>VZRQ01006817.1:607785-696767 GCA_013397975.1 Machaerirhynchus nigripectus
TTTTTTTTTTTTTTTTTTTAACAAGCTCATCAGAGTAAATAGGTACTGGACAAATCCCTACAGCCTGAAAAATATGCTCGGAAGCCTCTTATACTTTTTCCAGAAGTGGTGTGTACATTTTATTCTGATTTTCAATGTACTGAGTGTGAAAGTTTCCCTTTGAAATATGCAGTAGTTTCTTATCTGTCTGCATAGTGATTCTACAGAATTTATTTCTTTTTCAATTTTCAAATAAAAAAACAGGAAAGTGACTTTCGATTGGAAGAAAAAATAAATATGAGGAAAATAATAGAAAGCTGGAGAGAATGGGAATGGAGTGTAGGAGATTTATTGAAAACTCTGAAGAGAGGAGCATGTGTGGGAAAGTGTCCTAAATTTATGATTACACTTTAAATTCTGCATCAACAGTTCCTTGTATTTTGTGAATTGGTTTTGCCTAGATTGTATTTTAAGCTTATGGATTTTATGTTTATTTTTAAGTTTTCAGGAATGCTATGCTAAAGAAATATGAAGTACCAAAAATAGGACACAAATCCACTCTGGGGTACTGCTGGCAATCTCATTTACAGGAAAGCCCCACACTGGGTTATTTTGGATATACCCTGTGTGTATGTCTCTCCTTATTTACTGTGTAGTCAGCATTAAAAATAACATTTCACTGTACGTGAAGAACAGGAAGTGATCAATACAAAGTCAGGCTACCTGCCAATGAGGGTATTTTTTTATTTGGTTTTGTTTGTTTGGGTTGGGTTTTTTTCCCCCAAATATTAAAAACATAAAAAATATGAAAGAATAATACTATTAGAACTTTATTCTGTGTTGTTTGAAAAAAAATTAATCTTAAATACTACCTTTTTTTGCTGTTTCATAATTCAGAACGGTGTAAATCCTGATAGCTTTGGAGGTTTTGGATACATCTGAAGATGTACATCAAGAGCTGCCATGCCTTTTCTGAAGGTAAGAGTAATTACCGTGCTTCCTTTTGGGGGTAGAAGGAGAACCAGTGAGCTTTAGTTTCCCTAAATCCATGGCTTGTGTGTGTCCAAGTTTTCCTGTATGAAAAAGTGCTGTAATCAGTCGAAAGATTAGATTTAATGTCCCCCTGAAGCAAATAGGCCTTTTTACCTCCTTGAACTGCAAGAGTAGTTTTGGAAGAATCCTAGTATTGCTATGATGAAATATACTGCAATTGAAGTAGAATCATTTGGGCTCAGAATGAAAGGGCTTTTTTCCATTTACTTAATATACTTTTACTTGCTAAAGGTATGTGCTGTGGTTAAGACAGACATGAAGAGATGTGGAGCCTGCTGCATTTAAGATCTTGGTGATTCATCTCTCTCAGGAGAGTGCTCAGAAATAGAAAGCTTACTGCAGACACTTAATTCCAATCCTGTCATAGGATCTTGGGACAGCAATATCGAATATTAAAGCAGCAGATATGAAATAAACCCAAAACTTCACTGGGAGCAACTGATATAGGTGGGTTTGCTCATTATGTTTTTCCTATGAGATATGAGAGCAAGCCCCCTGTTGGAACGTGTGCCTGTGGGTCAGCCCCTCAGCTACTCCCTGGTATTTCTGGTGTCCTCAAGTTCTGGCACTTCAGTAAGTTGTGCTTTATTTCTCTTGTCTAAAAATGTGTAAATTATAATAATTTGCATGAATTGTACATAATACTTCATTTTGGCTCTTTTGCAAATGTAGAGGCAAAGCTATTGTGTCTATTCACAGACAGCTTGGCTGTTTCATTCTGTCCCTTATGCCTGCAAGGGAAAATTTGAATTATAACACAAGAGATGTTCTCCGGCTGATGCTGTGGGATGCTTATGTTTACCCTTTAATTTTAAGCCTCCTTATCCTATTCTTGATATGGCTTTCCGTTCAAAAGGAGTCTTGAAATGCACTTTTCTGTAGATCTTCTCATTTACTCTGTCCTCAACTTGCTACTCACAAATTGTATTTCTGATAAAGTTTTGAGTCATCATAAGTGAGAGATACAAATTGAATGTTTCTTACACCTTCCCATGAAAACCTCAGCATAAATCCACCTGGGAGGCAAGGGGCAGGGGGAGAAGAAAGTCTTGTCTCTGTTGCTGCAAGAGCTGGCTGTGATAGCAAGCAAACAAGGTCAGTTGTTGCTTACCATCCTAGAGCTTTTCCTTCCCCATATCCTTCTACTAAGTCAGGCTGGGGTCATTCAGAGTCATGTGAGTGCATGAAGAGCTTGGGAAGAGCCTCAGGTGTCCCAGGGAAACCTGGAACTGGACTCTGGGCTCACCTCGGGTGAGAAGCAGAATGAAATGTCGAACACTGGATGACCTCATTCTAGGAATGAGCTTGTGAAGTGAGAAGAATGCAGCATGTCACATACTGAGAGGAAAACTCTCTGCATCTGCGGCTTCAGGCTGGGAATGATGAAATTATGGTGATAAGGATGCAGTTTGTGGGGAGGACCAATATGAAGCAAGCTGAAATTAGACTGCTGGTCAGCTACCTATGCCATGTGAAATAAGCATATCTGGTTTTATAAGAGCTTCTGAAAGATGTGCTGAACTAAGAGACGTTCTTGATGGTATGAAAATGGCAATGAAACTTTCTTCCCTTTGCTTCTGCCTTCTTCTTGTCTCGGTTCCACTTCATTGAACACTTCCCTTTTGTTAATCACATGGAAAGCACCATTTTCCTACCACCTACCAGCATATAAGCCTCTCTCCACTTTCCACCTGCTTCCTTAAAGATTAGTTTCATGTTATGATCCACCAAAGTAACCCACCTAACACCTCACGGCAGAGATTGCAGGAGCAGTTTCACATCGCCGACAAAATCCCATCAAAGCCGGAAATTGTTTTCTTTATGTGAGTGGCAAGGCAATTACTGAGCTGAGTGACATGGGTGGAGGAGTGCATTTACACCAGAAGCTATTGCTGCGGCAGAAACTTCTGGCAGGAAAGCAGTGACTGACATCCCTTGGCTTATTAATATGGGCCTTGTATAAATGGAGTAGAAGCAGTGACTGTTACTGCATTTCTAATCAACAAAGTGTTACGCCAGTAATTAAGTTTCAACTGACTCGCTTCTCCTTTCTAGGCATTAATTGGAGGAAGATATGCAGATTGCTGGTTAATAATAGAACATTTATAGTTCTATAATCATTTTCTTCATCTTTATCAATTTGTTTGATTGCTTGTGTGGCAAACATTTGATCCTGTATGTGTCTATTTAGCCATCAGACTGTTTATAAACATCATTGTTTATTGTGTTAGTGACATCTTAAAGCTCTGCAACTTGCAGAGCCTAATAGCAGCAAATGTGGAACTTTATTTTGCAAAATAGAGCAAGGCCTTTCAAAAAAAGCTCCAGATTGTCCAAACCACATATGGATGTCAGAGATGGAAAGAGTGTGAGCTGTATGCTGAAGCAGTTTTAAACTCCCACTCATGATTTCCAAATGCAGTACTCTGTCAGAGAGCAGGCATAGAGAATTTTGGGAGCTACAGCGCTCATGTAAATAAAGGCTCCAGAAATCTGTTTTGTCAGAAGTGTTAATAATTATATTACTGTTTGTGGTGGTGCCACTAAAACTGGAACCTAATGGATAGGTGCAGTTAGATTGTGACTAATTGTAGAACGTATTTATGATGCTTACTGCCCAAAGAGGCCAAAAAGTTGGCAAAGGCATTTTCATTGTTTTGTAAAGGGGGACTCAGGGCTCTGGGGGTGGGAGGAAATACCCGTGTATCACATAGTGGCAGATACATGCTTTACCCATTGTCCCAAAAGCGAAACCTGAATGCGTGTTCCCATACCTTTTGGTAGGTGTTGTTTACAGGAGAGCAGCTCTGCACTAGCCCAGGTTTCAGTTTGTTCTGCACCCACTCATTTGCAGCTGTCTGGAGTCTACCATAGCATATGAACAAACTGACAACTCTATTATTGAATGGGGAACCAAACATCTATTCCCTCTGCCTGGCCTTTGTCAGTCTATCAGCTCTCCATAGATGCAGTCCTGTTCTCAAGAGTTCTCTGAAGTGTGCCCTATTCCCTCTCTTCTAGTAGACCAACGATAAAGTATTTGGCCAGAGACAGTCAGCCAGTCTTTTTATACAATAAACTCTTTCAACTTGGTGTTGTTTGGCTTAGCTAAGCTACTTTCTTGCACCTTCTGGGGAAAGAGAAAACTGCTCGGGAACAAGCATAGTGTAGGAGCATGAACAAAGAATTCAGCAGAAATCCAGATGTAGGTTTTATTTATACTGAAGGGAAGTACTGTTTCTTATAACAGCAGAGTTTAGGTTTATACATGAAGGCTCCAGACAGTTCTTAATTCACTCGGTGACCATCGTACACAGGAGTTAGCTGAAGTTTCGTGCCTTTGGGGCTGCACAGGATGGCTGAGTGCTGCCCTCCAGCCTCTTTATCCAGCAGGAAAAAATAAACTGACTTAATTCTGATTTTTCCCTTATTGCATCTTTATCCAAATGACTCTCCATAAACTTGAAGCTTGTTTTTAATCAGTTTCTGGAAATACTGCTTTGAAACAATCTATCAAGGAGCTCTGGAGATCAAGTAAAAAGTCTTATTAGTGTCTGCTTTCTCCTGCTGCCCATTCCTTGGACATTTTAGGAAACAGATTAATCTTATATTTGAATGGCTGCTGGAATTTGCTGCATTGGGCAAAGTCTGGGTATACCACGTTAAGCAATGGCTTGGGACTGGTGTCATAGAAGGGCCTCTTCCTTGATGACCAGCTGCTTGCCAGTAGTTCACAGCTGTATTTGTAACCAGTGTAAGTGCTTGTGATATCTCTTCTTCCTTTTGGAGGTATTCCGTGTGGATGGGGTCAAAAAGTCTCAGGCAGCTGCTTCTGCACTCAGGTGCAACTTTCAGTCAGGGATTGCATGTGGTCACACAGATGTGTGTTTTGTGCATGTATTGCTCCAGGTAACCACTTGATGAAGGTGGTGCAAGAAAGCAGATGAATAGGAAAAAATCTGAACTACAAACAGCACCTTAGGTTCCCACAGAGATATGTCTGTGCAGGAAACACTGTCAGTATCCTTCAAATACTTGAAAAAGACTTTAGAGATGATTTTACTTTTTCAGTCTTGTTTAATCTTTTCTTGAGTTAAGAAAAATGATGAGAACCTCCAAACTACTTTTGTAAAGGCCTCCCATTATAGCTCACTCCTCTAAATGTGGTTTGAAATTGCTTCTTGCTCTCTAGGAAAATTTGATTTCATAGTATTCTTACTGGACATGAAGGTTTGAGTTTGTAACTATCTCTCTGAAATTGCATCCATGCCACAATAAATATAGTTTCAGTAAAATACAAGGGCTAAAATAACGAATGATCTATGTACTTTCACAGTGGTTGAATAATGAAAGAATGAGGAAGAAGAAGAATGTGTTTCTGAATGAACTGATAGGAGGAATGTGCTTTTGGACTTTGGATAGGACTCTTCTCTGTTATAATTCAAATATCTTCCTTCTTCTCTAATCCACCAGTCTGGACTCCTGTCCTGTGAATGCTTTGGAAGTACTACCATTTTTTTCTTGAGGATTGTCAAGTCCAGTTCTGTAGCTCATGTTTTCTAGGTCTCTGATTGTTTTCCTGGCTCTCCTCTGCACTCTATCCAGCTGAGCTGTAGACATCTACACATAAACAAACCCACAACTGGGATATTTGAAGTTGAAGCTGCCAAGGCACCTTAAGAGACTGGTTGCAGAAAGTCTTTAAATGAGAATTCTGTCTCTGCAGAGGTTCAAGTCACTGCAGGGGTAAAACTGGTGTATTTGTCTAACAGCTTTGAGTCAGAAGGAGCTATGTTTTTCCAGGGTGGTCCTACTCAGAAGGATTTCCAAACTAGCATACCTGCAATTAAGCACAGACTTTAATGTAGGTCTTAATGATACTCAGTGGTCTTTAGAAGGCTTGTTTCAAAACTATCAACATTCCTGTAAGACCATGGGGTCTGGATGTGTTGTGGCCTCTAAAGTAATATTCTCAAGGGTAGGAAAGTACTGTTATACCCTGAGAGCTGAAGCATCAGCTGCTCATTTAACTTTAAAGATACCAGTCAATTTCCAGAATTGTCCTGGAAAGCGACCACCATCTTAAAACAGTTTAGCCTGCCCTCTATTGCATACAAAAGCCTTGAAGAATTACAGACCTAGCTGAGGTATGCCTGCTGTTGTCTTAAAGAAAAATCAAGAAAAATGAGGGCCTCTAATTGCCTCAATCATACAGAAAGTCTCTAGCCCAAGTCACTGGACTTTCTCTCTTCCACTAAAGCAAAGTGAACTGTGATATAAGCAATAGTCTTTGTACATGGTGGTGCTGCATAAAATGACTATAGAAAATGAAAGGAATCTAGCTTAGCGCTGAAAGAAAACGCGTGGTAGTTCTGCTGGGTATTGCATGGCCTGCTAACCTCAGTGGAGACCAACGTTTTAGGGGAGAAGAAACTGCTAATGTGCTCTCTGGCTAAAACTGGGAATTTTCATTATCATGAAAGGTGCTATACTGAAAGCACTGGAGATTTAGGGCTTTTATTCACTGGACACAGCATTGCAGAAAATTTAATGTTAAATTAATAAATAAACTTTGGCTGGTAAAAGCTGGCCACAACTTTTTGAGCCAACAGACCTGAGCACCTTCTCTGTCTCTTCTTCATCCTTGCCTTTAGCAGGTAACATATAATTTATTTGTCATGGAGCCAGCCCACCTTACCATATGCTAAAAAAATTCATTTTCCCCAGTCATCTCCCTGGTGCAAGCACAAGCTGCTTGCGCCATGCTTTGATAGAGGCAGGGAACACCCTCAGGAAATGTATGTGCAAGGACAGAACAGACTGTTGATTAAAACACCAGTGTTGACTTCAAAATGTTGGCCTGGATGTTTCTGGTATCTCCAGAATACACCAAAACACCTGCACATCCCTCCAGATGCAACATGCTCTGTAAATATTAACAGTGTGATTTCTTTAAAAATAACTAAAAAGACTTATCCTTCCCTTTCTCTCATCTTCAGGCTTTCTACTCTCTTCCTGTTTATCTGGGCTGCTTTCTTCTGTCCCCTGCGACAGTTGTTTGGTATCATGTAACTTCCTTGCAGTTCAAAAGGAAAAAAATGGATAATTCAAATATTAACACTTCTGCCGAGATCAGATAATATTTTAGCTGAAAAAAGAGTGTGAAGAAATTATCCTTATGGTGCAAATCTATTTTAATATTAGTTTTCAAAGAAAATAAGCTTTCTTTTTCTACAGTGAGGAATACCTCAGGACCAGGGGAGGAAAACAATCCACGCAGACCTTTGCCCTACTTTGCCTTTTGGTGTGCTGAGCTGCAGACTCAAATAGATGTGTGAACATGTACCAGTCATTCTTTTTCCAAAAGAACATCTTGTTTCAGCAAATAATTGTGCTCTTCTGTTGTGTATGATTAGGCATGTGCATATTTTCCTGTCACACTCCTTAGGTATCCCAGGTATAGTTTTGATGGATGATATGTTTTGGTCTAGACTTCCCCTTTGATTGAAATTGTAATTCTGATTTATACCAGCTGCTGAGCATCACAGAAGTAAAATTTTCTGACTTTGGGTCACCTAAGTAATTCGGAGGGTTTAGTGGTTTATAGGAATAATGCGGGGTCTCTGCACAGGCATGAACAGATTTACAGGAAGTGATTTTGTAGACAAGAGTGCATTAAAAAGGTACTACTTACAGACTGGGTTTAAGGGTTTCTTACTCTTTACTGTATCTGAATGTTTCATATCTATTTGATGTTTCATCTCTTCAGATCTCTGGACAAAAAGCTGAAATCTCTAGCCATTTCCCTGGAGAGTAACTCGCTTTTCATGTACACTGAGGAGTTTCCTTACACAGTGGTTCAGCAGAAACTTGCTTTTCAGCTTCAAGATAGCTATAAATGCCAGGGATTGGGGAGAAGCAAAATATTTCTGAAAAGCAAAGGAGAAAAATTGATTTACCCATTTCAGTTCTGTCCTCCGGTCATTGCCTGCATCTCTCTGACTGGAAACCACAAAACTGAATCATTTTCCTGATACCAAGGGAGAATGCAGTATCAAGGAGCAGTATTTTGTGTTTTGCTATTGTTAGTTTAGTATAAATATATAGATTGGGATGGGAGGTGCTCAGAAGAGTCCCTGTCCATAGCTAAGAGTAAAGAGTCTTAGTTACTGACAGACTGCGTTTTGTTGATTCAAAACAGATACATTTCTATCATTTCAAAGACGTTTAATCCCTTCTGCAAAAGGCTGTTCCCCAGCCTATTTATTGTCTTCAAGGACTTCAAGGATAAGGCATCCTTCTTTTTTAGGTCCCGTAAGGTAGTCAAGGAAACTTGCTCTAACCACTTGTTTTTGTGAAGGTTTTCATTCCTGTTGTTGCAAAATGTACTGTAGTGGTTTTCTCCTTAGTCTGTCTTTCCCTTACATCCCTTATTCACATTCGTCAATGTGAATAACTCTGTCATTCACATTGGAGCTTTGCGAACTTGGTAACTTTTAGAGTATTTACTGTTCTGCCTTGAGAGAGGACACAGATTTCATTCAGCAGAGGTTTAGTGATACCACCACAAAATGACATATCAATTTCTAGCTGGCAATTAGTCCTTTTTATAATGCATATTTCTTTTCTCTTATACAAGATACGTAAATGCTGACATAACCTTCAGGTTTTGGATAATTCAGGTGTGGATACTGGTGGGGGTGTGAGGAGGAGGGGGTGGTAAAGTCAAAGGGACTGGATTCCATTTATGTCAGAAGGCATCACACTCATTGACTCTGCTTTCAGTAGCAGCTTTTGTCCCAGAGGGGGGTATGACCTTCTGTGTGCTGTGAAACAGCTGTGTTTCCCTGGTAGGTTCCAGGTCTGCCTTCCTTGGGATGGACTGACTGTGCCCTCGGTTTCAATGGAGCGACTTGTGTCTCTTTCCTGGGTGTTCCATAACATTGTAATATGAAAATGCCCTCAAGGCAGCCTCAACTTTGTCAATACTAAGAGAAAAGAGGACAAAGGAATTTGGCTCCTCTGAATGGAACCGAACAGTAAGAGATGTAGATGCTTTCACAGTGTTTCTGTGTTACTGTTGCCATTCTTTATGTCTAAAGTACCTTCCTGTACTTTAAAGAATAGCAGCACCTGGAATATTTTTTCCAGGCAGTAGACTTGTAAATCTCCTTACAATTACTTCACCGTCTTTTTCTCTCCTATTTGATTTACCCATGACTTCCTGACAATATTTTAGCTTGTTCTCGAGCTCACATTGATGTCTCTATGTGAATTAACTGATTAAATTCTGACTTTCAGAATAAATATTTGGTTTAGGCTTACCTTTTCCCATCCTGCCTGTTTTTACAAACAAATGTAGCCTGTGTTTTATCATCTAAAGAACATAACTCCAAAAGAAAAAAAAAAGAAGAAATTATACCTCCATTAAAAAAAAGGTTATTTTCTGAAGTTCTAGTTATCCTTCTGTGTGCATATTTGCAGTGTGTTTGAGCAGTAGGAAAAGCCAGGATCTACAGATTAGTCCCACTGCTTATACCAGCAAGGCCAGTTTGTGGTGAGTGTGTTGGTCCTTGGCTGTCTTGGGAGTAAAAAAAAAAGAGATGAATCACTGTAAAATGGTTTGGGTTGGAAGGGACCCTAAAGATCATCTAATTCCAACCCCTCTGCCTTGGGCAGTGACACCTTCCACCAGACCAGGTTGTTCAGAGCTCCATCCAGCCTGGCCTTGAACACTTCCAAGGATGAGACAGCCACCTCCTTGGGCACCCAGTGCTAGTGCCTCATCAACCTCATAGGGAAGAACTTTTTCCTAATATCCAATCGAAACCTGCCTTCTGTCAGTTTAAAGCCATCACCCCTTGTCCTGTCACTGCAGGCCCTTGTAAAAAGTCCTTCCCCATCTTTCTTGTAGGCTCCCTTCAGGTACTGGGAGACCACAAATGGGTCACCCCTGAGCCTTCCCTTTTCCAGGCTGAATTACCCCAACTTTCTCAGCCTTTCCTCATAGCAGAGGTGCTCCATCCCTCTGATCAACTTGGTGGCTTCCTTTGGACTCACTAAAACAGATCAGTGTCCTTCTTTTGCTGGAACTTGCTGACAAGCTGACTCGTTTCCCTCTGGAGTGAATCCCATGGTGCTCGCTATTTCTAAGTCCTCCTCATTCCCACTAGCCTTAGTGGTGTCCTCATGTTCCAGAACAGGTTCAGCTGGCTTTATGGGGTGCACATCAACTCTAAATACTATGCATTGGAATACCTTCAGCAGAATGAGACATAAAGGAGGGCAGATTTTGCCCTCTGTGACTACACTAGGCATAGTTTATAAACCAGCTTTTTCTGTGAACTGTAAGTAACCACAAAAAACACTGAATGGAGCTGAAACATATGAAAGACCTTATCACATTCAGTAAATGGTAGGGAAGTGCAAAAATGTTACATAGCACCTTGTTAGTCACTAAAGGATATCTGAAGGACAAGCAACTGGCTCTCCTTTCTTTGTTTTTCATTCCTTCTGTGATCCCTCATTCCCACTAGGAGCTGAAGAGTCTGAATTAACTCTTCATAAACCTGTTGTCCTTGCCTGGATAAAAGAAAGGGGCCTGGCAGTCAGGTGGGGAAGGAATGGCCTCTGTTCCTCTTTGGAACGGAGATCCTTGATGATGTACTATCAACTTCCAAGTCTCTTTTGGGTGTGGTTTTATTTTTCCCTGCAGGGCTTTAAACATTTTCATGTTGGTGGGATTTTTTTCTCCTCTCAAGTCCTTGAGCTTATAACTTTCTTATCTGAAAAATCTTACCTTTGCCTACAGTTTTGCTTTTCTTATCTTGGATGGGTTTATTCTATATGTTTTTCACAGCTCACTCTCACAACTTAGCAATTTTCTCAGAAGTTGGAGTCAAGGTTGCACAGCTGTGCTGTATCAGCTGGCCTTGTTTTACACACAGCTGAACCCTTGAGATTGCTACTAGCAAAATGAAGACAAGAAGTTAATTCAGCTTACTTCTAATGAAAACCCCAAACGGTTTGGGATGAAGCAGCAGAGTGATTGATTCTTTCCTAGTCATGTAGCATCAAAATTCTAGTCTGAGTAAGTCTAGATAACTTGAAGAAGCATCTTTTAATGAATTAGTCCTGAAAAGCAAAAACAGGTCTGAGATAATCACTGTCTGATCCCTGATTTAGTGTCTGTTGGTGATGCATTAAAAGGGTTCTCACCTGGCCTTGCTCAGAGCTAAGGGGGGGTGCATAGAGTGGCACACAGAAGTGATGACCACGGAGTCATGAGGATCCCAGTGTCATGGTTGTTTTCTCTAAGAACAATATCTCTTCAAAGAACTGAAATGGGGTATGCTTCTTAACTCTCAAGCTGTTTGGTAAGTCTAGGCTAAGATACAGAGGGACCCGCAGCAAAGTTTAGACACAGACACATCCTCAGATTAATTTACAGAATGTAGCTAATTACAGTGACAGCTTTCTTGCTTGCTTTCTTCCTGTAGCTTCTGTTTGCAGTAGTCTATGGCTAATAAAACTGTCAATTTTCTTTTACTTCAATAAAAGGTCACCCCCTGACAACAGCCCTGTGCTTCCTAACAGCTACTGCCTTTATTAATATTTAAAATGTACACAGTGATATTTCCAAAAGGTCAGACTTTTAAAAGACATAAAATGTCATCCCTAATTCTTCTCCCTCCCAGCCTATTTCTCTGCCTCCTCTTCCCCATCCACCATTTATATGTTCCATTTTAGGTACGGTATTTAGCATGGCTTGTGTTAAATCAGATAAACATCAAGTGTTTCCCTCTTGCAGTACTACAGCGAGGCAAAGGATAAATTTGTCACTGATTCAGAGTCCAACAACTTGTGTACATGGTTTCCAGTTCTGGCTGTACCACAGATTCCCTTGAGTTAAGTGAGTCATTTGTTCTGTCAGTTCCTGATTTAAGAATGTGTTTAAGCCAGTGCCTACCTTCAGGCAGGTAGGGTCAGGAGGGTATCAAGGCTTCAGCTGTGAATAAGAGCTTAAGCTTTTTTCCTCCCTGAAGCTTCTCTTCTTCCCATCTACCAGGCAGTCTATAAAATGGGGAAGGTAATACTTCCTAACCTCAGCTCTCTCTAGATGGCAAACTCTCTGCACAGGGTCAGTTTTCCAAGTATGTTTATCTAAACAGCAGCCTGTTCTGCCTGAAAGAGAATTGAGAAGGGGAAAGCAAGAGTTTTCTTTGTCTACTGGCTGGGTTAGAAAATGGCCACTTTTTCCATTAGAGATATAATTATTAGGGCCTAAGAAGGTTATTTGTTACATCCTCTGCCCAGAGACAGGATTAAACAAGTCTCTCATTCCTGGCAGGAGCTTGATCATCCTGTTACTTTTAAATTTCTCTGAGGGCAAAGATTGCCTATTTTGTGGTGAATCACAGATTCTTCACTGGTATTGCATGATACATAGGCAATACCCAGGCTCAAAGGAGTCCTGGTGAATGAGTTACCAGATTCCTTCTGAAATCCTTTCACAGAAGTCGGAACTGCAGCTGGCTGCTCCTAATTAGATAGTGATCCCTATTTTTTTGGTGAAGGTTCTGCTGGCACAATCTTTCATCTTCTAGACTGTGACTGGTTATAACATCCACCTGAAAGCACTCAACAAAACTCATCTTCAGAACAAGATGAAACATTGAGGAGCAAGCTCTTGTTTGGTGCTAGGTTAGTTCCTCTGCTCTTTTCCACATGTTATGATTGCTCGTGAAGATGCTTCAAGAGCTGATCCCTGGCCAGTTACTTCACATTTATCACATCTCTGTTCCTCGTTCTATCACATCCACTTTTTTTGCAATGACATTTTTTTTGTATAGCTGATTATTTTGTCATTATTAATACTGTCCTGGATCAGACAATCCAGAAATAGAAGTGAAGGGCTGCTAATACATTCATCAGTCTCTGATAATAAGTTATCCAGTGAAGACCTGTCAGTGCAGGTACTGGGGAAAAATGTCCAATGAACAGAGTTCAAGCACAAGAAGGAGTAGCTGCTGCTGTTCCTTAATGCCCATGACTGATTGACAGCAGATTGTTATTCAAGTCCTTCCTTCTTTCACAGAATATGGTTAATTTTTCATGGCAGTAGGAGAAAAGTACTTTCTATGCTGAGAAGGGCTAATGGCTAGTATCCATCAGCCTAATTTTCTGTAAGGTAATTTGAAGTCCAGCTGAGAGTCAGAAATAAGATTTTGTAGGCCTGCAATTTGGTTTTGGTTGGTTTGTTTGTTTGTTTTAAAGGATTAAGGTGATAAAAAATAAGTGCATTAGTTATGACAGTGTAGTTTAGGTAAAAATATTATTTCCTGCTGTGGTTTGTACCTAACTTTGAAGTCTGTAAAAATCCACAGGCAGCATGGCTGGGTTAAACATACTGAATTCTAACTAGTTTGAGAGCCTCAAAGCTAGTTTGTCCTGCTGCCCCAAACAGTGGAATACTGATTTCCATAAGGAGGGTAAAGGACAGGTCACCACCTTGCATGTAATATCAGATCAGTGTGCTTGGTGATCAGGAATTAAGAGTCCTGGATCAACAACCCCTTCAGCTGAAGGAAATTCAAATTTACATTTCTTTATTCTCAAGGGTGTGCCCCACTTCAGGTCATAACCAGGTGGTCAGAGACAGATGTGGAGACGGCAGGACTAGGAGTAAACACAGCCTTGCTCCCCCAAAATCTGAATGCAGCACAGTAAATGCTGCTTAAAAGAGAGAAAGAGCTGGCAGGAGCAGTTAAGTGTGAGAAGGATCTGTGGGTCCCTGTCCAACACGTGTCATCTTCAGGCTACATCTAAATACAGCAGGCTTGGGGTGCAGGGAGAACAATGTCAATAGAATTGTAAACACTGACATCTTTTTCAGTTTGTTAGATGGCCTAGGCAGCTACCAGCAAGCCCTTCCTCCTCCACTGTGCTGACTTATTAATCCATTTTTAGGTGTTAAAGTCTTACTGTGCTTTTTTACAGGGTTATTAGACACCTAGCTTGAACCGTGAGTTTTCCTGGGCGTCCCTCATGAGTCTGAGCCAAAGAACTTATGCAGTAGTTCCAGCAGTTCAGCTGTGGGGCAGTGTGGTGCAGGTTTACTTTGGAAGCAATATAGAAAATTATTGATCATGATCTAGGGTATTAGGAAGTGATGCTTAGTGATTGAAAGCTCTGGAGCCTTGAAAATAATTTCGTGTTATCTTCAGTAATGGGTTAACAGAATAATGTGTAAGAAGAAATGTTTTGTCTGTGTGGGTTTTGACCTAACAGTACTTAGGACCCAGTGTTAGGGAACTGTTCTCTTAGTATTCCTTAGGGATGTTATAAATACCAGTGTAAGAATTTCAGGCCCTAAAATCTTCAAAAAAAAGGAAGTGATGAATAGTGAGTAATGAGCACAGCTGGAACAGGACTGTTCAAAATCAGGAGCACAGTGATGTTTGATTGTGATTTTAGGGAATGTAATCTACTATTTGTGAGCTTAGCAATTCTAACTCCCTTGGGTTTCATAGCTCTGCTGATTTGTCTTTAACTACTTTGCTGGTAGTACGGTTGAAAATATATCTGTAGGGATATGCTGCTAATGAAAGCATAAATAGCTGAGTGAATGTGGCTGGCATGTTCCAGGCAGCAGGAGTTTCTGAGCCCAGTGAAAGGTGGCAGTGACTAGAACAAAGCAAATTAATGATTAGGGATATTTTTGATCAGAACGTCTTAAAGGGCCTAATCTGGTGACAGCAGTGCTTTTGGCAAATGTAACTGTCATTGAACTGGTTTCTATTTTAGGGAAGGAAGCAAGGAAAGAAGAGTACATAAATAGTCTAAATAGCCTAAGCTTTATTTTTTGTTTTCAAAATAATGCTTGAGTTTATTTTAGCTGAACTAACTTTTTTTAAGAGTTTTTTTAACAAAGTAAGGAGTTTAGAATTCTAATGAAGTGCTCAATTTAAAATTAATATTTATTTAAATCTAATTCTGCAAATTTTACTTTTGCTTACCACTGTAACAGTTTTTCCTTTGTGTTAGGTAAATCAGATTTCATCTGCCCTTCCGTGCTCAGTAAGCTGAAGTATTTTTGGACAAATCAAATAATTCCTCATTACAAAACTCTACCCACCTGCTTATTGAAGTCCAAACATTGTCAAGTCGGCTTATCCATCAGTACTGTGAAACTGTTCAGGATTAACTATTAGCTGTGATTAATTCTGTAATCACTGCACCATGAAGGTGACAAACATATTTGTCACACTTCCCAGCCTGATCCAAAGTTACAACTCAGCTTTCCTTTGTCCCAGCTAAATACCTTTTACACTGATGTGGAAGGCCTTTGAGTTTAGCCTAATTGTCTTTCTATTTACACCATCAACTGCACGAAAGGCTCGCCTAAGCCTGAGTCAGTGACAGCTCTGGCATAAGTTATCTCTGTGCACACACACAGACTCGATCTTCTGTCTCCCTTCTGAATCTTCAGGAGGTCTTTAATTCATAATGCATGGGACAGGAGACTAATGAACACTATCAGGAAAACAGGCAACTGCTTCCTTTGCAATTTGTGCAAGAGTAATATCTGTGTAGGCATCATTTTCCTACGTGGGTTTTTTCCCCCACACTGCTGCTTCCAAACAAACACGCAGATCACAACAAAAATGCACCGTCTTTTAATTAAATCTACCAAGTAATGACCCATCTTAAGTGATGTGATTTCTATTTGCAGAAACGAAGTTAAGTGAGAGAAAAGGCCACCTGTCTGAACAGAATACCTGAGCCCATTTCACCCGTGGACAGATTTGGTCCTGCCCTTACTATAGACCTCAATGCTGTATTTACTAGTTTGCTTGCAAAGCGAATTTATCTTGCAGCTACGCTCATTGCTACACAATCAAAATTAATGAAAGCAAATACAATTACTGCAGGGCTCCAACAAAGGAAGGGCATACTCTTCCCCCATTTCCACTTTTTAATTTGGCACTTACTAGTATTTTATTAAAGATAAACAGAGCTCTTGTCAGCAGAAGTGGTTTTCTTATGTGGTTAGGAAAAAAGAGGGATCTAAGATAAGCAGACCTGAATCAATAGAACTGAAAGGTTACTGAAAGCATAAGAGCTCCTGGTTTTAAAAGCTAAATTTTAGCCAGTCTGTCTCACTTGGTGTCTCCTTTCTTTGGAGATAATTTAATACTAAGGGGAGTCCGTTCACTGTCCTATATTCTTTTTTTCTACTCAGCCATGTTCCTTATAGGAAACTGTGAACAGCCAAGGGCAGATGTGGGGGAGAATGACCAAGCTGTGGTGCAGTGATCAAGGGCTGAGGAAACAGTACTTTGGCAAGGAAAGAAGCAAAGCCAGAGAATACTTTTGCAGGGTTCATCCCCTCCCTAGCGTACACAGAACTGGAACTCCAAAAGTCTGTATGATTATTGCTAAGTTGTAATAACCTGACTGAAGCCAATTTGAAGCTTTCTGTGGAGGAAAAATTCCCTCCCTGGTGTAGTGAAACCTTCTGTGCTGTAAAGGCTGCCAGAGGAAGGAGGTTGCCCCCACTGGATAAGTGGTGTATGACAGACTCCAGTAAGGCAGGAAAGTTTGCAATGGGAAAACCAGTGAGAGGACTTTGAAGGACTGCTCATCTAAACAGCAAATACCTGGGCTTTGATTCTCTTTGCACTGCTTGCCTGAAAACCAGTCTAACTGTAAAATACCTTAAATAATGGTCAGATGTATAAGCTTTTGGGTTGTTTTTTTCTTACTTTTGGGGCTTTTTACTTTTTCCTACATTTCCAGATTTTCAAGGTGCTGCAAACTTGTGGATGATAGCGGATTGTGGTTCTGTTCATGCAGCTAAACTGGCAGCTCTCTAGGACTAATTCTGTTACTTTGAAATTGAGAACTTGCACTGGGCAGAGCCACAGTGTGATCCTACAGAGCCCTTTGACTAAAGATATTTGACCAAATTTATGAGATATTACTGTGGCATTTTCCCCATTTATAATACTTTGATTTAGTCATTACCTAATGTCTCATTTTCAGTGATTCAATCTAAATTTTATTGGCAAGGATTACAATGCAGTTGCTAGATTGGGATGCACTTCACAACAAAGGTAATTACATTCTGTTACAGTACAGTTCTGATTCTCTTATATATTTTGCATTTCCTGGTACAGGTAAATCTTGGTTCCTAACAGAATCTTCTATTTTACTGCTGTTCTGCCTGACATTTTTTTATTTCACATATTGGTTATGCTCAACACTTTAGTTGTATGTCTGTAGTGTTGCCAGTGGTTCCCAGATTTACTTTATCCCTTGATATAACAGTATACTTGCTTTCCTGGAAAGAGTTCAGCTTCACTCCTTAGTATCTCATGGAAAATCACTGTGAAAGAATGACATTTCAGTGAAACTTACCCAGTCAATACATATACCAAGTAGGATAACAAGAATTCAGCAGAGCAGCTCCCCAGCTTCTCTGTTCCTTTTAGCTTCAAAGCCAGTTCACTTTCTTTTTCTTAAATATGATAAGCTTGCATTCACTTGCTGTTGAATGGAAGACTCTAGAGCACAGATCAGTCTCCCACTGTCATTTATCACAGATTCCTGTTTCAGGTTGATTAAAAATTTCTTCTAATAGCCACTAGATAAACACAGAGCTAGAATGAGGTAAATAAATGGGATCCCTGATTGTCTCTGACACTGGTCATTGCAGACCAGAGTCTACAGAAGAGGGTTCTTGAACAATTTTCCATCTAGAGACTGAGCTGCTCTCAGCCTGTCCACTGATGCCTCGCTGATCTCTGTATTATTCCAGCAGCTCGGAGTTAGTGTTTCAGCAGTTGTGAGGGAAACAATCTGTGTTGGTTCCATAAACAATCCAAACCTAAGGAAGAAGCACAAAACCAAATGTGTCCTTGGAAAGAGATATAAATAATGAAAGACTACATTATGGGTAAAAAAAATACGGACCTTTTACCTTTTTAGGTTTGTGTTAATAACAATAATGGCAGCAGGGCCCATATGCATAGAATATAAACTTCAGATGAGATATAATGACATGACATTAAGAACTAATTTTTCTTTCTGAAAAGACAGTAAGCTTCAAGATGCTTGGTAGAATTCAGATAATGTAAGTTTGAGTTGAATCACAACCTTAAAATATTGCTACCTCTACTGCACGTTCTTCTTTTCC
Source organism: Machaerirhynchus nigripectus (assembly GCA_013397975.1). Taxonomy (NCBI): domain Eukaryota; kingdom Metazoa; phylum Chordata; class Aves; order Passeriformes; family Dicruridae; genus Machaerirhynchus; species Machaerirhynchus nigripectus. Next base: position 626,018 of record VZRQ01006817.1, read on the forward strand.
TGCACTGCCCACCTGACTTTCCTCAAAAAAAAATTTGTGCAAATACCTGTAGGTATTAGTTTAGTCATAGCGTTGAAAGCTGGAAGAAAAAAAAAAATTGTTCTGTCTCAAAATTCACAGAGCTTTGCATTTTTAAGGGAACTAAAAATTTCACAGGAGGATTGCTATTTATTTGAAGGTGACTAAGCCAATTTGTTATCTAAAAAACACCTACTGAAATTTAAATTATAAGAATTTAAATAATATATTTCAAAATAATTTAAATCGTAACACTGAAAAAGGGGGTTTTATTACTTTTTTTTTTTTTACGTTTTTACTCATGTCAAGTAGAAATAGCAAGGTGCTTCAGGTTCCCCAGAATTCTTTTTTCCTCCCATATTAAGACCCAAACCATTATTCCTATTAAAAAAAAAAATCACATATTTTTTCCACCTTCTTACTGTTATCCAGTGCCACAACCCACCTTATATGCTACTGGTAGGTTACAAGTGATTGAGCTTTGTGTGGTTGGGAACGTTGGCAAGTTAGGTTGAGCTTGGTGGGTGTTCTTTCTCCTTCTCTTTGTTTTCAGTTAAGCATTTTTAATCATTTGTCCAAACGTAGTGCTCAGAAAAGTAGTGGATCATCAGCCTATGCTGGAAGCTGGCAATGTTGAAATGAGTTGTTTCAGTAGCTGCATGTACCTCTGGTGGGGCACTCACAGCCTGACCTATGAAAACTTTTTCTTCTACCCTGACCTTTTCTGAACAGATGATGTTGGCACACATGAATAGCAAACTGTGCAGATGGGCTTGGTTTTCCTTGAATAGACTGAGAGCAACAGGTCCAGTGAGTGGTACCTTGAATTTTGATTTGAAACTGAATCCCCAGGAGTGGGAAGGTTATTTGACGGTTTCAAACCCCCTGAAATGCCAGCTTCCTGAAGAAGATTAATTTGATGGAGGAGAAAAAAAAAAATCAAGAGTCTGCTATTATAGCTTGAAGATTGAACTGAGACAGGCCTTGTCATCTGTAGCTGGCTAGGTTTCTTTCACGTTTGTATTTCACTCCTTGAAAATGCTGAATTAGCCCATCTGTTCACATTTAATTTTCCCTTTCTGCTGGGACTTGAGTTGGTCTTCTTGTGTGTCACTCAGGCACTTTTCCAAAGTGCCTACATGTAAAGTATTCACTGCTTTCTCCTGAAACAGTGAAAATGATGCCTGCTCTCCTTAGCTAACCACAGCCTCCTAGGACACTGTGCAGTACAGCGAACATCTGTCCCTAGAATGCGTGCATGCTTCATCTGTGCAATGCCTTTAGTTGTGCTAAATTATTTTTTTCCCAAAGAATTAACTGTAAACTTTTTGCTTGGCAGTGTTACTACCCCAAATTGTTTTAGTTGCACTGAAAATATTTACACTTTGTCTAATATTTCTTTTAAACAAAGAGCAACAAGGATAATCAGCTGGAGCTTGCGTGCACTTTAAATTAGGAGAAATTTTAGGCAGCTTACAGAGGATTGGATGAACTGTAAAAAAACCCAAACCAACCAGCCAACAAAAACTCAAAACCAACCAAACAAAACCAACCAAAAAGCCCCCAGCGTTTTACAAGGATGATTTACATGGTTTTCAATTTATACCTACAAGAATCAATACCTAACTGAGTGTTTATTTGAAATTCCCCTTACCTGCTCACCCATAAGAAATTTCCCTTATCATGTATTTTAGGATTGAGATATTTAGCAGTCATGACCATGATCTGGGGTTGTCTCACCACGTCAAGTGATTGTAGCTATTAATTTTCCAGCAGAGTATGTTCTATATGAGGAATATGAAAACAGTGTGTGATATTCATTTTACTTCATTTTTGCAACCCTAAAGTCAGGAGCTAGTTTAAACTGATTCACACAGAGAGGTAAACACCCCCAGAGAATGATGGCCTCCACCCTATTATAGGACAAAATACTCCCTGGAAGTGCTCAGCTCTTTCCTACATTTCCAAAGGGTCCCTAGAAGGTGAGGTTGTGCTTGACCATGAGCATAATCAAACACAATAAAGCTGAATCCTTTTTCCCCCTGACAGTCATAACAAACTTTCAAGTCAAGGGCTAAAACTGAGTTTCTTCACCTCACTGCTCTCACAGTCATTATAGGAAACAGAGGTTTTGGGCAGGATATTTTTTTATTGCAAGTTAAATACATGCTGATTCTCTCCACAGCAATTAGAGCAGCCAGCTAAAGGTTGGCTTAGGCCCCTTTCTCAAGTTAAAGTCAACTTCTACCCTCTTGCCAAGAAAAAAGTCAAGAGCTTGTCATACATGTGAGCATAAAAATGAACATCTGAAATATCTGTAGTCTCAAAATCTTACTTATATATCACTCCTTATTTTTACAATGAATAATTCAATACCTTGCAAAACAATACAAGAAACCAAAAGAAACAGGAAAATATTTCACCAAAAGGGGCTCTGTTAGCTTCAGGGTAAGACATGAGGAGTAGTAGCAGTGTTTAAAATCAGTGTGTAAGAACTAGCTCTGTTCCTGGAAGCTGTTTCAGACTGTGGGTTAAGAAGTCACTGCTGCTGGGACATAACACTGTCAGGCATTGAACTTTTCCAGCTGCCACTTGAAAGTTTCTTCTGTGAACATGATACTCTCCATACTGATGGCCAAGAAATTTCAGCAACAACCTGTTTCCCAGTTCTTGGAAAGAGCACAGATTTGGTGGCAGAAAGACACAGCACAGACAGGTTCTTTAAAGCATAGGCTAATGCTCCATAGCACTAAAAAACAGAAATCAAGCTACCTGAATAGCTCAATTACCCGTGAAATTGCTGCCGACTAAATGTGGCTCTCCACTGTTTTGATGCCTCTACTTGACAAGAGCAGTAAGTCCCCAAAGTCACGTGTAGTAAAGCAGATGTGGTGCCAACACAGGTGTGCCACGGTGACACACACACTGCATACCCTAGTGCTCTGAGAGAGGTACATGAGCACATGGACGTGAGGCAGACCTGAGTGTTCAAAGGTTGTAGGTTGGCAGATATGTGCTAAGGGGTGCGTTAGCCTACTTTGCTTCCAGGAGAGAGCAATCAGAGTTTGTGCACTTGTACGCTCTGAAAAGCCACAGGTAAGTGCATAATTTCTTTAGCCTCATATGCTGATAACTAAAATCTTAATTTCTTTTATCTTTTATTCCATCGTTCCTGTGCTCTGCACTCCCTACAGAATTCAGCCTAATGCTTCTTCTAGCCAGAAAATGGGTATTTGGCAGAGATTGCAGAAAAGCAGTCTGGCAATTGCATAATTATTTAAATTATCAAATAGCTCCAATTCCTGTCATTACTATGGACTTTTTCTTTCAAGGGGTGGGAACATGAACCTATCCCTTCCTTGCAAGCTTTGCCTCCCTTTGAGAGTAGCAGTTATTCTACAAAGCTTATATTTGGCTACACAGCACACTGGACCTTCACAGAACTAGAAGTAAGTTATCCTTTCCACTACCTGCCTCTCAGTGCTGGTTAACTATGGCACAGCTGGTTTTATGGAAGTGGAATTTAATGGCTGTGAAGACTGCTGCTGTGTAAGGTGCAGCAAAAGATCTCCAGATCCAGCACCTCTTCCCAGCTAAAATCTGGGAGACCTGGGCTGCTTCTTAGGGTCATCCAGTCAAGCAGCACCAGCAACTATCTGGGTTGCTTTTCCTCAAAGCTGCTTCTGGATGTGGTCTGGTGCTGGTAAACCAACCCCCAAGCCTTTTGGGGCATCAGCTGAATTCTCAGGTCCTAACTTGTCTTCAAGGGATGCCTCAGCTGTGGACTAAGAACTACTTGTTCCCCTATATTTGCAGCCTATGGATTCCTCTCCTTCAGCAGCGTGTGCTTCTGGTCCCCCACCAGCTGCAGTGTATCCAGCACATCCTATCTGCAAGCAAGGACTCCTAACATTTTGGTTGGGAATTCTACCCCACAGCTGTCTGCCTTGCTGGGTTGACTCAGTATCTCGTGTGGCAACTGCTGAATTCCTTTTTATCATCACCAGGTATAGGGAGAGAGAGAAAAGCAGTGTCCATTGCCTTGGGAAGGGAGCTGTGAGCTTGCCGCAGGGAGCTTGGAGAAGGGAGGGTACAGGAATGAGTATCTCAGGCTTAAGATAAGATGTTTCCACTTGCAAGTGATGCTGCTGAGGTGTCTAGGCCAAGTGTTGTCACAGTCCTGCCTTCTCTTCCTTGGGCTGCTTCCAGCCTGCTTTCAGAACTCGATTTGACCTGATCCCTTTGGTCTTAGAGTATTTTGCCATATGCTACTCTAGGGATCCCTAGGTACTCTGTGGATAACTCTGTATTTTATGTCACCTGCATGCCTTAAATCCAGTCTCCCCAGGAGCAAGTAGCCAGCCTCAGTAAGCCAGAACTGACACACATTTGACCAGGAGTTCTTCCACTCCTCAGGATAAGTGTGGGTTGAGAACTGTGTGTATGTATACTTTGGCACAGAGCTATTCTGCTATCCCATATGTTTCCATGACAGAGTGACGAGGCATGTATGTTGTTCACTAGGTTAACAAAATCAGTCTGGGTACTCTGTTCACATAAGTAACTGTACCTTTAGCTGATCCATGAAACTTTTCACCAGCTCATCTCTTACTGCATCCTGGATATCAATATAATACCAGTCCCTGTGACTGGGAATTATCTACCTCTACACTACTTTGTTCCTGGTAATTAGAATGACCCCTTGTCAGAGCAAATGCTCTTTTCCTGCTGCTTTTTTTCTTTCTGTGCTCAGGCAGATCCTCGAAGCCTGGGGACTGTCGTCCGGGTTTCCAGAGCTGTGCTGTCAGGAGGCTCTGTGGTGTGCAGCCTCCTGTGCAGCCTGACTGCATGCTGGCACTCAACCAAGACCTCACAGAACTGACAGCCATAGTAGAAGATGATGTATTATACCTACTAATTTCTGGATTACTGCACAGCAGTTTACCTATTTAAATTCTTCTATGGGATTGGGGACTGCCATGGATTTCAAACAGCTGTTCCCAACCATTGACACTTTCAGAGGGTAATAAAGCTAGCTGCAAATTGACCATTGAATAGCAGGAGGAAACAAAAGGTAGAAAATCAGCTGTCAGTGTTGCACAGAAGGAAGCCCAGCATCCTCTGCCCTTAAGTGTGAAGTAACAGAAGTTTGGTTTCCTCCATCTTTCTAGTGAGTTTGAATTTCCAAAGTACTCATGGGAGTCTTAAATTGTAGATTGAATTTGAACTTCTTAACTCCAGATCTCCAAAGTATGTGAAGGAGAGAAGAAATCTTTAGGCATAAATGATTTCTCTTTCCTGGCACAAAGCACTATTGAATAAGTTATGATAAGGAAGCAGAAAAATTTTGCTTTTAAAACCAGGCAAGTACTTACTATCTGGGCTTTAGCTGTGTATTGCTTCCCAGTGCCATGGACAAAATGGGTCGTTAGGTTTCTTTCTGCATCTTTTTCTTCTTTCTCCTGGGAAATTTTTCATTTCTCATTCTGCCTTCTTACCCTTTTTACTTACATGACACTAAACAAAGACGTTTGTCCCTTTTCTTCTCTGTATAGCACTGAGAAGAGATGGATTTTGTGTACCTTTTTATATATTTTGAATAGACTCTGTCCTGCTCATATAAATTGCAAAACTGTTTTGTTTTAGCTTCTGACAACCTCATTAGTTTGTTACCAGAGGCAATTCATTACAAACCTCACAAGAAAAGCAACACAAATATCCCTCTGTTGGTGCACCACTGAGAGCCAAAGTAAATGGGAAGAAACTAATCTCCTTGGCTTTTGGGTTTGGTTGGGTTTTTTTTTTAGTAGGAATTAATGAGATAATGGAAAAGGTTATATAAGAATTTGAAGAACATATGCATCTTCTGTTCATCCTAGTTCTAGATGTTAATTTTAGCTGAATCAGTGCATCCATTCCTTGAAGACTACAGGATCTTGGGGTCTGTGAGAACAGTATTTCATTACAGATGAAAGTTTGCTTTGTAACTTCCTTCTGGGAGGAAAAAAAACCTGAGCAAAGGCCTGAGCTATGTCTTTTAACAGTACTGCAGTTTTAAAAGCCAGTTCTTGAGGAAGCCTTGTTGGTAGGATGAATGAGAGTTTAGAAAACAAGTGTGAGGTGGAGAACTGCCTATTTTTACCAGAAACTGTAATCAAAACATCCAGTTAGGGTTTACTGGAATGTTTGATGAGGGATAAAGTCCTTACTGCTGTGCTAACATGTTTGTATCCCAGTTCATGGTCTGACACATTTTCTGACAATCTGGCCTAATCCTTGCAGTAAGTTTGCAGGGACACGAGGGAGAAGGTTGCGAAAGCAAATTTTATCCTTCTAAAGGTTACGTGCCCAAGGCAGTCTCTCCATCACTGCAGAGAGATGCTCCAAACTCTCTTAGTAAGGCTCTGTACAGAATAATGCAGGACAAGTATCTCCTTCCCTCTCTTCTTTCTCCCTTCCACTCACCCTGGGACAATAGATGAAGCTTAAAGAGATTAACCTTCTTAGTCTCAAGCAGAGCATGGCAAACGGTTCCCAGAATGTTAAAGTGACAGAATTTGGAAAAAACATGAAATCATCACAAGTAATCATGAAAAAGGTGAACTGATAACAAAGGCTTCGTGCTTGTGACTCTGAAGGCTGCCTTCAGTCCTAATGGGAAAGATAATTTGAGGAAGCTAATTTTCTGGGTCTATTTCCAAAAAGGCCCATAAAAGCACCGATTAGTTTTGCTGGTAATCTGTCAAGCTGCAACTGGACTGAAATCATTATTTTATTTCACATAGGGCCATCAAATAGCTTTATCCACATTAATTCTCAGCCACCAATGACGCTGGTTACATCTGAATCACTGACCTGGAAAAGCTCTGAAAGTTGCTGCCAATTCCCCAGAACCATCCAGATTCCCAGTGAGAGACAATTGTATGGGAGACCAATTAAAATAGCATCTGTGAATTAAATAAATCTATAAAAAGCATCTATTTTTCTCTGCAATGTGCATGGAAATTAGCAGAGTATTTTTAAATAAATGCCTGATGAACAAATAAGCCTCTCTGGGGAGGATGGGAGAAGATAAGTTTTCTCCTGTATAAGCCTGGAATAATGAAAGAGTAAATGATTTATTTTTGAAGATTCCACTTGTTATAATTTGGGATTTTTGTGGTTTAGATTCATTTCAAATTTTTTGCATACTAAAAGAAAAAAAAAATCAAAATAACCTGAATGTCTGAAGACCTAAACCAGCTTTTTAAAATGTCACTGTTAGATACTTTTGATGTAATACTTGGTATTATATTTACTATATAATATTTGGTATAATACTTTGGTATATTTTTGCATTTTCCACTTCAATTTGGAGAATCCAAATTCTGAATCTTTTGAGGAACAAAAATTCCTGTTTCCCCACCAGAGATCTTGTCATTACTTACAGTTAAAAGAATGACGAATGGTGTCATTATGGTTTGATAGCAGTTCAGGATAGATTAACCTGCAGTACTAAAACAAAATTGTGCAGACACCTCAGGATATATAGATTATTTCTTTCTTTTTGTTGTGGTGATGCCTTTTGATTATTCCTTAGACAATGAGAACTTTAATAGTTTTCATGTAGACTCTTAAATACGTGGGTTTGATAATTTAGTGAAATTTTAATGCTGCCATATTTTATCATCACTAGCCTTGGGTTTTATAGATTTGATCAACTGCTTGTAATCCAGAGGTAGATTTTAAGTAGTTTGTGCCCAGAATTGATTGGCACAGGAAAAATGGGAGCTTTGATAGGACAGCTTAGACTGCTCATACTCCAATTTATTTTCAAACTAAAATAGGCCTACTTTTACATAATTAAGTTATCCAATTTGACTTTATATCTCGTAGCTCATATCAGTAATCATACAGGAGCAACAAATGTTCAGTATATCAAAGAATAAGCTTTGCGTGTTCTGATGCAGAACGGCAGGCATGGAAATGGACAGTTTGTAGTGATTGGCAAGACAGTTGGTGAACACAGGTGTTTCTGAAGCTCCTGCCTCTCTGTAGTTATTTGTCTTGCAACAGGCATTTGCCAGTAAGTCCATTTTGATGGTGCTCCTCGTGATCTCTAATTTTCTTCCCTGCTCTCTTGCCGTGTGCCAAAGATGCTTGGCCACTGCTTGCCAAGAGAGAGTGACACCCCGCAATATGGTCATGTGTGTTATCCACCTAGAGCTAAGGCCCAGGCAGGTCTGTAGCAGATTGTCCTGCTGCTTTTGGGGACCTCCAGAGCCTGCTGTGTGACAGATTTTCTAGAAGTTTGTCAGTGAACAGATTTGCTACCCACAAAAGTACAGGCTGCTTCAGGCATGTCAGGTTACTTAATGTCAGATTTTTCACTAGACGAGATGAAGGATAATTTCGTAGGTTTACCTTGAAAGCATAGCTTTGCAAGTGTGGAAAACGTTATTTTTAAAACAACATGCATGTTTGTTCAATGTTAGATCTCAGCTGCTGTGGACGTTCTTGTGCTTTAAGCAGCTAATAGCATTCTACAAATTAGGAAAGTTCCTAGAGGTGGCACCGGCAACCTGTCCATTTTCAAGCTATTATTTAATTAACTCTTATTCCCCGCTGTTAGATACTGGTTCTTTGAGTATTGTTCACCAGAAAATATCGTTGAACCTTATAGATAAGAGCCATACTTAGACTATCCTGTGGCCATTAATCTGCTAATGCTTATCCTTTTGGCAAAAAGTAATTTTATCTCTGTTTGTTGCTGTCATAGCCCAGTCTCTTTGCTTCCATCAAGCTCTTCACGGCGCTCTCTAACAAGTTCTTAACTTTAACAGACACACGGTCTTTTTCATGCATCAGAGCCCAAGAATTTGGCACCTGTTTAGGTACTGAAACTCTTGGAAAGCTTTGCTCAAGTGGAGCATACTGAGCTGCTTACAGCCTGGCACTGCCGTGGTGCTCTCTGGAGGTGTGTGTTGGACTCCAAAGGTTGGCAGTGTAGACAGGGAACTGCTGTGTTACTCTCATGGACCTGCATGTGCAAACTTGTCACTTTCTGAGTGATGAATTGCATCTCTCTCATTCCATCTACCTTGGAAGGAATTATCCATGAAAGGCACAAAAATTTTATGCCTTTCTGGCAGAAGATTAGGGTACTTCTAACGCAGTTGGGATTAAACATAGGAAAAAAAAATTGTAATAGAAGCTCTTTGCTTTCTTGGCCTAAATCACTACAACCCTGTGTCTGCAGTGAGTTCTGGATCAGGCTCGGTATTGTTGTCCTTGCGTATTTGTACATAGAGAATACTAGTACCAACTTCTTGATTATTCTTTTTTTTTTCCCCACAAGTTGCAGAGAACTGGAAATGTTCCAGTGCTTGCTACCAAACAGTAACACTTTTAACCAGTCTCTGTTTTAACAGATTGCATCTCTGGAGTTTATTTGCTTTTTGCAGACATAATCTCAATTCTTTCCAGGTCTATTAGCTATCATTTGAGAAAGGGGAAAAAAACCCCCACATTTTGATAACACCTAATAATCATCTACCTTAATCTTTGCTGCTCAAATACAGGTACGTCTTGCATATACCTTGACAGACACTGAAGATTTATGGAGCTTGAAAGAATTAACCCTAAATTCAAGCTCTTGGTATTTTTTTTCCTCCTCATTTAGGGTTTACTTTATTATTCAATGGATGAACTAAAACTAGCTCCCTCAAAGTGGTTCTTACGAGCCCATGTATAGAAATAGACCTATCATCCTATTAACTCAGGGGCGAAATCATATTAACATTAATACTTCATAAGCAAAAACATAGTCTGTGCATAGGTGATGTGTTAGTGCCCTGAATGAAAGGTATTTTTTTTTCCCCAAGTCTCAGAGCAAATTAAAGCTTGTCCATGCTGACTGTTTTTGACTGATAGGAAGCTTATGATCTGTGACCCCCCTGCCAATACAGATATTTTTACAGCATTTCTGAAAGAATTTTTCATATACAATTATATATTCTGTAGGGATTTACTACTTATCCTGCAGTATTGCTTGTTATTCCTGACACTTGCTCCACCACATCATCTGCTTCTGCAGAGGGGAGGAGAAAACACCTTGTTTTGTGGAGAGCAGAGCAAGCCATGGGTGGCCAGGAAGAGGGGAAACACATTCATTTTGGCCCTCCGCTCAGCCCTGTCTTTGTCCATTCCCCCTGCATCTTTGGGATCAGTAGCAAGGCTCTTGTGTCAGAGCTATCACAAAGTATCTACCTCTGTAGAGTCTAAATAAATTAGATCCATGGTGTGTCATTGCTTGAGCAAGAGGGATGTCATGGTACTACAAATGACTCCTGTTCATTGAACTGCTATCACCCTGGAAGTGACTCTTTTCCTTCAGGTTATTCCTGGTTCTTCTCATGGGACACAGTAATCACTCACTGTTCAAATAATCCATGCAAAAAGTTAAAATCTAGACAGATAGATACCACTGTGGATTGAGCTCTCCAGTGACACAAATACCAATGTGCTTCCAGTAAATTTTCCTGAACAGACTCTTTGCATGAACAATCTTCCCTCCATCCATCCTTTATGAATTCATCAACCTTCATTCCTTCTGCCAGTGGACCTGCTTCTATCCTCAAGGATCCATTTGTCTGGTTCTGACTGTTTTCAGTAGATGTGATAAGCCCGTGTCACAGCTGGCCACAGAGAGCGGTGGGTTTCTGACTGGAACATTCTTTTGGCTGCTTCTTCATGATTGCTTCGACTTAGAAGAAGCAGTCTTAAAGGACACCTGATCCCAACTGTTCCAAATCTTGACACATACTTGAATATTTCCTAGAGGCATCTGACAGGCTCCATGTTGAATGGAAGTCGTCATATATCCTCAACAAACCTCATCCCTTTGTCTGTATAGCAATACTGGAAATGTTCCTTGTTGTCCTGTGCCAACATGGCCCTGCAACAGCTTTTGGGTGACATGGATGAGGTGTAAATGGCAAGATAAGCCCTGGGTTATCATGATAACAATATTATATTATGAGAGTCTGAATAGAACCACCAGTTCTGTGGTATCTTCCCAAGCTGGCTCCCCCCCTTGGAGTGTGTTTTGCACACCATCGGTTGCTGTTCACTCACAGTATTATTTTCAGCTTCCCCAGGTTAAGGTGAACTCTGTCACCTCCATACATTCTGTGAGGCTGTAATGACATTTCGTTGCTTATGCTATTGCACTAGATCAGTCTTGAGTGCTGTTTTTTACCGTGAGGACAGTGCTGTGCAGATGTTATCTCTAATAACCCCACTGAAAATCCCATATCCTGGAAAGGAAGGGAACGATCTGAACTAACCCCTGCCAGAAAAAATGCAAAACAGCCCAAAATGAATGTAGGCTACAGCTAGTAAGTCTTTGCTGTTCCAGTCAACTGACCAGCATTCCCAATCTTTGGATCTCAATCTGCAATCACCTTGGATATGGATTTGGAGTAGACACTAATCAAGCACTATTAAGCCAAACCCATTGCAGGTGACCTGCTGAGCTGGATCTCTGTTGCTTTCCATAATAGTCAGCACTGTGCTTCCAGAAGGCAGCACCAACTATTGTCTGATAGACAGTACAATACACTCATTTATTGATTTTCATAAGGCAAGAAGGATAAGACTTTTGATGTATTAAGAGTGCACAGACTCACAGAAGTTCAGTGCCAAGCAGAAGCCTGACTAAGCACAAAATGTGGCTTGGGGTCTTTTTACTTCAAGGAACTGTCTGTTCTGAGGTGGTTTCGTGGTAGCTGTTATCTATCAGTGTGTTGATCAGAACTGGACATCTTACACTGAAGCCATTTATTCCTAAAGCCATCAGCAAGACCTCAAGACACTTCATGATTTCTTTCCTATTTGGGGCCATAAAATTTTCCGTCTAGAAGGACTGCTGCATGGACCAGAGTCCTCAGGTGCATATTGCTGAGTTTCATTAAGCATTTATTTATGTTAATAGTTCTCTCGGGTAGTAGGCACCTTATGAGGGAGAAAACCAGCGGTGCTTCTGATGGGAATGAGAACTGTGCCTTCGAGAAAGGGGAAGGGCACTCACTGGTGTGGGGGCTCTCAAAGAGGCATGAGAGCTTCTGCCTGCGGTGTCACAGCAGGATTCAGGATTACTCCCATTCGCATTCAACTGATGAGAAATGCACGAACACAGATACTTGTGCTGGTACTATTAAAAAGGTGATTTCCCCAAACTGGCATTAGCATTCCAGCACAACTCCCCCTGTGCTTGCTGTTTATTAGCTTTATCTACTCTTGCTTGAATAGTTCTCTTGGATATGCATTCAGTCTTTTACAGCTTTCTTGTGGGCAGTGACAGTATTCCAGAACCTTTTGCATGTTTTAGGAATTTAAGAAAATGGGACTGCTATGAATGAACTTTCCAGTTTAGCAGAAGACATCTTAGTGTGGATTTTCAGTTCTCATTAGCTGATCCAGCAAGGGAACTTACTTCCACATGACCTGTGTTGGATACAGTAGCCCAACCATAGTTGGAAAAGTCCTTTTTATGGAAAGAACTAAGATATGCATGTGTTGATAGGCATCCATGGGGCTTGATTAATTAGTTTCCATACTATCTGCCATCTCTCATTCCAGAAATAAATTTCACAATATCAGCTGAAGGATCCCAAAATAACAGGAGAAACGCTGGAAAATGGAGATAAGGAGAATCTTTCACTCAAAAAACTCATGCTGTGTCAAGTGGACTGTTGTGAGAAATGTGTGTGCCAATTAAGAATTGGTGGAATGTTATACTGCCCAAAGAAAAATGGTTTTAATTAGCATTATTCTCCAGTATTTTTTGAAAAGGGCATATTTGAATATTCCAGAAGATTCTTACAGTTAAGTGCCTAGAGCCCTGACATGTTTAGAACTGATACTATGCTCACATACAATTTAATCTCTTTCATTTCAAGTTATCGTTGAGGGATGTCATGCTTGTAAAGCTAGCAAAGTACATGTCTGCTGTGACTTGGGGGGTTGGAAAGAAAAAATGTATGTATTTCATATATATGTACATATATATATACACATTTCATATATAGATGTGTGCGTGTGTATATATATGTATATATTTTTAAGGTATTATATGGAAGAAATACATAAAATATTTAGCAGGAACAATAGGAAGCTGACAGCCACCCTCACAGATGTGGTGAGAGCAAAAAGGTGCTAATACTGTTTGCCAGAGGTTGGAGTTACAACAACGGGTGCAGATATTTTACTAGCACTTGGAAAATTCCAGATTTAATGCTATTGTTCCTGTCTAAATTGTTGGAAGATGTAGGTTTGTGTGCTAATTACATTTTTATCTTTGTCATTCTTTAATAGTTTGGAAATTCCAATCAGTGATTGCTTTTCTCTGTTTTTCAACATCTGTTTTTTTAATTAAATCCCTGCGTGATTTACAGCTCATTCCTCATCAGCTTGTCCTCCAAACTGTTGTCAAAACCAGTTAGTTTGTTGTTCTGTCTAAATAACTAAAAGGGAAGACAAAAGACATAAAGCTTTCTTAATACTGTTTGATAGGAACAGCTTTTAAAACAAAGCAACACTATCAAATCTACAAACACTGGCAGTACTTTCTCTTTGCTTTTGATGGCTCTACATCTCAAACCCTTGGTTACTCTTCTAAGCACTGTACTACGTAGGCTTAATTTCCATGTGCAACCTAAAAAATATTAAAATATTTCTTGCAAGATCATGTTTGAATGATCATGTTGGTCAGCAGAAACCTCAACTCCCAGTTTGGTTCACTCTATTTTCTCCTCTCCAAAACTTTGCGACAAGTTTGAGTAGAAAAGGTTTCTTTTCCAGGACCCAGCAGAGGTAGATGTCCGTGCTCCAAAATCACAAAATTTTTGTAACAAAAGTGTACAACTAGCTAGAGTTGAATATATACGAGTATATGTAGAAATGTCTTGCTTTCAAACACAAAGGCATTTCATCTCTTTGCCTTCTTTAATAGAAATGCTGTGTCTGAGCAACATAATTTTTGTGTTTGTTTGTTTAACTTCTGCCTGTTGCCAGGGATTTTTTTCAATACCCATTATATTTGTGTTCAGATTGTATAATATTTCTTTTTGCATTAGGCTGTTCAATTATGGCAGGCACACAACAGCAGTACAGGAAAACAGTAAAGAGATTTTTACAATGTGGGTAAAATATATGAAAAGAAATATTATTTTTCTTTTTAGCAGCCTTTTATTAAGCCAGAAGTTTCCTCCAGGGAACAGACAAAAGAGATCCTCAGTCTATTGCAATGTGTATTAGCTGGTTTGGTTCATCTTTCATTTTGAACTGGCTGTGGATACAAATTGAAACCCTTCCAAACAGCCTAGAATCTTTCAAGCCTCCCAAGACCTGAGCCTCCATCTGCAGCTAATTTTGCAGATGATTCATCTCTTGTCTTCAAAGATGATATGGGTGCAAATTATAATCTTACTAAGCCATCTCAAACTTTTGAGATGTTCAGCTGAATACAAATATGCATCTGTTTTTTTACAACAGGCTGAACCAAAACTTTAACACTTAATCCCCTGAGCTCCTGGAATACTGGGTGCTCTGTAGTTGAGAAAAACAGGCCAGTCATTTTCGTGCTTATCCATGACTCTTGGTGTCCATACCGAGTGCCAAGTCCGTCACAATCACAATTTGTCCAAGGGTAGAGCATTTGAATTGTGTGTTATAATGCAAAAGAGCATTTCAACAGACGCCCAAATCACAGCCAGAGCTGCATCTCAGCCTGGCTGATAATACTGAGCCTACTCTGTGTGCTAGATGGCAAATCTTTGTCTCGCACTGGGGAACAGCTGTTGTTCAACTGGACCCAGAGAAAATTCCTTCCCTATAAGCAGAAAAAGGTATCTGCAGCCTGGTCTGCAGTACACTGCCTTTTCTAACCCTGCCTTTCCACCACCTTTCCAGTTTCCCCTTTGGTATTTAGTGTACCTGCTGCCCCTTTCTCACCTGTGCTCTCAAGACGTTGGCTAGGCAAAAATACCAGAACAATGCTAATGCAGTTGTAATGCCAAGTTTAGGGTCCCAGTCTGCACTCTTAAGAAGGGTGAATCTCCACTGATTTACTGCATTGCCAACAGTACCTGGGCAGACCTTTAAAAACGTTATTTTGGTTTTCAGTCTTTACTTGTGTCTCCTTCCTTTGTCAACACTATTACATGCCACGGAAGGTCTGAACTCTTACCTCCTCCTTTCATTGTTACTTCCTGCTGGTGTCTTTCTCTGCTTTGGAGCTGCTGCTCCTTCCCGCAAGCTCTGTGCTCTCCTCAAAGGTGTATCATGGACTGGCTCTCAGAGGATGGGCTCACTTGGGTCACCACCCCAACCTTCACTAGGACACAGCCTATGTCTCCTGACATCTCTCTCTGATTCTGGCAAAGAGCAGCTGATGGTGGGTCACTTTTCATACAGCTCTGTTGAGGAACTCTGAGACACGTTTAGTTTCTGTTTCAGACTAGCTTTGACTCTCTGTGTTAGCTTTCAGGAGCAGAAGGCTTTCAGCTTCTTCCTGATCCTATGTAATCTTAATTTTACAGACTGTTCTTTTTCGAAAATGCTGTGGGTTCCTTCTCTGTCCTAAATGTCACTTCTAGTTTAGGCAGCCCTGTCTAAAACACAGTAGATATTATCTACTTCCCTGATGTTTGCTTTTGTGTTCTATGTACTAAATTCACAATAAGCAATGAGGGATCCAAGCTGGGCTGGGATGTGCAGAGTGAAACAGCTGCTGCTGAGGTTGCTCTCTCTCAAAGGATGCTTTGCGCTGGAGTTGAGTATTGTTTCTTCTGGTGGTAGCAGGAGTCTGAACTGGCCATTGCTGTTACCTGGCGTGTACTGGATGTTTCCTCAGGCATCGTCTTCCAGTCCAGTACTTCCCAAAGGGATCCAATGTGTGCACTTTGAGAAAATCCTGTGCTGGGGGGGTGAGTTAAAGCATGTAAGGACAATAGGGAGATTAGTTTCAAAACAGCACCCAGATCCCAACTGACAAAGTTAGAGGACTGACTCAGAAATCCCCAGAAATGAAGGTGTGTGCAGGCTGGCATGTATCTTTTAAAAACCCATAGAAATAAGAAAGTACACACATCTGCTCTGTTATTCCTGTCCTGTGACAGTCCACAGTGTGGGATGTTCTGGTCTGTGCAGGACACTTGGCTCTTTTAAGTAAGACAGTCTCTTTCTGCCCCAGGGCTAGGAAGTACATGGACTTCTAGGTTGTTGTGGTGAGTTTTGTTTTGTTGGGGGGTTTTTGCTTCCTTCTGAGCTTTTCAGACACTGAAGATTTGCTTCGCTTCGGTGCTGCAGACAGCATGATGCCCTTTAGGGGTCATCAGAGAGTTTCTGTTCCCGTTAGTCAGGGGTAGAGGCTCCATATCAAACCGCCCTGTTGATTTTGTTACCACATCGATAGCAAGACCTCTGGCCATTTAAGCAGTAAAGTTGTTGCTTTGACGTGTTTCAGCTGTTGAGCTGTTGCCTCACATCTTGAGTGAGCCACTTTTATGCCACGTTGTTCATTTACAGCAAATCACCAGAAAGTGGTTAGGACAGAACAGATCTGCACGGAAACTACATGGATCCTACTACAGGATCCAGGTTTGAAATTGACCTGTTCTGTGTAATCAGCCCCAAAACTGGCACGCTGGTAATACCTCAGCTTTAGCACCTCATAGACTGTCAGCTTCAAATGATTTCGAAGATCTTTGGGTTTCAATTGTATTTGTGTATATTTCTGTTTTCATATATGCAGAAATATATGTGTTCTATACCTTATACATAAGTTAGAGAGTGGCAAAGTGATTGTTTCTTTTTTAAAAATATCATACAGGAAGTATAGAAATATACTGATTTCACATACCTTTGTAGTTCTGTATAAAGCTTACAGCCAGAAAGCACTAATATGAACAGGGAAATCAGAATGCAGAACAGAAACATTTTGTATTAGCTTGTAGATTAAATTGGTTGCATAGCAAATGTAATGCTGAGCTCTACATCTATTTGTGTTTCTGCAGTACAATGTAACTTCTTAATTCACTCTGCCTCTGAGGAATGCCCCGTTCTACAGGAACAATGGAGCACTGGGTAGTCTTGAATCTGCTGTTGAGATCATTGACTTAAGGGGGGAGACAGAGGAAAGGAGAGGGATCAAGGTGCTCTGGGAAGGAACAAGTCTGGAGAAATAGAAAGGGGACAAAAGTTACTGGTCTGTTGATCACTGCAGTTTGTCCTGTATTCTCAGTTATCTCAATTTCTACAGGTCTTACTGAGTCAGGGGCTCTGTTCTGAGTGCATGTGTGTGTGCAAGGGGAACTCGTGGCCAGCAAGTGCAGTTGGACCACAGAACAGGGGCTCACATCCCTGTGGTGCCAGCAAAAGGAGCAACTGTGTGTGCATCCGTGTACGGTTGTAGTGAGCATAGAACTGGATTACCAGTGAGTAGTGCAAGAGGTCTGTGAGCTGGGTATCAAGGCAGCTCTGAGTCTGGGCCACATACCAGTGCAACCAAGGGGTCTGCAAGTTGGCTGTGGTAGGGTCCCAGAAGCCCACGACTAGGGAGGCCGTAAGATCCATAATATGGGAGTGGGGGTCAACTGGTTGGGATCCATTTGCATGTGAGTGTCTCTTTGTGAAGCAAACAGAGGTGAAAGGATCCAGGACAAGAGACTGGATAGGCTGAGTGCCTGAGGCCGGTCACTGGGGGGATATCTAATGTGCATGGAAGAGTGTTTGTGGGCCAGCAGCTGCAGTGGGGCTGCTGGGCCTGAGGTGCTGCAGCTGGGGAGAACAAGGATTGAGGGCAGGCTGCTGGATAGACTGTCTGAGACCATTACTTAGCATGTGTAGATGTGTGTTTGTGTGTGTGTGTGTGTGTTTGTGTGTGTGTGTGTGTGCATTCTCCATCAACAGCCTTTTATCTGTTCAGCCAGAGAGGAAAACAAGAGGAGGCTGTTGCTGTTTGTGTGAGTGCTTAGTGTTTCTGTCTGCAGTGAGCCCTGTAGCTGGCCATGTGTCTACACATCTATTTGCCATTGTACCTGTGTTTTATGGGCACCTGTTAGGGATAGACACTCAGCCTCACTACTCATGGAACCTGGGAACATGGAGTGCAGCAGCCTTGCCTCTATCTGGCTACTGTATTTGACAACTCCTAACATGTTTGCCACAAACTCTATGAATGCTAAAAAGCAATAAGGTATTCAAGATATGTTTTTCTATTGTGACTGCTGAGAAGTAACAGTAGGTCTTCACAAAAAAAATAGCGTAAATTGCTTCAGACCTCCTGCAGCAATAATTTGCTGCACTGTTTGGTGATCACTGGAAGGCTAAGCCAGAGAACAATATTCTGTTCTGAACAGACTGGATTTTTTTGTGTGTCATAACATCCATTCTGTAACAGGCTGGAAAAATCTGCTGGAAAAAAATTCTGATGAGGGAGAAAAGTTAGTTGGCTAAAAAAATGTTACTGAACAAACACACACTCCATTTCTAAGCGAGCTCTTGTGCAGATGATATACTGCCCTCAATTGGTACACTTAACTTCTACTGACAGAAGTCCTGCTGCAGCTTGCTTATAAAACATAGTGACAGAAGGCTCAGAACACTCTTCCGCCTTAACCCAAGTGAGTATGTGATGAAACCCCACCAAATCAGCATGATGTCATTTGATCTGCATTCTCTATTCATTTGTACCTTGGTTCACACAGAGGGAAACGCTTCCAAACCTCTTGCGAAAACCTAAACAACAGCTCTTGAAATATGGCTGTGAATGAACTTCACAGGGCTCCATTCCATTCACTGGCTTAGTTTGTGATCTTGTTGTTTGGTTCCCTTTTGCATAAAAAGAAAAAAAAATTAGTGTGTTTCCAAACCACCACAAGGTCTAGTCACACAAAAAAATACAACATTGCCATCAGAAGATAAACACCTCACAGAACTCACTTCAGGACTCATTAACTTGACATCTTCTAGACAAGCAGCTGAAACCTATGAGATGAGCTGCTGTTTGTGCCAGATCTGAAGCTCCTCCTCCCTGCTGTCAGTCTGATCAAGCCTAAGTAATGTTGCATCATGTGTCTTCTGCAGGGTGAGAGGGGTCAGTAAATTGGCTCTTCTTGCACTGGAATACATTTGGTTATGATCTCTTTCAAGCCTTACTCATTTTTGGGAATGGGCCATGAGCAGTTGTAGGTTAGGCAATAATTTGCTGACAGACTGGCTGTCAGAATAATCCATAATTATGTTTTTCTTGGCCTGACTCTGGTGTCTCAGCAGCTACTGTCAAGACCAGCTTTAGGTAGTCAAATCACTGCTGTTGCGCCATTGAAACCATTTCAAGTAACACCACTATTACACCCACAGCCTCCAAATGATGATACTGAGTGTCAGCAGGGAGCGTGGCTGAGTAGGGAATTTGCATTTAGGAGCATCTGGTTGCTGCTTTTCAGGAGAGTCCATCACTATACAGACGCAGGCTCCTCCTGAAACCTAAATTCAGTATGCTCACATTGAAATGTTCATTCATGAACATTTCAGTGGTCATTTTAACAGCAGCTGGGTTTCTCTTCTACTTTTCCAGTGTGTTTTCTCATCTGGAATTTCTCATTAAAAATCTTTTTCACTCATCCAAATCAAATCCAGAACTAAAGGCAATCCTACCTTTCACAACCCTCAAACCCCAGCATCACCTCCTTACTCCCACTGTCTCAGAGTGGGAAGAGTTACCCTATGGATGTAGCAAACCATTATTCCAGGTATCCCAATCACTCCCAACGTGAAAGCTTATGGCAGATGAACCCAGAGCTCGTCACATTGGAAACTAATTGGTTGCCTGCAATCATGCAGGAAAGGGGAGTTCAGGGGGAAGAGATCATGATTTAGTTCGATGTGGACGACTAAACTTCCAGAAGGGCAAGGAGAACTTCAGTTCCTCTGGCCCATCAGCTTTGGAGGGAGATAAAAAGGTTCCCCTCTTGGTAGCTTCTTTAATGCATAAAGCAAGATGTACAGCAATGGAGAAAACAATTTTGAATTACTGCCCTAAGAAATACAGACTATGCACCCACATTACACTCCTAATAATTTTACTTAGTATGAAATTGGCAGGTTTATATCACTACTGTGTTTTCTTCTCTTACTGAGAAAACACCGATGTTGTGATCAGCCAGTGGTGGTTAATTCAGTGTGGAAAACTGATTCTTAACATTTGAGCAAATTGTTATAAAAGAAGCCTACAACTTTTTTACTTTTTTATTTTCTCTTTGCTCAATATTAGCCTTTCAGGTAAAATCTTGTTCTGATCTGGGGACAGCAATCAGTAATGATGTATAAGCTGCTGCGTATGTAATCTTTCCATTTTGCAGCACAGGTCTGCCGTCTTTTCAGTTTGTTTTCTCATCTGACATTTCTCAGAAATGTTTCTTTCTCTCTTCTAAATCCAGTGTGGAGCTATTATATAATAGACAGATTACAGTGTTCATGTGGTCCCATACTGAACCAAGCTACAAATGAAAAATAAATCTTGCCTGATCTTGAGATTTGGTGGAAATGTAACTATTTCCAACTGTCTTAAGCCACAACTTTTACTTGGTTTAAGTGTCTTCTCTATCCATTTTGTACCTTCCCACACTATTTATCTCAAAAACACAAGGAAGAAAGAGACAATAAGCATGAAATTTGTACAACATTCAAGTGGGCTCTGGTGCAGCTACCTGCACTGCAGGGCTGTGAATGAGAACTCCCAGCTGGACCCCTCAGCAATTTAGTGCTGTGATGCTCTGCACCCATATCATGTTACATTCACAAATCTCAGGCTGGACCTTGCAGTTTTCAGTCTCTTCTTCTGTTGTCCAGAATAAACACGTTGTTTTTATTTTTGCAGTAGTATTTAATAATCCCCAGCAAGGATTAGAGCTGTGTTGTTTGGCAGAGCACACGAAGACAGGGCCTGCCCCTGAAGCCCTACAGTCCAGGATGATGAACAGCATATACCAGCCAACAGAAGCAGTCAATGTAAATAAAAATTATAGGTGTCTATTCATTCATAATCACAGTAGGAACCAAAGGCCAATGTTTTACCTTATAACGTGCCGTATACTGATCTTTGTCCTCCGACAGTAGTGGGGAGAACCAGGTTATGGAACCCAGGAACAGTTTCTCAATAGTGTGACACTTACCAAGACTGACTGTAAGGTGACAGGATCAGTCTTGGCCATTCTTGCCTGCAGCTCTGTCCCCCAGGACCTGCCGTGGAGAAACCTGTTGCCTGCACCTCCCATTCCTTGGCTGGGCTGGAACCACATCAGATGCAGTAATTATCACAATTAATGAAGCAGACAGTGATCAAGACTCACACTAAAGCTGCTTTATGCCATTTCAGCATTAACATGTATTTAAACCCGCTATCTGTGGGTAGAAGTCCGTAAGTGTCTGAGAAGCCAACTGTTAATAGGAAGCCAATACTTATAAATATATTCTTCTCAAATTCCAGAAAATGGACATACTTAAATCTAGTGCTTGCTAAATAATAGCTGGTCTAATAGGATAGTTTCAGCATGACACAAGCACCCTGAGTAGTGTCAGCCAAGGAAAGCAGGGAAACACAAGAGCTGGGAGAAGTGCAGAGTTCCTCATTCCCAGTGTGGGCCCTCCAGAAAGTCATCAGGGTGTGTTCATGGTCAGTGCAGAAAAGTTTGCCCAGATATCACCTGAGATCCAACTTCATTGTGCCAAAGAATACTTCCCTTGCTTGAGGTGTCCCTTCAGACTGTGGTTTATTATTATTATTATTATTATTACTGTAACACCTGCAGGCCTGGCTGTGCTGGGAATTGTAGTAACAAAGGTGGTGGCTCTCACCCTTCTAATCTGCTGTCAGAGACAAGGTAGGGCACACAGGCAGGAAAAATAAAAGCCTGGGGTTGAGGTGGGCTGAAGTAGTAAAAATTAGGTGTTTGACTATGCAGTACTTGGCTGTTTATTTGCTAAGCTTTAATAGTTTTAGAATAATACATACCAACATATATGTAATGCTATGAAGGCATAGGAAAAAAAGGAAATTCACTCAATTATTATACCTATGAATTTCTGGTAATGTTTCAGAACTGTAAGGATTTTGTAGTGATTGATCAGTATTGCCTGATTTTTCCACCTGTGCTGTCTCTGATAGCCATTTGCCAAATGATTTTTATGATGACATTTGTATAATTCAGCTCAGCCATATTTTGAGGCTGCTGTTAATCTGATCTGGGGAAAAAAAAAAAAAGGCGAGCAGTATTGCTCACTTCTAAAATGAATTTAAAGCTTTCTGAGTGCCCGGATCACAAATGTTCCATATCTAATTACCCGATGCTCTCTTTCAGTGTCATTGTATTACTTTTTTTCCTGTTTTTAATATTATGGAAATGTAAAATAACTTGACCTTGAATAGATACCTTGTGGGGATTCCTTTAATATATGCAGTGAATTAGATGAATGCCCGTTGATAGCTAAAAGAATTTTACCTCTTCTATTTCATGACAGAGGTTTGCGCTTCAGAAGCAGCAAGGTTTCTGGTGCTCATTCATTGCTTTTTTATTCATTTGTAATATGTCAAATGAATAAGTGATCTCTCTTACTCCTGCTGATTAAAAAGTTCCATTAAGAACATAGATGATAAATATATATGATATGAAATGAACTGAGTTATAAATCCAAAATGTAGACATAATGCAATAAAGCCACCTTTTCTTCAGCATCATACCCCATTTTTCTAATGTGTAGACACCTATTGTCAGCTTAATTATTGTGAGGTAAGATCAACCTTAATTAATCAAAGGAGAGTAAGACTGTCCTTGCAGTAGTTAATTTTTAAAAAGAAGAGGAATAGATGTACCTGTAGTTGACAGTACACATAAATTCAGATGTAAGAACACAAGAGGAGATACTAATAAACTGAGTCAGAGTAACCAAGTACATAGTTGGGGTTAGTGCTCCATTGACACAAAGAGGGATAACTTGCTGTCTTCATCTCAGAAATAAATATCATTATGTCAGCTGCCAGATGCACCGAGCAGAAAGCTGATGTAATGACTGGTGTGCTAGGGAGGCAGAGGAGAGGGATGCACCCTAAGCTTTCAGAGAAATGGGCAGATGTCAAGATCATTGACAATTTTTTGAGTTGTCTAATTCCTGTGTAAAATACCTTTAACTTCATAAGCCAAGCCCAGCCACCATATTAATCAGTTCAAGTAGTCAAGCATCATCAGGGCATTAGACGAAATCCAAAGCTTGCTTTTAAACAGCTCAGGTTTTGTTTTAAGTGTGGTGTTTGGGGTTTGGTTTTTCTTTAATGGATGCAAAATATATTTATCCAGGGTCTGTTTCCTGTGAGAGAGCGCTTTTAGGAAATCATTAATTAAGCTACAAGCTGAGTTCCATTCCTCCCTATACAATCATATTGGCTGCTGCTTTGGCTATTGTGAGCTCCACTGGGATCTGAGGTGTTGCACCCCACACATTTGAAGCCCCTGCTTATTCCCACATGAATTGTGTCCTGAGGAGAAGCAGGATCCACAAATTATGGCAAGCCTTGGAACTTGGAAGAGAAGGACACCTTCATCCAAAAGCCAGAGGAAGTCCTTTACCTGCTTGATTTGAGAGCCTGGGCAAGGGAAAAGCAAATTCTGCAAAGGACCCCCCGTACCGACTCTGCTCACACCTCCTTAGCTCCCATGTGCGGCCCCATCTGGGACATCAGGTGGGACTGGCAGTGTCACCTTTGTGTCCTCCCCTCACTCAAGTGTAGTGTGCTATTTAAAGGCTTTCGGAAATTACATTCCATGCCTAGAAACAAATCAGTTTAAAGTCCAGGATTGGTGGGAAATATCTGATTTTCTCTTTTTCAGTGTGTGTGCATATATTCAGGGGAAAGGGATAAGGAGAAGAGGTGAGGAAATTCAGACCTGAATGTGGTGGGGATTGTTGGGTTGCTGGTGTTCATATGTTGGTGGTGCAGCCCCCATTTACTTTCACCACGAATCTGGCTGATTCTCTTTTCCTCAGAGTGGAGCTTGATTTATTTTATTTATTATTTTTTCCCACAGCTTTAGTGCAGTGTTTTTGTGGCAATTATGCAAATTATATGTCACACCACCGCATATTTCCCACATCATTGGATTTGACCTTTAAAACTAATAAGAGAATTATCATTTTTATGGGTAATTTGTGTTTCGTGGTATGAGACAGCAGGACAGGGACTGATGGGAAGAACATCAGAACACAGGAGTCATGTTGCAGGATAGTACTGGAGGGCCATAAGCAGATATCCAGTATACAACTGTGGCTGCTGTGAGCTCCTGAAGAGTAAATGAGAAGATATATTCTGGAATAAACTTCCCAGAGGGGAATTTTCTTTCCAATAACCTTGAGTGAGTTCTGGGCTAGCCATTGTTCCTTTGGCTCATAATTATTTCTAATACATGCATTGATATCTTGTATAATCTATATGTGGATATGAATATTTATTTCAAGTAATGTAATACAGGATATTATTCTTTCATTATTCTTTCCATACAAATATTGATGGGTTATATCTCATGATATATGTGCGTGTCTAATCCCACTTAATCACACCAAACCTCTTGCTATATTTTCTTTATTTAATCCATTCTGCTGGTTAAACACACACTGTATAATTTTTGAGTTATTTTTGACGCTGCTATAGTCAGCTTTTCTATGCATCCACCTGCTAAACTACTATGAAAGGCAAAATGCTAAAAGAAAACAGAATTATCTATATATTGTCTTCCCCAACACATACAGAACAAGCATGATTGCTAATAGGTTCATTAACAGCACTGTAATACTCTTCTTTCAGCCTCCTTCTCCCTCAGAAAGACCTCTGGAAAGTTCAAAGTGTCAAGAAAATTGTTGCAGAACTGTGATAAGACATGACATTCGAGCAGTGAAGACTTCCATAACGCTGGCTAAATGCCTTATTAATCTAACATGTGTCAGGTAAGATTTTCTGTGTGTTTATGATGATGCCTGGCAGGAGCGTAGGATCTTCTGTGTGGGCTGTGGTTTGGGGAGGGGGAGGCAGAGTATTCTTCTTCTGACAGAAAATTAGTATTTTGCACTCAGCTGTCATGGGAAGTACCTGTCTACAGAGCCCTAGGATGTGGTGGGAAGGGTTCCCAAAAGGAATAACATACACCGGTATTTTAAGCACACTTATCACTTCCCAGCTTCCCTCATGACTAACTTTTATACTATATTTTCTCCTCTTATTGTTTGATTAGTCATCAACAATTTTGTTTGGGTTTTGTTCCCTTTTTGCTCTTTCCCTGTTCTTCAGTTCCTCTTGCGACTTCTTTCTAGCAGATGTTTGCTTGTACCGCCACATTTTGGGTGGGTGGTTCTGTGTCCCACCACAGCAGAGCCATGTGGAACTTCGAGTACTTGAACATGAGGTTCTGCTCTATGCTTATCATGCAGAACCAGCCTTACAGTGTTAGTGTCAGATCAGAAATCAAAGGAAAGTAAAAAATCCCAAGGCATTTTTGGCATAACCTGATTAATTTTGCAGTTGCATAAGACCTGTGAGTATCCTGTGAATACTCTTCTCACCTTGAAAAGAAGATTGCACCTGTTCCTCCTAATCTTGCAATGCATTTGTTTCTTTTCCCACCTTCTGCTTCTTTCCTCATCTGAGCATGCTTCTTCCTTTTCCTTGACACAGCATATCTTCAGGCTTTTCTTCACACAAGAAATGTAACAAAAAATATCAAAACCATCTGACTTGAACATGGAGGTACCCAAAAACTTCATGCCAAATTCCAGTTTTTTCAAGACAAATTACAAAAATGCTAAAATCTTAGCAACTATAGCAGCACAAACACCACCACTACAATATGCCGCAACAGATTGTTCATATGTCACTATTTTTCCAAAGTTCCTTGGCAAACGTTTCCATCAGTAAACAAGTCAAGTGAAAGATTTGTAAAATGGCCAGCAAAACCCCTCAGATCTTCTCTAGGTAGTAAAATAAAATTCTGGTACTTATCACTGTTATTCTGTTCCTCAGCCCCTCTTCTTTCACCTGTGCTGACAGACTACAGTTTTCTTGGTTTCTGCTTCTACAGTGAGGCTTTTGCCTGTCATGCCACCATCCTCTTTATACTGCAAGTTTATCAAAGCAATGCCATGCCTAAATGTTGGGTCACATTCCCGCCTGGGGGAGGAAGCTTACACAGATCCATTAACTTTGTGAGAAAAATGACAAATTACATCAGCTGCTGAGCTGGCACTGCATGTTGCATGTAGCATGGCAAGCATCAATGGAACTGAAAAAACCATTAATAGTGCCAGTTCACTAACTCTTAGAGACAGAATGATGATTCATTTTTTTCCTATCATCTGTTTTTCTTTGCTGCTTAATGGGCTGGTATCATCAGAATTTATTGTTGAATGAAGGGCCTGGGGAATAGGCCAATTTATGCTGCATCTTAATGATGGGCAAATGCTAAAAGTTTGGGAGTTCTTAATTGATTATTACTGGAATAATCTCTTGAAGCTGAAAAGCGTGTATTTCCACCATGCCAGTATATACAGCATCTGTAAAACTGGAATTGGAAAATCAGTGAGTTTATGGAAAAAGGAATCTGATTTACCATTTGAAACAGTCGTCCTGGGTAAGAAATGGAGGGGTTTTTCCCTGACTTTTAAAACTACCTGTAATTTGAATGTTCCTTAAAGTTAAATAAAATTACAATAGATTGCTCGGTAACATTGGTCTCTTCATATATTGAAATAACCTGAAAAACTGGTATATTCATTGAAATCAGTAGCAGCTTTGTCATGAGCTTTGAAAAGAATGAATTTAACTTCCAACTCTTAATGGTTTCACTTAGCACATGAAAAGATGTTCTAGCTGTGCTTATATTTTGGCATTGGCTGGAGTTCCAAGTTGTAGGGATGGCTGGGAAAAAAAAGTATAAGAAAAAGAAATATTTCATCAAACACCCAATCTGATTAAAAAAAAATACAGAGGTAAATGTCTAAATGTATCTTTTACTAATGAAAGGATAAGGAGATATAACTGGCCACAGATGCAAAATGTTGCGAATGTATCGATAGCATGTATCTTTAATAATAGAAAAAACCACAATTTTTAAAAATATTAAGCTTATGGGGGTCATACAGGAGAAACGAAGGAAGGGTATTTTTTTCTTGGCATTTCAGAAAATGAGAAAAGTCCAAGATACTTAGCTATGTTTAGTCAAAATGTGTAAGCAACGCTTAGGACAGGGACTGTAGCACAACAGCTCTTGCTCCCTCTTTCTAGCCTCCTCAGTTCTGAATTCTCCTCTCGTGCACCTTCTTGGGATGGGGCAGTGAGTGCCTGTGGAGCTGACTGCCAGGTGAGAAAGGCTTTTAGATTTGGGAGGGTTGCATCCCTTTCCCTCCCCCTCCCAAAGTGGGAATTGATTTAGTGTTTAATTCCTCAGGAGGTGGTCTTACAGATATACTGCAGTGTTAAAGAAATGGGGTGTGTTGGTGAGAAACAGATCTTCTTGCAGAGCCCAGCTGTAATTTGTAAAGGGCACGGGGAACTGGACATTCTCATGAGCCATGATGTACATCAAGTTGTGTGCTAAAATAAAATGCATTTTATTTCCTTTCTCTAAAAGAAACCTTCTTTACTCCAGAGTTCACTTCAGCTCTGTCCCCTGGATTAAAAGAGTGAGGGGGCTTGAGGGGGCTCTGTTGTTCCCACTTGGCTGGCCACAGTGTTTTATCATAGCAGTAGCATAAGCAAAAGAAATCATTAAGTCCAAGTGCCAGGCTGTCCCCCAATCCACTTTTTAGCAATTTAACACATTCATCACTTGCTTTCATGCCACCCATCCTTGACTGAGCAAGCATGATGGACTGCGCAGCCAGGCCTTTTTACCAGAGCTTTCAGAAAGCTGCATCCATACATCACCTTCCCTGTTGATTTCTCTGAGTGCCCTTTCACAGTGCTCGTTTCTCTCCGTGCAGCATCACAATAGCTGCGGTAGGTGAGTTGAACTATGGGTTGCTTAACTGGTGTCATGACCTCAGACTCCTGCCCTCACTAGCCTGAGTTAATTATGACAATATTAGCAACAGGACTTTAATCCTAACTTTTGTTCAAGGACCCTACACAATTCACACATAATTCACATAATGAAATAGTGTTGAACAGCCTGGTTTGCCCTTTTTCCAGCATTTATTCCTGTATATCAAAGCAGTGAGTTCCCAACGTGCTTAAAAAGGCAAGCGTACAATACCAACCCATTTGTGACCTTCCTGTTGATTTATTCTCATCAGCCAACAGGTGCCTCATACAGAGTTCAAACTAATAAATGCTGAAAGACAAAACTAACAACCTTACAGTGAAACGTTGTCAGGGACAACTTCTAATCCTCTCTGGTTTTATAGCAGTGAAAAGATGAGAGGGGGAAAAAAGAATAGAAAAAAGGGGGGGACGGGAGACAAAGAAGAAAATCCTGAAAGAGTTAGTGCCCCAGAGAGCTGCATAATGATTAACAATTCTTTTTTCAAATGGTAAGTGATTCCTTCTCAGTCCTGGATGACAATAGAATCATAACTTCATCAAAATTACTTTGAATAGCCTCATTAATGACGCACAGTCTTGGTTTGTCCCTGCCTCAATGTCTGATAATATTTTCATACCTGCTATTGAATGTGTGTTTAGCTTTGTCCTCCTCATTTGTACAATGCATTCATACATATCAGATCACCCTCTTTTGTTCTTGAATGTTCAACAATTCAATAAAATGTTAGCAATAAAAGGGGGGTAAAAAAGGAGGAGGATAAGATGAAGGTTTCTTTTCAGTGCAAGCTAACTAAACAATGGAAAGGAAAGTGTATTATATCATCTGTAGAAAGCAGCCTAGTTCATCCAATTCTAGCAGCAGAGAATATTTATAAAGCACATGCCTTAAATATGATTTATTGAAGTACAATGTTGCCTTCGTTGCATAGACTAGAGGCATTTCCTTCTAAAACCGCTGATTAACAGAAGCAGCTCCCTTAAGAACAGCTGCACAGAGTATTCCTGTCAAGCCTCTACCTTGTATAAATATTTTTTAATTAATAGATGCCTTCATCAAATACAAGAAAAAATTAGGTACTAATGCTCACCAGAGACCCTGCTATTAGAGTTATTATTTTAGATTTAGTTTCATTTGCAGATGTCATTAATTTATTTTTAATAGATCACTAATTTAGTTTTATCTATTTCTTGTTCAGTTTTTGTAGCTATTAGCAGGCTGTGCTTCCTTCAAAGCGCACCAGCTTTCCCCTCCCTCTTCCTCCAGGCTCTGTACTCTCCGTAGTGCATCTGTGTTTAAATTAGCTGGACCACTGCAGGCTGAGATAGCGATTAATCTGCACATCTGCCACAAGAGAGAAGTTAACAGTCTAGCTGAGGGACTTGCAGCAAAAAACAGCATTACCACTGCAAGTCGTCTGTTCTGTTTGGCAAAGCAGTAGTTGTGTCACATAGGAGCAGGCTGCCCTTGAAGTATCTTCTGTTCGAGTGAGTGGCAGTGCTATTGTTGCACAGTACATAAACCTGCTTTTGTCAGCTTGCATTAACCACAGAATTGACTTGTGAGATATTTGTACTTGGGGAGAGAGAGATGAGCAATGTCCTGCCTGTAACAAAGGAAACATCGGTGCTGCAGCACAGAGCAGAGATACCAGAGCTGGTTTCTTGGAAAATTACAGCAGCCTGATCAAAGTTCTCTGCTTCTGCTTTATAGATGTTTAAATTGGGGGTGTCTGAGCAAATGGATAGGATGAGGTGACTCCCAGAGCAGCATGTCCAACAGCTGCCCTGTTCCCAGGAACTCAAACAACCTTTTACTTGGTATCAGTCTCAGCAGTTTTAGGCTTGTGCCCATGGGGTTCAGTGCACACAAGCACACTTCGTTGCTATGGACTGGCTGAGAAAGTTGGGGCTGTTCAGCCTGCACTAGAGAAAGTTGTGTGGAGACCTCAGAGCAGCCTTTGAATATCTGATCATCCAATAAGATATCTACAAATAAGCCAGAGAGGGACTCCACAGGAGCTGTAGTGATGGGACAAGGAGTAATGGGTTCAAACTGAAAGGGGAGATACAGGCTAGATATACAGAAGAAATTCTTTACTGTAAGGGTGTTGAGACCCTGGAACAGGTTTTCAATGTTCAAGGCCAGGTTGGATGGAGCTCTGAGCCACCTGGTCTACTGGAAAATGTCCCTGCCCATGGCAGGGGATTGGAACTGGATGACCTTTAAGGTCCCTTCCATCCCAAACCAATTTATGATTCTGTGTTTCTACAAATACGGTGTTCAGGATGGTAAGAGGTGGAGCTAAATCTTTGTTATCCCTTTTAGACTAAGAGAAGTGAAGTAATGGAAAGTTTCTTTGCCCTGGTTTTCATATGGCAACTCTGATACAGAGGGATGGCATGACTTTTGGGTTTTTTTCACTCACACAGGAACTTTAGGAAAGAGCTATGAGATGAATCTAGACCCTCTTTGTCCTAATTATTTGTTGTTTTATTACATATGGGTGGTATTTCCTAAAAAGGCAGTGGCATAGTCTGGTCAGGTCTGCTCCACTGTAGTCAATATGTACTTTGTCACTGACTTTAGAATAAGCAGGATACACAGTCAACCATAACAGGACAAGAAACTGCTGATTTTGTATTGATTTAGTGAATAAGCTTCTCCAGCAGTGTGTCTCAGTTTCTAGCTGGGGATATCTCTGGATTTAGATCTCTTCTAAAAGGGATTAAAGAGTGCTGGTTGTGATGGGGACCGTGGAACTTCTCTCTTCTGGAAACATTTTTGTTTTACTTCTGTGGGGATAATTTTGACTCTGACCATTTTTAGGCTTGTCGCGGTTTGACGCTGGTTGAAATGCCAGGCATCCATGAAAACCATTCACTCACTCTCCTCTGCTATAGCTGAGAAGAGGAGGGGAAAAAAACCAAAGGGCTCATGAGTTAAGGATTGGGAGAAAACATTCTAAGGGCAAAACAGGCTCAAATTTAAAGGTATAAAATAAATTTATTATTAACAGAATCAGAGGAGGATAATGAGCAGTAAAATAAGCCTTTAAAACACCTTTCCCCCCCTCGCCCCGTCTCTCTCTTCTTCCCATGCCACTCTTCTGCTATGCCATGGGGTCTTTCCCATGGGAGACAGTTCTCTCTGAAGTTCTCCAGCGTGGTTCTAATTTCACATGTAGCAGTCCTGCCCAACCTGCTGTAACGTGAGTCCCTCCCAAGGGCAAAACAGTCTTCCCAAAACTGCCATGGCGTGTTTTGTCTTTAAGTCTTTTAAGGATAAGCTGCTCTAGTTTGGAAGCAAGGGCTCTCTTTCTCTGCTCGGTTCTTCCACTGGATTACAGCTTCTTTTAGCATCCACCCACTCTGGCGTGAGCACCGTTTCCCACGGGCTGAGATTGGATCTCTGCATCCCCCGCATGGACTTCATGGATTACAGGTAGACAGTTTGATTAATTATAGTCTTCACCACGGCTTGCAGAGAAATTTCAACTCCAACGCTTGGAGCACTTCCTCCCCCTCTTTCTTTCTGTTGACCTTGGTGCCACCATGTTGTCTTTCTCCACATGTCCTCACTTCCTCCTCTTTCTCCAACCAGAGGGAAAAAACTGCTGCTTATAGATACCACTGCCAACAAATTCCACCAATTCGAAGATTTCAGCAGGATCTCGCAGTGCTGAGAAGTTGATCTCATCCAGGTTCTGCGTCGGGGAATCGCTCGCATGCTTCCGCTGTCGGCGGTGCTGGCCGCCGCACGCCGGCACCATTCCATGCCTCTCTTCGTGTGGGGTGCCAAAAAGGAGAAGCTGCTGCCCCTGCCTTTCTTCCCACAGCGCAGCTGGCTGCGGGCGGCCAGGCAGGCGAAGCTCACTGCAGGCCACGCCGAAATGGTGGCGGCCGTGTGGGATCGCCCCTGGCGCCGGCACCTCACCACCCCTCAGGAAAAGCTGCTGTGTGCGCTGTTTTGATTTCCGTATTAAATATGTCATCACAGAGGTGCTACCAGCCTCTCTAATTGGGCCAGTAGCATGTCTGTCTTCAGAGCCATCAGAGATTGGCTCTGACGGACAGGTGGAAGCTTCTAGCAGCTTCTCACAGAAGCCACTTCTGTGGTCCTTCCCTGCTACTAAAAACTAGGCTGAGCCAAATCAGCACAAGGCTGAATATGTACCAGCACCTGTTAGATTTAAGTGTGTTTCCTTGTCCGTTTGCTGTCTCAGTTGGGGAACTGAGAATGTTCATTCATAAACTTTCCCAGTAAGTGGCCAGATGGAGACAGGTATTCATAATCATTTTTAAAGACATGCTATTAGTAAGCATGTTTTAGTAAAAGAAGACAAATATTAATGAAAAAGAAGAAGGGATTTATGATTATTGTCTCCAACCTCAAGATAAGACTGGAATTTTTTCTGTCATGTGTGTGATTTTTTTTTCCTTCCATACCATTTTTCTCTTTTTTTTTTTAAGTGTGTAGAAGGTTTGTGTTTGTTTACTATCAGTCCCATTCCATGATGTATGACTTGCTTAAAGGCATTTTTATGAACATACTCCATTTGGAAAAACAGGATGTTTTCTCCAGCTGTGTTGTTACATCTGTAAGTGGTTCCTCCAAGATAAATATTTTCCTCTCCTGAAGAATATGAAAACAGAGATCCAGAATGGTTCCCCTGTTTAAGGAAGGGTAAGTGTTTATGAGATTAACTTAACAGGGTGTAGATCTGTGTGATCTTCCTGCAGCTCTAAATTACCTCTTTCCTGTGGCAACTGTTATTATCTGTTTCACACAGACCCTCTGCAACACGGTTTCTGTAATAACCTATGCAGTCTTCATCCATTTAGGTACTGCTGAAGACCTACTGGATTGTGGGCACCATGAGAATCTTCCAAGACCATTATTTACCTAGGAATGAGATTCCTGTGGTTTGCCAGTTAATCTGAAATAGCCAAGCATAAGTACACGTAGAGAAAAATCTATTCATAGCAACCTAATCTTATCAACACTCCTAAAATGAGCATAGGGATAAATGTGCAGACATGAAATCACAGCATAGTTGCCCTTTTGTGTCTTTTAAGTCAACTCCAGTGACACTGGGCTCCTGATGCAGCTAAATCAGGATGAGGAGGTCAAGGAATGCAGTCTGTGCATTCCCTACATCAGAAACTGTAAAAAGTTTCCAAATCAGAAAGCTAATTCCTGGGCAGGGCTGTGAGTGACTGCAGAAACTCAAGAGCTCTGGGTGTGAGGAGCAGTGTCGTAAAGACTTCAGGGGTTGAGATGTTCTGTCCATATCTAGAAATGCAGTGCTAGTCTGTTCACTTGCAGGCCAGCAGGTCGCACTAGCTTCAACCCAGAAGCATAAAAAGTTACAATATTCTGAAGCAGAAGGGAATTTTGTAAAAGAAGGGAGGGAGATGCCAGGGAAGAATGGCAAGTTTTAGTTAAAGTGATGTGAAAGCAAATTAAAGTAACAAGAAAAGGTTTGGTAGCTCCATTATGAATGCATTAGCTGTAAATACGAAGTGCAGCCTGCTTAGCAGAAGCTGTTGATAATGTCCATCAGGACTGGACTGAAAAGGAACTAATATTGATAGGGGTCTTGGTAGTATTCACAGTGCCCTCTCCAATACACTGACGGGGAAGACTTGCAGGATGTTACTTTTCTCTACTGCCAATGCCACAATACTTTTGGCTGCTAGGGATTTTAAGTTTCATCTAGATGCCAAGGTAACCTTGGAGTATGTTAAGGAGACCTGGCTGTGGTTGCTCCTCTGTGGGTGATAACTCAGCTTCTGAGGAGACACTGTCAACCTCTCTATCAGCCACACATGGAGGTGAGTGTAAAGAAGTTGTGCAGCTTCAGCAGAATCCAGCAATTTAGATAATTCCCACCATCCTGGCTATGGAAAGCTCACTTCTGTTTAAATAAATAACGTCCTACAAGAAAGAGCACGTTGTATGCAAGACAATCTGTCTGCTGTACGCAAGATAATGAGACCATGGATTTTAAGAGTTGCTGAGAGTCTGAAAAGAAATTCACAGATATACTGCCCTATAATGCATTCTGCTGTCATATAAATGTAGGCTGCATATTCTTCCAGAAAAAAAAACACCTGGTCATTGTTTTCCTTTTCATGCTACACACAAAAATATGTGCTCTTTGATTACTGCAGACTAAAAACCTGCTGTGCACTAGATGCTTTCCAAAAATACACCACTCTAAAGACAAGATTGTGTTCATTTGCAGAAGAAATGTGAGTTTCTTATTCACTCTCCTGTGTCCAAGCGTTGTTGCAGGATGAAGTGTCAGGGTGGATGGAACGAAAAAGACCCCAGGAGTATCGTGACTGTAATCGGTGTCACATCCCTGGTGTTCTGCCTGTTCTTGTTCACCAGCATGTGAATGTACTCATCATCATCATCATCCTCAATCTTTGGCAGCTTCAGGAGGTTGGACTCTGGTAAAAGACTCCACACAAAGACATTCTACGAAATCATCATCTGTCTCCCTCTGATTCTGAACTCATGTTCACGTTTGACCTCTACCATGTCAAAAAAGAGCCCTTCCCAAGACAGAGGAAAAAGGCAAGATGAGGATTTGATGCCATGTGAACTGTCCCCAGAGTAAGTAACTGTAGATATTTTTTTTTATGTTAAGACAGAAAATAAACCTTTTGCTTAACCATCGTTGCTCTCTGTCCTCTGGTAGCCCAGTTTTGTAAACCCAGCAGCTGCTTACTAAGAAATGGTGTATTAAGGGAAGTAAGGAACAGCAGAAATTGTATTTTTCAAGTTTAACTTTTCCTTTCTCTTTTGACATTAGCAGTGGTGTTTTTCCAAGCGTATTAGTTTAGAATGATTACCTGAGCAACTCTGAGCTATAAATTCTTTTCAACATCTGTTCAGAGGACCTAATAATTTATTTGATGTGTTAGTTATGTGACAGCATTTCTGTTCTCTTAGTGGCTGAGCCATGAACATTTTTATCAAGATCCTAGATTTTAATCTAGAATTGTGAATTTGAAACTATTTTTCTATGTAGATTGGGAATTTCACTCTGAAAATGGTGATTTATTGAAAATCTTTAAGTCCATTATAGACTAGAAATGTTTAAGTTTATTCTCTATGAACTACTGAAGTGACTAATCTTTTATTTTCTTCTGTTCCTGGACTGATCAGGTTTTCTATGAATGTGTTAATTGCTCAAAAATTCTTCTGATTTTTGCCACTTAAGAAAAAAAGTGGTTGTTACAATGGCTTTTTATGAATCTCCTGCTACTAGTTCTTTAAGAATCTGGTAATTTTTTTTCAGGCATTTATTTGTCTGCTTACTCAAGTCTTCTGTTTCTACACTATGATTAGATAATTTAGTCTTAAAATGAGAAAATCACCAAAAAGCTCTAACCCATAATGACTTGCAATATTGCTTTTCAACATGAATAATTATTCAGTGACTATTTGCGAAGTATTTAGGATTCATAAACATCTTCAGGGCAAAAAACCATTTGTCATGCAGATACGCATATGCAGTTGTTAATAATAAGCCACAAATAATAACTGAAAGAGCTGACAGTGCTTATGACAAAATTATTCACTATTTTTTGTGGTATTCAGCCAAGGCCGCCTAGGCTTTGTAAATAACTGCTGACTTAGAGATTCTGACGGCCAGGCAGAACTACTGGGTCATTTTTCTGATTTCCGAGGTAATATTTATCAGGTACTCTTCCCCAGTTTTGCTGGATGATGATTGTATCCATGTGCATTTATTGTTTTAATTCTGCTGAATATAGATAGACTGAAAAGGTTTAAATTAAAGTAGAAAAAAAAATCTGGCATAGTAATAGATGAGGCCTAATTATAAAAAAGGAATGTTTAGTACAGCAGTCACATACTTAAACTGTGCAGCATTCAAGTCATCATTAAAATTTTCTCCATATACAAGGTGGAATGGTTTAGAGACTTTCTTATTCCTTCTTTTTGCAAAATTGTGTAGAATCCTGATGGGAAATAGATTCCAGAGAACAGTGACAGTTGTTTCTCTGTAGCAAATGTGATTGTTAATGGAAAGAAATGCAAGACAGCCATCTGTTGGCTTGTGCAGAAACCTGTTTTGTTTCCAGTCCCAGGAACTGCAGCCAGGCAGGAACGAGTACAGTGCTCACTGCGAGGGCGGATGGTCCCTGTGGGCAGTTTAAATTCAGGCTCAGCAGCAGTCCACTGAGAAGGAAATGTATGCCTGTGAAATGGGTCCTGGGAGTGCTGCAGACAGCTGGGACACAGGCAGGGCTTTGTCATCAGCATGTTACTGGTTGGACAGGGGATTTCTGCCTCTTTTCCCAAGTAACAATTCTGTGCTGCAGGACTGTGTAGCCAGGTGCTGTCAAAGGTGATGGATTCGGCACTGCTTGGGGAGTGCAAACACCCAGCTGATCTCTAAATATATGGCAGTGTAGAACAGGAAACTTGCTTGTCCCCGGGCTTGTGTGACACCTTCAGGTCTACCTTGTAAAGAACATACAAGTGAAGATAATCATTTATCTTTAAATACTTGGGGTTAGGGTGAAGTTTGAATTAGATATATTGGATCTTTAGGTTTTGTAGGCTATTAGCTTTTATTAAAATCTTTTTCCATCATACAGGTCATTAAATGATACAGTCAATAACCGGGTTTTTGATTGTCCCAGATCTCCTGACACAGATTTAGAGTTTGATAAACGAGACTAGTCACATATCATTGCCATTTGTGCTGAGGGGCTGACCAGCACATCTTTCCCATCTGAGATACTCTGCCAGGCTTCTGTTTTGAACTGATTTTGTACCTTTCTTGAATCTGGGACCATTTAGGTAGGTTCAATTCCCAGTAAAAAAGAGGTAACTTCACTCTGCTGTCTGTGTCCAGATTTTTTTATTAGATAGAGACAAAAGAGTGGATATACTGGCTCTCCCTCTTTCCACAGTGTAATGACTGAGCAGGTTATCTCTCTCTGAAGTGACAATAACACGGAGGAGAGCTCTTGCTATGGTACTGTGGTGCTGTGTGTTCAGGCAGGGATTTTGTGAGCCTCTCACATATGGCTGCTGTCACTAGCCAATACAGCTGCATGCTGGTACTCAGGATTAAGCTCCAAACCACAGCAATTTCAATGGAAATTTTATCAGTGTTCTTATCTGGCACAAACTGCAATTTTCTAGAGGTCCCCGGCTTGCTTCTTTTTTTTTTTTTTTTTGTCCCTGCTGAGGGCAATTACACTTAAAGCTAGAAAATAATTGAGCCACTGTTAAAAATCACACCCTATACATTTCTCAGCACAGATTGATTGAATTTCAATAAAAATTAGAGTGAAATAAACAGTCACTTTTTAATTCTAATGTAATTTTAAATGGGTGTAAATTAATTTGGGGTTTTTTCTCTAAGTTCTCCCCATATCCTTTTGTAGGTCAGTGAAATCACAAGAAGGGAAAACAACCACTGGTTGCAAAAGATAAAGGCCGAGGAGCAAGAGCGTCTGAACCATAAGAAAGGTACCCAAACAACTGATTATGCTAAATAATGGAGCAGAAGGCTATACTGGTTGAACTGCACTAATGACCTGTTTGCTGTATTTCGTGGCACACATCCTTTGTGAACATTTGACACCCCTGCTTGTTTTGGTGGAGATATGCAAATTGTTTGCAAACACCGAGGATTTGACCACTGCATTCCCTGTGATAATCTTGTCTCGTATTGTGGATTCCTGTGCTGTTTCCCACCCCTCCCGCCCCGCTTCAATAATTTGACTTAGACTGTGACAGCTTCTGGTAATGATGCATTTATCCCACATTTTCATCAGGAGATTAATACTCTATTTTAAATGAGGTTCAGGTACTGCAGAACTGATAGAGCTGGAAGGATAAGGGCACCATCTGAGGCAGGCCAGCTTGTTAGCATCCCTCCAGATCTTACTGCGAGGTGAATGCTGTCATTCAGGTTCTAACTCTCAGAGAGTTTAGTGTTGGGAAAATTTATTAATTATGAATTTTCCAGCCCCTAGCACAGGTTTAAAATTATTCTTAGATGTGACAATGTACCCTTAATGCACAAAAATGTTCTCAATATGTACAGAAGGTAAATCCTGTGGTCTCAGTCCAAACTCAATGGACAATTTGGTTGGAGAGGCATTCCAGTCTCTGTGTGTGCAACTATTAGAACAGGAATAATCCTCACATCCCACTTGGTAATAGAGTCCTCTTACCTGAGCATAAGGCCCCTGAAAGGAAGGAAGAAAAAGGTTATACAGTTTCAGGGGAGATGCCTGGCAGATTGTGTGCTGGATTTGAGAAGCTGGCCTTTCTGCTAGGTAAGGTTTTACTCTTGCTTCATCAGCAAATTGTGACAAAAAAAGGTCTAGACTGGTTCTGATTTCATTATATTTAATATGAATTTCATGACTTTGCCTCAATTTTAATCTATAAAGTCTGGATTTTTCCCTTTAAATAACCTGGTTTTGAAATCGCTGACTGCTGCTCTTTGGGAGTATTCACTTCCAGAAGCTCCTGGGGAAGAAGGACTGATCCTTAATGTCAGAGGAAGGTACAACTTTTATTCTGCATAAATAACTTCATTCTCAGAGCAATCTGGAGGGGGATTTGGGAATTGATATATTGGTTTGTGTTGATGGCAAGGGAAAGGTAAAGCAGCTTCGACAGGCATGGTGATGGGTGCTTTATGTTTACTGAAAGCTAAAGAAAAACCTTTAGAAATTTGGGAGGAAAACCAAACCAATAGCTTTAATAGAATGGAACTGTTTCCCAGGAATTCTGAATATGTTTGATTCTGTTAATAACCTTCTCCAAGCTTTGCCTTTGACCCCAAAACCAAGATAAGAAGAAGGTTTTACCTTCGTTGCTCAAGACAGATGAGGTCATTAGAGCAAGCTAACAAGTGTGGATTATGTCACTACAAATACAGAAGAGGAAGGTGACACTTCAGGTGCTTGCCTCTGGCTAGGTATGTGAGGCCAGTGCTGTATTCCTATCTAGGCACAGCCTTTCTGCTTATCTTACAATAAATTAAACTGACTACTTGTCGCTGGGGCTGAAGCAGCTTTGGTTTTTTTTCCTTTCTTCCTTTCTTTCACCTCGGGGTAACTGATATACCTTTGTTTTCCTGTGGTAAAGCATAGTGAAAGCAAGACACTTCATTTTATAAGATCAGTGCTATGCATCTGCCATGGGCTGACATATCTCACAGTGAGACTGAAGTATTCTGACATTGAGGCGCTTTTTTTGTTTTGTTTTAAAAAAAAACCCTACAACCTTGTGTGTGCTAATTATCCCAGCTAATCACAGCATCTGGAGCAACGAATTCATTGTTTTAGCTGCAGCATTCCTAAGTTATGCTGGCATGGAGATCCCAATACTGATAGTAGAATTTCTGTCTTGGAACTAATTTATCTCCTCCCATAGGCAACCAGTGTTCCTTCCTTTCCTGGTTGTTACTCACCTGCATATTTCAATTTGATTCACTCATCTGGCATTCTGCTGTTCTCCTTCCCAGATGTACCTGCTCAGATTTAGTCACTTCTAAAGTGCTTATCCAGCTGTGAGCTTCCTGTGTCACTCTCACCTGCTCTCCACTGAGGCAGATGGGATTTACTTAGGACCAGTATTTGGTATCTCTGCACAATTTATCCTTCCACCTCAGAGTGGCAGCCTGAGATTTGCTGATTTCCTTCACTTAAACAGGCAAACTCCATTTACCATAATTCTTATTTAATTGTTTCTCTTCTCTGAATTAATAGATGAGGATTTTGACCTTATTCCTGTGCCACTCAACTTGTTCATTTCACTGTAAAAAGGAAAAAAGTCTGTATATCAATGTAAAAAAAAAATTTTTCTTCATTCCCACTGCACCCAGAATTTCCTGACTGTACTCTTATACTCTGGGTTGTTTTAGATACTTTCTAGCACATAGTCTCACTCTTCAAAGTTGCTTCCCATAAGACTCCTTAAAAGGAGGTTCAAAGGATAAAACTCTAGAAATTCTCAGAGTTTGCCTCAGGGACAAACACAAGGGAAAAGTCCTGTCAGAATAAAGTCGGCTTCTCCCTTCCCCCTACCCTTTCTGGTGGCCCAGGTGGGCCTATGCCAAAGATCACAAGGCAGTTTCTACCATACCAACAGTGATTTAAGTACAAGTGTTTCTCCTGACTTAGCATCCCTGGCTATTGGATCTTCTCTAGTGTATTGTGAACCCAGCAGCCATGGAAATTGTGACAGTAGTTTTTTCATGCTCACGTCTTTTTGCTTCCTGCCTTATGAAATCATTTATAAAGAAGAAATAAGGTGGACAATTGTTTTAGGAAAACCTTCTCATGAAATTTCCAAACAGCTGAGAGACAGAAAAACCAACTTCCCACTGAAAATAACTTTTTTTTTTTTTTTGCAAACATTTGGTAATACATTTTCATCATGCTTTCAAAAGAGAATGATGATGCAAAGCAAAAATAATCCCAGGATTCCCTTATAAATCATTTGGTTTCCACCTCAAAAATGCTTCCTTCTTTTCATGTCAGCATTACTTTAATTAGAGCTCTGGAGCTCCTAAGGAAGCACAAAAAAAAATTGCAGGAGTGTGTTTCATACACATTCCCAGCCATCAGAGGTCAGTACAAGTTCGTTCATCCAAGTGGCTTTAAGCTCCTTTATTCCTCCAGTTTTACATAGCAAGTTTTTGCTAATCATGAAAATGATCCTTCACATCTGTAACATCTTACTAGGTAGGAAGGTTCTTGGGAACAGTAAGAATGCATGCTTAGGCAAATGTCTTGGCTCCATGCAGTGTCCCAGGGAAAGCACCACTTAGTGTTTGTTCTCATTTTGGAGGTCGAACTCAGCAGTTGACAAAGGACTGGAATGGGTGGAATAGCTATACCCAGTGCTCTTCCAGATTTTGGTTAATGCTCGTGCCTCCCTGAGCTCTGTTTGACATTAATCCTGCTGATTATGAAGCTTCAGCTGCTAAGAGTGAGCCCCAGGACAGCTACAGCAAAGAGCCCACACCTTGCAATGTTTTATTTCAGTGGCTCGTTTGAGTCCAATATTAATGGATCACAGTGAAGTGCACTCTAGAAGATATCTAAATAGTCTTCAGCTAAAGAACATAAAGGTTGGAAGGCTACATTCTGTGGATTTATAAGTGATTTTAAATTATATTTATTTAAAAAGGAAAAAAAAAAGCCCATGCTATAAACTGCTAAAAATTGAAAGCTCTGAGATAAAAAAAATTCAGGAAGTTCTGAATTTATTTTCCCAAACTCGTACTTGTTTCTGTACCCTTCTACATCTGTTTCACTGAAAAATTTTCCCT
Organism: Machaerirhynchus nigripectus; assembly: GCA_013397975.1. Taxonomy (NCBI): domain Eukaryota; kingdom Metazoa; phylum Chordata; class Aves; order Passeriformes; family Dicruridae; genus Machaerirhynchus; species Machaerirhynchus nigripectus. The sequence continues at coordinate 667,511 of VZRQ01006817.1, forward strand.
AAAGGAAGGTGATTAAAATTTTATTTGGCTATAGGGTGGGAGAGTGAAAGAAAGGCAATGAATTTGGTGGTTTAAGTCCCTGGTGCAGAAGGGGGCTGAGAATCTCTGTTAGGAATCTGGCAGAGAATTAATTTGAACTTCTGTCTCCCACTATGAAAATGGTCTATCAGTTATAGGATCTTTGCCCTCTAGACACAAATTGAAAAGGTTAAAAAAAAAAAAAGAAAACTAGAATGGGTTTAAGTGTTTAGGAAAAACTTGCTTTTGGGTTAGACCCAAAAGAAATATTGAAACACAGGAAAAAATCGATGAAATATGATTATTCACTCCCTGGGCAGCAGAAATAATAATGTGAATGCTTCTTATCTGTAACTAAGCTCAGAAAATAAAATTCAAGTGCAGAAGGTCAGCTGAAAATTAAAAATGCCTTTTATTAACTTGATTGTATTGGAAGAAACACTGAAACTCGGTCTCAGAGGATAATAAAAATTACAAAATGCTGCACAGCCAGAATTACCAAGGCTTCAGGTTCAACATGGGTCTCACTATATTGGTTGTTTATCCTGAAGCCTAGTTCCCACAGCTATTTATCATCTCAGCTTTCATTAAGATACCGTGGTTTTGCCTTTGTGCCTGTAGAGGACCATGTGAAAGTGGAAAAAGTGCTGAACTGAAGTGTTCCTCTACTGTCATTTTAAAAAAAAAATAGAAGGAAAAAAAGCTAATCTCACAAAGTCCCATTGCTCCAGGAGCTGGGGCTACAGGAGAAAGCATTAGATGCTGCCAGACTATTGATGAAACTGTGCCAGCTGGAATGCTGAGTATGGGAAGAGAGAGCCTGTGTGGAGTGTCTAGCTCAAATGTGAGTCCAGAGAATACATATTAAGAGAACGAGCTTTGAACTGACTAGAAAGCCTTCATAGCCCTGGGGAATGATTTGGGACATAACCAGTATCTGATAAAATACAGATCAAACATTTTCATATATGCTGTGAGGTCTGAAGAGAGACTAACCAAGGCAGTATCCTGACTTTTGTTGTTGCATCAGCTACTGTTAATCCAGAAGTCTTTGCTTTTTACTGGTGTTGACTTAGTAATAATTACCTGTCTTATAGCATTAGGAGATTGCAAAATAACTTGTATTTTATTGATGCTGAGCAACAGAGGTACACCATGAGGTCTTAGGAAGGCCATGACAACCCTGGAAAGAAAACTCCTTAGGATCCAAACTGTAACCACACTTAATAATCATGATCCAGAGAAATGTTATAAGAAGGGTCGGGAATTTGCTGTATTTTGTAAACAGTTATTCTCAGCCTTAACTTTACACTGTGAATAGCTGTATTGATTTGATTGGAAATGTCCAAAGTATGTATGGAACTGTAGGAAGGCAGGGATGTCTGCAGGAAAAGCTTTGGTATTCTGGGAGTGACTAGTTTGTTAAAAACGCTGAAGTTAAAGGTGTTCTGTGTTATCAAAAGGTCATGATAGCAAACAGTGGTTTGAATTTTGTGAAGTCCACTTATATTTCTAATTAAGCTTATGTGGAAAGAGGAAATGTGTGGATGATTTTCTTGCTGTTCTATACTATATGAAATATGGGATTTATCTTTAATTACATTGCATCCTGAAGTTAATTAAAGTATTTCCCTATGCATCATGTGGAAGGTGAGTTTAGTCTGAAACTTCTTGTGCTTGGTGTCAGGGTGGATATCTAAGTTTCTTGTCAAGTTTCAGTAAGGTAGTGAATTAAGCTGGTAAGAATATAAGCAAATACAAACTAGGCCTGGTTAGACCCAGGTATAAATCTTAATCTGGACAGAATGTGCGAAGTCAGCAAGGCCCTGTAGAGGCATGTGTGTCTTCTTAAGGAGAAGGCCACGACTCACTGCAGAGAAAATCACGGCATTTTTTGGTTTCCTCTCTAGATTTTGTTTTTATACATAACTAATGGGGTGTGTGTGTGTGGGTGGGTGTGGGTGTGTGTATGTGTTTGTTGTTTTTTGTTGGTCATCAAAATCTGGTCCTGGGTAATTCTGAACATGTTGCAAAGTTATTACATTTCCCACTGCTGAGCAAGTCTAGTAACATCAGAGAAATTTTTCTGAGAGATCCTTTAGTCAAACTCAGATCACTAATAGAACACCAGGCTTTGGTCTAGGAGAGTGCTACACTGTCTGAGTAAAACTGTACTAATCTTGAATTTAATTATTCTAATCTTGAATCTAATGATTGGCAGTGTCTCCTGGCCTCAGAAATCTAGTGATAAAGAGGTAATCTTCACACTGTTTTAAAAGGCTAAAAACAGCATCATAATTCTGAAATTCTTCCGTGACAAGGAGTAGCACATACTGTACTCCCCTGTTGATGTCAGGTGGCTCCCAGGGCTGCAGAAACTGGCCCCCATGAACAAATGCTTCTGCCAGCTCTGTTCCAGCACTGCCTTACACGTTAGACAAAAGAGCCAGCCATCCAGGGCAGCTAGAGCAGTCAAAGGGCCATGGCTCAGCTGTCTCCATTACCACGACCAGAAATCTTAGGAGCTAAATTGGCTGCTAGGACTGGCAAAGGTTGGAGTTTGAAGCATGGCAGCTGCTGTGGGAAGGAAGTGAGGAGTAAGGCCTGGTATTCCTCCCACAGAAGTACAATAGTAAACCTCCATCTCGAGAATTTCTCCTGACAGTTCTCAAACCCTGCTCCACTCCTTTCCTCTATACACCTGCTTGCCGTGAAAACAGTCTATTAAACCTTCCCCCACCCTGCTGGGGGTGATGCTCATCTGTACTGCACACACTGGCAGGAGTACAACAGCCAGGCCCCATGGCAAAGGGAATGAGCTGAAACTCTGGGCCATCAACCAGGTGAAGACCTTCCACCAGCACTGCTTTTGCCACGGTGGATGTATGGCACTGTGGAGAGGCTGGGGTGGGGGATCCAGCCCAGCCCCCCCAGGGCTATGGCATGGTCCAAGGGGCTGAGCTGGTACCAGGAATAGGTTTATCCTGTGGATGAGCATAAGCAGCGAACCAGCTCAGGCAGTGGAAACCTTAGCAGAGCCCTTACTGCCGAGTATTTAGTTTTTGCCTATCTCAGTCACGAGTCATGAGTCACCTCTGCTCCATTTTTAGCAGATAAAAGGAAGAGAAGGGAACCTTATGCAAAGAAACTGTAATGATACAGAAACTCTATGACATCAGCTGCTGTTTGCCAGCACAGTGCATAGCAGGTGAGGAAAGGAGCTACTCCAGGTAAGAGACAGTTTCAGATGTCTGTTAGCTACAGTGAGAGTGCTGGAGCTGAAGGACCTGCACTACTCTCAGAGCAAGCTGTAGCTGATCACTTAATGGCCTTAATTTTTTTCCAGCGTTGAAAAAGCAGTACAGGACCTCTATCCTGGGCTGATCTTGTGTAGAAAAGGTTGCTCTGAAATCCACTGCAAGCCATACATTGCTAAATGTAGCTGCAAAAGTTGCCTCCCCAGCTAAGGAACGAACAGCTGGAGAGGGGAATGACACCTGTCTAAAAGTACTCTATGGCCCAACTTGCCCAACTCTTCTCCAACTATATGAAATATGCTGCTTTGTTTGAATTGGGATTTGTTTCAAAAGAGAACTGTAGAGACTGGAAAATGGTAACATTTGATTCCAATCCTTTACTGAGGTCTGACAAGCTTACTGTGCATAATATTAGAGATTACATGGAATATAAAAACAAACAAATATCACAGGAAAGAAACCTTAGTTTTCTGATGTCTTGGCAGGAGAGTTAAAAGACTCCAATCCTAAACTTGAGTGGGTTTAATAAAAATCTTTTGTTAGGACCTGCTCTGGGAAACTTTCAGTTCATTTTATTTGCTGGTGTATGTACCAGCTGAACTGAACTCTTGGAGTTGTAGCTCCTGAAACATGGCACTGGTTCTGGCATACCAGAGTGTGTTCCTAAAGCTTCTGTAATAAATGCTGGATGTTGCAGACTTCTGCACTGAACCTGTAATACAAATAACTTCAAGTAAGGAATAACATTTTCTTTTGTTGTCAAAATGATAACTATAAATATAAGTCTTAAACTAACTTCAAAAAACGCCTGTCTCAGAACTTCATGGATTTAAAAAAACTCTTGGGATCATTTTGTCATGTTGCCCTTGTTGCATTTGGCAACAATTTTTAGAATGAATTTCTCAATTCTCATTCCCCCTTTCAGTCTCCCATCTAACACTCAGTGCCTCCTCAGAGTTCCATTGACTTCAGTGAGGTATGAACTTGAGAAAGAATTGCAGTTAGGTCTGCTAAAAACAGAATTGCAACTACTTGTGCCAAGCCGTAGGGAGAGCAAAACTCTCAATAGTAAAAGAAATTCTGCACAAGTGAAAATAGAAAAAAAATTGGACCTGACAAAGCTTTTGAAAGTTTATAGTAAGTAGGTAAAGTGAACAATATTTTGGTTTCTTCCATCTGTTTGACAGTGTAGGGTAAAAATAACTAATATCAGCCATAGTAAAGTATCATGAGGCAACTGAATGAAAAATATTAAGTTTTTATAAGGCAACCCAGCTACCACTTCTTTACCATAACTGGCAAACACAGGTTTTGGAGCTTTGTTTGGGTTTTTGTCCCTCTCAACCTGTACATCCCTACGAGATAGGATAAACAAAACTGCAGTGACGAATAACAAAACTGTAGGTAGTGACAAGAGGAAATAAGTCTACAGAGAGCTCATGTGTGAAGTCACATGTAACACAAAAATCTAATTCTGTGGCATGTCTTGAAATGATTTGTTCACTGGCAATGGGGAAGGCAAATTAATCTACTGTATCATCTCACTAAGTTTAGTAATGCTAATAAAAAGGTTTCCAAGCGTAACTACTACTTGCATGAGTAGGGCTATTGACCTCACTGGGTCTAATTCAGTGGAGTGCTTCACTGAATGAGTAAGAATTGCAAAACAGAGCCACTTGTTAGATTAAAAAATGGGGTATTTTGCAATCCTACTCTTTTTTTTTCCCAGCTGAGTAGCATTACTAGGTCTCATCTGGGCCTGCATAAATCTCATGCTTCTGGAAGCATTGAAAAATTACATTACGTAAACAATAAGCAATAACTTTTAACTTTTGTGTGAAATCACTACATAATTTCCTGTTCAGAGACTGACATTTCATCATCAAACATAGGTTAAAGCTATGTCTGTTTTGTTCAGTTTTATTATTATTAATAGTAACAATGAGATTTGTCTGCCTGGTTAAATATCAGCTGTCTCAATGTTCCAGGTGCTTGCAGTGGAGAATGACTTGTCTGAAGCGACGTGGTGATGCTGCGGAGAAGGAACAGATGGCACAGAGCTGCCCCTGCTCCGTTCACCATGGCCAGTGGAAACAGTGACAATGCCACACCGGCTCTTGGCAAGTTACGGAGCTCCGCAAACAAATCAGCCTGACTGGCAGAGGTCGTGGAAAAGTAAACTGAAATCTGCCTTGCACGGCTCTAGGGGTTACATGGCTATGGATCACATCGCTGCGGGAAGAGGTCAGTAGAGAAATGTCCCAGGAAAGAGATTTTGCCTCTACCTGGTGCTTGTAAAGTGGGGTTTTTTTAGCCTTTGGCTCGGCTGAGTAGTTCTGTTGGCTTCACTGGGTCTAGATATCTAAGTTTTTTTTATTTAAGGAGTAAGAATTGCAGATTCGACTTCATGAGGTATTTCCAGATAAGAGTGTAGTAAAGGCATCAGGCTTGTAATTGGAAGAAGATAGAGCAGAAGGTACACTGGGCTCACTTGTGCTTGCTGCTGGATTTCTGCAGCAGGCTCTTAGTTGCTTTGTGGTTATTCTTTTTGTCTTGGTGTCATTTTTTTGCATTAATGTTGATTCTGTCTGATCATGACATTCTAGTCAGATTTATCTTATTTTTGTATCATAAGATAAGGACAGAAGTGTATCAATTGTGCGATTTATGAAGCCTTAATCCTTGCAAGGAGATAAAAGTTACAGGTGCTACTAATGTCCTCAGGTTAGGTACAGATTCCTAACTGGATTTGTGTATCATATATCAATCAGATACATGTATCAGACAGAAAATCCCAACAATTTCCCAATGCTATGAGTACTCGAAGCTTATTGATAACTGGATGTACTCAGAAAACTGGTTCTGGTAATATTGCCTAAGAAACCAGGCTGACAGCATCTTTATATGCTTAAGGCTTTCAACCATTGTCTTGTCATCTTATTGTGCACTGTCAAGAACAAGGAGATCAGAGGTGTCAAGAGGCAGCTGTGCCAGCCCCAGGGCTCTGCAGGGGCTGCGTGGACCTGCCAGACACGGAGGAGCCCTGCCTGTTGTACCATGCCCTGCCCTGTTGCAACACTGGTTGCGTGCGTCCACCTGTGCCATGGTTCTGAGTCGCTCTGGATTATTCCCTGACCAATACCAAACATTGTGTATGTCCTTCAGGTTGTGCAAGGGCACTTGAGGGGATCTTTCCGCACTGGCCTGCAGTTTTACGCCCAGGTTTGGTGGCATATCCCTACTCATTCCCACGTATGTGTTGCTAGATAGGGTGTAAAGAAGCAAACATAGATATGGGGCCCTTCCACGTGAACATTTAGGAAATTTAGTCTACAGCCAGTGCTGGTGAAAGGAGGATGACTCAAAAGACGCTCGTGGGGGTGACTGACCAGCTGATGGCTGGTACTTGCTGTTGCTTTGTTGTTATGGTGTCTCCCCACCTGTTAATGAAGTCATCTACATATTCAAGGCAGGAATTGCCTCCAACATCCATGTGTCCACATACATCAAATATAAATGTAAGTCATCAATGGTACACAGAATTTATGAGATGGCCTTATGTTGCAAGAGAAATTATTGTGACAGCAAGAAGGATTCTTTTTACTGTGTACTCCACTACCAGCATGCTCTGCTGCCAGTTAGAATCTTGGATTTTAACAGAGGAATAGGCTTGGGATCCCACTTTTTTCAGCTCCTGTTTGACGTTGGTGTTTGTCCACCCAAGCATAAAGCTACCTGGTGTCTTTGTTTAGATCCTTATTGTTTCATGTGGTATGTAAATGCGGATCTGTCATGAACTGAAATTATCGAGGTCTTGCAATTAGATTGTAAGACCATTTCACAACTGTGCTGTAAGTAACTGTACTCTGGGATGAGCAGGAATCCTACGAAATCCTTCTGGCTTATGACATGACAGTTTTCTGGGATGAGCTCTCATGCTTTCTTGCGACATTCACGGTTTTTTACTGGTAGGTAATCCAGTACTGCTATTAAAAATGGGGACACTGTCAATCCAGTATGGTTATTTTAAATGGGGACATTGTGACCACTCCAATGGCACTGCACGTCTGACTGGGCCAAAAGTCTAATGGGAGGTTAGATGTTTTTGTCCCTATTTCTTGGGTGCATCAGCAGAGTTCAGCCTTTTAACCTGTCCTATGTAACAGTGGGAGTGCATACCAGAAAAGTGATTTTCTTCAAACACTGGGAGACTACTTAGACGGAGCCCTACCCCTCCCTGTTCTCTCTGCTCTGTTGTTAAACCTCGGCGAATTAACTGTGGATATTTTACTTCACTTTTGCACCATACTCCTCAGCAATTTGTCTCAGAGCATTTAAAAAGGAGTTAAACGCTTCTATCCTGATTTCAATGTGAATTAGCGAAAATCCAATGGTGTTAACAGGACGATGACAAAGCAAGGAATAAAACCTAGAACCTGGGAATTCATTGATGGTTTTCCCACAGATACATAGTAACTGTAGTCATGTCTTGCAAACTTTACCAGCATTTTTGTAGAACATGGTGTGTGGTCTGCTGGTAATCTTAGAAATTCACCATCTTCTTGCCAATGTACAAAGGGTGACCAGTACCCAAGCCACTAAAGAGAAATGCACATATAATCTTAGTAGGATTGGTGTCCCTTGCAGTTAAATACACGGAGTTCTTGTACAGTCAACCCAGCAATTTTTTTCCTCCCACTTCCCAGAATGATAAAAATAGTGTATTGCTAGTGGTGGTTTTGGTGTTGCTAAGTAGACAATTATTGAATCCTTCCTCTAGTGTCCAGGCAGCACAGATCCTCATACCTTTGAGTAATAGATTTAGGTGCAGATAACTGGTAACATGATAAATATGTATATAGAAGGCTGAGTAATAGATGAGATGGCTTTGACTAAGATGGAATTCTGAAGGACACAATACTTTTGGGGGGGTTTTTTGTTGGTTGGGCTTGGGGTTTGTGTTTGGTGAGTTTTTTGGCTTTGGTTTGGGTTTTTTTATTTGGTTGGTTGGATTTTTGAGTGGTGTTTTTTATTGTTGTTGGGTTTTTTGTTTTGGTTTTTTTGGTGGGTTTTTTGTTGTTGTTGTTGGGGTTGGGTTTTTTGTTGTTGTTTTTTTTACTGCAGGAGAAATACCACAATCTGTTTACAGACCATTTTTGAGTATTTGGCCAGACTCATCCCTTCTATAAATCCTTTGCTCTGAATAGGATCAGGGCAGGAATTTTAGTCAACCTCTAGTAGTATTTGTTTTGTGAGCACTGGCTTTCAGATCATGGTTAACAGATATCCGCAAGGACGGCTCTTCTCTGAGTTTAATTGCTTGTTTAAACTCATATCTAAATGTGGTATTTTTTTTAAAGTTCTAATTGTTTGTTGTTGTAAATATTACAGACATTGAAAACTAGAATTGCATAGATAACATTAATAACATATTCAATTCACTATTATATTCATGTAAGGACACTGGTATTTCATGGTTCTTGAAAGAGATAACAAGTGTAGACCTAGAGCCTGGAACTAGCAACAGAATTTGCATTATCTGAACTGTTATCTGATTGGAGATTCCACCTCCCTCATGTACCTAATTGGGAAAAAAAAAAGACTCATATGAGATGTTAATTTTGTTGCTTTGTGCCCTGGAAGGTGCTGAGCCTGCTGGGAAGAGCACATGGCAGAGGTGCTAGCTGGAACATGAGAAGCTGGTAAGGGGAACAACACTACTCTGATAAGTGTTCTTGTCTTTATCACAGGAGGGGGAAGACGATCAGTACCTGACTGAGCAGATGGCATGTTTTACAGGTGTTTGATTTGCTGCAACAATCAAGGACATAATTCCCAAATGCAGAAAGCTTCTGGGTGCGAGGGGGTTGCCAGGTGCAGAGAGAGTGCCTTGCATTACCTTGTTCCATTTATCAGCAGCCCAGAGGTGGTAGGTAGGCAGGAGGTATTACCAACCATTCTTCCTGCAGGCTTATCCTCATCTCAGTCTCCTCTTTTCTTTGCAAATATGAACTCTTAGCCACTTAAGACCAACAATTAATTTTGCCACTATTATTGACATTATTATGGTCACAATACATTTGTCACTGAGTTATACTTACAGATGCCTTAATGAAGCCTAAACAAGACTGATTCATACAGAAATGAGGTATTCTTGCCTAGGGAAGGCACCAAGAATATAAAAGTTGAAAAATCTGGTTTCTGATGGTGACTTTTGTGTAATTGTGAAGCAAAACATTTTGGTGTTTTACTACTTCTGTGTCATTTTAGTCAGTTAAGGGGTTATTTTCTCAACCCAAAACACTACAATCTTATTAATTTAAGTTTAGATCTCTCTTAAGCCGGACCCAAAAGTTTTCCAGCACACTGAAGATATCTCACTTTGCAAATCACTTCAAAGACGAAAAAATGTTTTAGCAATTTAGTATGTGTCTAAGATAAATTTTCAAAACCAACACACTGTGTTCCCCTGTGTATTTTCACAGTGGTTCATGTAACATTTCATCTACTGCATTCCACGTACTCAAGTTCTAGGCTGCTCTTTCTGTATGTTACTTACATTTCATTGCCAGGATGACATAGCAATTTTTTCTAGTTAAAGACTTCAAGTATTTTTATTCTCCCAGCCATTCATCCTGTTTTTCAAAACTGGTATTATAACACAGCTTTCCTTTAATCTGTCTCTACACTAATTTTAATTATTTTGGTATAAAGGGATTCTAGTAAATGCTACCAGAGATGCTTCTACTTTTACTTTTTGTCACTAAAATCTGAAGCATGAGAATTTGATTCAGCAAAGACCATATATGCATTTTCACAATTAAAAATCTTTTTTCTTAAAAGAAAGGATGTACGTTAGTCCTCCTTAGTAGTTTCACATGTGATTAAAGCCTGAATTGTTTCAAAACTAAATTAATCAACTTTATAAAACTCCATTTCTCATTCATTGTAATAGCATACCATTTCTCCCACTGCTGGCCAAACTGAGTTTAAAGGGACAGTTCACTCTAGTGAATACTTGTGCACGTGTCTGTAGGATGTAGCTCTGGATAGATTTTCATTTTAGTCCTAAAATGCTTTCCATTTCTTTGCAGGGGTAATGTTGTGTCTGTCGTGCTACTTGTATAAGAAGAGATTAAAAGAAATTTTAAAAAGCGTTTCTGCTTTACTCAGGACAATACTACTTGTTTTCAGCTAATATACTCTTAACAAGATGAACCGTGTAATTGTACAGATCACTCTGTTAAAAATTTCAAAACATTTTGGCAGTTTATGTGGAGTGACGACGCTCTACATTGAGCGTAATTCGGAGAAAAGAAACAAGGTTTCTCCCTGGGAGGTATTTAAGAGGTACTATATCTTTAAGTGTCTCCGCCTCTGAATCCACCCACCTCTTGATAGCTGCAGCAGTCTTGTTGACTCACAGAAGCCGTGTTCATGCAAGAGCCAGCAATGAGCAGTATTTTTCAGAGATTTTAAGAGCACACCTCCTGTTACGTATTTCACACTCTAGCTTGCTGGGGCTGAAGCTGTATGGAAGAAAGTTTTACGTTTCGAAGACATTGCAAAAGATAGTTCCTCCTCTCATCCTGGAAAATCCTGACAGACCAGTTGGATACCTTTCGGGCCTTAACCAAGAACTTTATCTTCTCATCCCACGGTCTTTTTTACAGTAGAGAGACCTGAGACACCCTTAAGAACTGAGAATCTGACTAATTTAAACAGATGGCTAATCCCAGTGCTGTCTGCAATGGACATCTACATCATCACCATCATCATCAGAAACAGAATAACCTCTTAAAAAGTGGAATATCTAAGAAAAATGGAATCACTAAAGGAATGAAGGTAAGGCTTAATTGTTTACCCTAATTGCCTCAATATTGAAAACAAATAGGTAGTTGCAACATTACTTATTAAGCTAGTTTTATGGCCATCTTAGTGTCCATTGAACAGCTTGTATGGATTAGGCTTGTGTTTAAGTTTTGTAATCGTGGGACCTGACGCTGCTTTTGTCTCTCCTAAACTGCAAGAGGGAGTTGGGAATGCTCATGCAAATGCTGTTGGTCCCATGGACTGACAGCCTCTAGTTCATATCAAACACAACAAACACATGTACTAGCTTCCTTCTTAAAGCTTCACTCAGTGGTGGAGTTGACTTTGCAATGTATTAATCACTAGTGGAAGGCTGTTTTGGCAACTTCAGGTGTGTGCAGAGTAATTTTTAAAGTGCTATTTGTTGCTGTACAAGTATAAACAACAAAAATATGTAGGCAAGGGAAGCTGTCTTTTTTTGGTGTTTACATTTCTGCAGGGTTGGTTTAGCTGATCCCTGCACTTTACTGATGCCTGCTCTCCAACCTCATACTGCTTAAAATCCAAGTCAGCTTACTTTCTATTTTCTCAAGCTGTTGTCTTTGAAGCAACACTTCTCACATATGTGAATATTTTGTAGAACTCTTGGCATGTAACATCCTAAAGAATGAACGACAAATCTAAAAGCATACTTTTACCGAAAGAGCCCAAATCTTAAGGGTTGTCTGTCTGCAGTACCTGTTCTGACTGGGAGCTCACTGCCTGTCTTGCAGTGTCCTAATTCTGGATCTTGGTGTGATCATTAGGAGAAAGTCTTGTAGTGACTAGAAGAAGGCTGGCTTTACAGCACGGGGTGGTGGTGAGAGGGGGATGGAGGAGGTTGCTTGTGAAGCCTGAGCGCTCACCTGACCATCCCTGCTGGAAGCTTTAGACAGGGACTGTGGTGAGGGCTCCACTGTTTAACAAATAAACTGCTATCTTTTATCTTTCTCTAAGTGGGGCGCTCACACACCTTAGCGCTCTAATGAAGGCACGCCCAGTGTCACACTTAATGGTTGTCTGGCTTTAGGTGTCTCCTCTGGTGTGAGTGTTTCCAAATCACTGGCTTGTGTTGGATGAGGAAAGCAAAAAATCTTGTGCAATGACTGAAAAGGCCTTTCTTGGATTCGCTTCCAGAAACCTAATTTGCTTTCACAAACCTAGTATCTATCCTTTTATGTGTCACATACACCTGCGCCTCATTTTATACATTAGCTATTTGCCACAATGGCGTTCTAAATCTTTGCTTTCCATTTCTTCCAGATTTCAAGGGTTAAGCTTTGCCATTCAGTTACTGTCAGCATGCTGCAAATGAGTGATTTTGAAATCCCAGGAGGTCATTATGAGGATTTCCTCCTTAATAAAATAGAGAAGTAAAGTAAGCAGCTAGAGAAGTCATGAATAATATTACTGAGGATGAGCAAAAAAAAAAGAAATAAATATTGGCCTGAAAGGGAAGGCAAAGAAATGAAGGAAATACTTGTAGATGCACCTTCAAAATTAGTGAAGTCTTATGACCATGGTTGAAGGAGAAAGTGTGTTACCCTGCTGTGTGACACTTGCCAGTAGCACTGAGCCACTTGTAAATACCATCCGTGGCTGAGGGAAGTGGTGAGGAAGTGAAGACTTAGAAAGTTCAGGACTCTTATCAAAGGCAGATTTGGTAAGCCCAGGTCGAGCATTGTGCTCTGAATTACACACCATTTCCCCTTTCTTTCTGCTCCAAACACAGATTGGGAAAGAAGGAAACAATAACAGACAAGAGTCCTGAATGAACCAGGAATCTCATTCCTGGCAGGAATCTCCCCATTCCTGTCTGGTCTGTTTCCCCGCCCCAGCTGCCTCACCCTGTTCAGTGCTTATGCTTGATGCTATTTTACAGGAACAGATACTGTTCCTTCCTCCCTGCGCTGTTTACGAGCCGCACTGCTGGAGGTGTGCGACTCCACGCAGTCCTCCGTGCGTTTGTGTTTGCAGCCCCTTGCTGGGGTGTCCTTCCCGCTTCGCAGGCTGGGATCCGAGAAGCAGGGAATATGGCAGCTGGGCACACACGGAAGCCTGTACAAGAGCCAGACCCAGGTTCCTCCTGTACAAGAGCCAGACCCAGGTTTCTCCTAATTCCAGTCATTCTGCCTTCATCCTCTTTTGCTCTTTAGCCACCTTGTCCCTATTTCCCCTAACACTCTGACACACACATTTATGTACTTTACCGCCCACGCAGTAAATTAATTGACCATTAAACACCTTATATAGCAGAAATATAGTGCTAGTATACTCAGGGGATGTGACTGATGATGCTGGTTCTAGAACTTAGGGCTTGTGATAGTTTCAAAACTCTTGGGCTTAGTTACCGCTGTGCTACTTTGCAAGGAGGGGAAGAGGGAGAGATGCTGTGGTTTGAGAGAGACAACTAGTGCAGAGACTGCAAGAGAATGGCACAGTGAAGCCTTCTAAGCCTATAGCAATAGTTTTGCACAACTGACTGATTGGAACATCAGGCTTTGCAGAAATCAGCTCTATAAACCCTTTTTTTCCAAGGAAGCCCACAGGAAGCACTGGCTTCAGGAAGTGCTGGCTTTGGAAACATTGCTTTTGAAAACACTTGCTCGACAACAATGTGTTTTCAATCTTGATGTCAGAACATTTTGTGTGTCTGTGCGTGCTTGACAGAAATGGAGAAGCAATTCTGATACCACAACCCCCCCGGGTTTCTAAAGAAAGGATCTTGTTTAATGGGTTGGGGAAGGTAATTAGGGATGATCAAATGTGGGGGAGCAGGGAGGCTCTCTTCGCTTCCAGCAATCTGTGGCATACCAAGGACAGAAGGGAGGCAGCTGAGTGATAAAGAAGCAGTGAAGCATCCTGCCAGAAGAGAAGCTGTTGCTTTTGGGGAAGTGCTAGACCACTTTGGGGTGGGACTGCGTGTTTGGATCGCTTCTGTGATTATTTTAAGTCTGATTCACTCAATTCTAGCTGATAGCACAGACTCTCCATGTACTAATGGACGTCAGGCTTAACCATGTCCCCACAGCCATGCGGCCTCCAGACAGTCTTTGGCAGTTGCGCCACAGTAAGACCTAAACTTTGGGAAGTGGGTTGCAGACCATGTCTTCCACTTTGTTAGTGCTTCTAACAGAGGCAGATGCTTTGTGTTCTTCCAGAATCCATAGTCTGGAGTTGCCTTTACCCAAAGCACAGTTCAGTAGCTAACCTATTTATTTACATAACTGTATTGGCCAGGAGAAGGTATTTTCCTAGTGATGGTTTCTTTGCTGTTTTATTGCTGTTAATTGGGTACCAATAATAGGGGACATTGGATTTTTGAAACAATGACTGTGTTTGTCTAGTGGAAACATTTTCCCTATAAAACACATGCAACAGTTCCTTTTCTTTGATAGATTATTCCCTTGGATGCCTTAGCCTTCAAGACATTACAAAGCTGTTTGCAAGCTCTTTGTTTTGATGTTCTGCACTGAGAATGGCAGTGGCTTGGAAGAAACGTGTAGTCAACAAAACTATAACCTTTTCCAGGACTTTCAAGCTCCTGTCTGAAAGCAAAAAAGAGCCTGGGATGAGATGAAACCCAGTAACATCTGCCCCACTTATCTGATGGCCTGAAAATGTGATAGTCTCCAACATTAGGGGGCGCAAAAAATCAGAAACTGTTGATGTTTAACCTCTGTCCTGTGACATCTGAACCTCCTCCTAGCTGTTCTACTTAGCTATTTGGGTCAGTATTCCAGCATCCAGTCTCAGTCCCTTCCATGTTCTTGGCTCCTCCAGTTTTCTTCCTCTCCTTTCTGCTCTACAGTGTCATTTATTCCCTAATAAGGATCTTAAAGGAAACACTGATTGTTTAGAAAGAGAGGAATGGAATATGCCATGCAACTGTTCTCACAGGAGTAACCTTCTTGTACGTTGTAAAGGCCGCCTGTAATTTCTTTGCTCTGTCCTCACAAATACAGACAGCACTTCAAGTGTTTTTGCAGAACCTGGTGTAAGTGGGGCATTTTAGATGCAAGCCCAATATAAATGTTAAAGAACCTGGTAGGAAAAAAAATAAACTAATTCCCACAATCAGAGTCAAGCAGTAAGGTTTATTAATAAGGGAAGAGCAGTGAGAGAGGGTTAAGGCTGCTCAGGCCTCTCCACCTGTTTGCAGCATCAGTTGTGCAGCCATAATGATCTACCAAAATAATACTTTTTTTCTGAAATATCTTCATATTTTGATATTGGTTTGGGTAAAAACAAACTGAAAGGGAACTTTATTGGGCCCAGCCTGTTGCACTTGCAGCAGCTCAGGATTTTTGACATCTTCCACTGTGAATGTGTTCATGGAAAGCGCAATTCCCATTTGCCCTCTCGGTTTCGTAGCTATAGTGACGACAGGAAAAAAATTGAGATTTGGTTTTCAGTCTGATTCTCTGCCAGTTACTGTACCTGTTGCTTTAGCTGCACCACAGATATGACCTCCTCATCCTCAGTTCCTGCCTTCTTTTCTTTTTGGTTTCAAGCCTGAGAAAAGTGTTGCTTTGCACCTGCACTCTCAGCTAATAATCACAGGTCTCAGATCCACGCCCTTGTTTCTGTCATCTGCCCTGCTATGTGATGAGCTCAATGCATTGGAAGCAGGAAACACTGGGGACATCTTTCTGCAGCCGAGGTGTCACCACTGTGTGGGCACGTGTAACAGTCTCTGACTCTTGTAGCAACGCTGGGAGTGTGTTGCATATGATTTTTCGTGCACGGCTGAGATTGTTCACATAGCTCAATATGTAAGGCTGGTCTGGAGTCGTTACCCTCTTAACACCTGGAAATCTCTAAATTCAGGTAATTGAATTTTGGAAGGCAAAGCCCTGACAGAAATAGCAGGTAGTAATTTACTTTGGCTTGAAAGATTCAGCATGTCAGGTCTTTAAGGTCAGCCTCCTTTTAGCACAGTAACAGCTCATCTTTCTATTCATGAAAGCAAGTTAATGTATTGGGAGACTCTCAGCTACACACACAACCCATGACTAAGCTCCAGTGCAAAAATAAGCAGTAGTCAAGAGATAGAAACAGGAATGCCCTTTGAAAGAGGAATTTTGAAACATTCTAGGGGCATGTAGGGATGGCATTAGGAAAGCCAAAGATCTCCTGGAGTCAACATTTGCAAGGAATATCAAGGGAAGCAAGAACAGCTTTTACTGCTACATTAGTAGATTAATAAACCAGGAAAATGTGTCCCATCAACAAATGGGGTGGATGACTTAGTGACCACAGATGCAGGTAAGGTGTACTCTGTGCTTTCTTTGCCTCACTTTTCACCATCAAAGTCTTCCAAACCTCTGTGTTGCCAAACTACCAGCAGTGAAAGAAGGTTGAGTCACGGAGGATCTCTTGAGAAATCGCAACCCGTACAAGGGCGTGGGATCAGGAGGGAAGCACTCACTCACATATGCTGGCTGGTATCATAGTGATATCACACGCTATCAGCATTGAAAGCTCAGGTGTCAAAGATCCCTGATAACGTAAGACAAATGTTCCACCTGTCTTCAAAAGACAGAACATTTCTAGCAAAGGTTGCTCCTGGGAGCATAGAGAGAAAGGTGATTTGTAACACCAAGCATAGATGTACCAGAGATAAATTTTGTTTGACTGTCTTCTATGTTGAGGTGACTAGGTTTGTGTATGAGAGGTGAGTGGTGGATGTCACCTACCTTGACGTTGGCCACATCACCCTCACGTGCTACTTGGGACATTACGGTCTCGACGGGCAGACTCCTATATGGGTTAATAACTGTCTGGATCACTGGGCTCCAAGGGTGGTGGTGAGTGGCTTATACTTTGCCTGCAGGCTGGAGAGGTTTCCTATATGTAAAGGGGGAGTGGGAATCAAGATATGGGTAACAGCAGTGGGACATATGGAGCCTTTCAGGGCTCAGCTGGGCAAAACTCTGGGCACCCTGCTGGGAATTCGGTGTTGAGCTGCCTTTAAATATGAAGGCGAAACAGAGACCATCCAGTCGAAGTGAGTCTGTGACCTTTCAGTGCAAGGGGGCAGCATTTCTGTGGTGAGTCAGCAGCAGTGATCCAAAAATGGATGGAACTCATGCAGAATCCCAGCCGGGCTTCTATGAGTAGTTATCTGGCAAGCAGCTTATTAGTGTTCAATAGAGGTAATTAGTAATAGAAAGCCATGGCGTGGCTGGTCCCATTGCCTGCCTATTTACATCCCCTCAGCATGAGAATTAATTACCTGTGCAAGCTGTAAGTGGCAGTCTGCTTTTCAGAAACAAGGAAGGTAAAACACGTCTTCTACCTGCAGTGTCAGGGAGGGATGTGGCTGGATGTGTTCCATTGCAGAAGCAAGTTCATGAATAATAATTAGCAGAATGATAAGATAACGGCTGCTTAGGGCCTGTTTGGGTCTCTGGGTGAGCTGGCATATATAGGACTCAGGGATGATCACAGAACACGGAATGAAATGAAAAGAGTTAATTTATTTTCATTACCTTGTCAAACCAGGGATCCCCAAAGCAGCAACTGGGCAGAGCCACATGAGCAGGGACACCACAGAGCTCAGTTCTTGCTTGGTCTGTGCTAGAGGATCTCTGAACCTGCTGTTTTCACCTGTATTTCAGGAGTTCTCACAGGTGTGGATTACCTCCCTGCTTCGATCTTTCCCACAGCAGGGAAGGAATCTCAAGCATGTTCAAGAGAGTGCCTGTAAGTCTATCTCAGGCCTGTGTTATTGAAACCGACATTGAACTTACCCAAAACACAAAGCTAAGCAACAATTGGTATGATATATGTGTTTTTCTACACCTCAGCTGCAATCACTTCAGCATGTTTATAATTTTCCTCAACAATCTTCTGTTATGTTCCCACAGATTTCTATAAAATCTGGTATTTCACCAGAAAAATGTTTAGCATCGTGCTGCCTCTCTCACAGCTTGCTCTTTGCATGTGTGCGGTGGTGTTTCAAATCCTGGTTTATTGGGTACAAGACAACCATAAAGATCCTAATTCATCATGATATGCAGGTCTGTTTCTTCTGCCAGCATAGACATATGAACTCTCTCATGAATTATTGGTTTTTTACTTTCTTTTTAAAGAAAAGTAACTTTTGTTGTGGCTAGGACTGTGGCATTAACCAGCAAAGCAGGAAATTAAATTTCCCTACAATGACCAGTGGCTCAGCCAGAGAATTCCTGCCATTCCTGGCAGCCAATTTTTCCACAGAAAGTACTTTAAGAAAGCAACCCAGCCAAGAATTTTGTGAGGCTATTGTCTGAGAGTTGTCATTGTGGGATGGATATTGAATTGGGAAGAAAAACATCATTTAAGGAGAAGAGCAGGCAGCAGGATTGGCAATGTTGTGTGCCAGACTGAAGAGGAACTGGAGTGTTTTGCACTTAAAGATACGGGAATTCAGACAGATGACTAGAACATTCTGTGAGATACCTTTAGTATAAAACTGCGAGATGAAGAGCTGAATTTCCAGGGTAAATGTATACCCATGTCTTCAGAACAAACTAACATTTAACCTGTTCTGGCCACGTGTCTTTCTCCCACCTAAAGTATTTTGAATTTCTAGAACATCCAGAGTAGATGTAACACAGCAATGTCTTATCTGTTCTACTGATCATCTGAGGGTTTTTTTGGAAGTCATTCATCTGTATCCTTGCCTTCATTCATTTGATCAAGCACAAGCATGTGCTCTGTCATTTCCCCCTCTTCCAAAAAATTTGGTCTTCTCCATCAGCCTGCCAGGACATGAGGATTTATTTGCCTAAAAGCAGAAATATGGAAAGACAATTTTGAGATGCAGAGCTGAGACTCGTAGCCATTTCAGCTGAGATAATGCTGGACTCTGCTTCCTCCAGGAATTTCCATTTGAGTTTCTGCTTCCCTGTTGCTGCTGCTGATTCATACAGCCTGAAGAGCTGCCATGCATCTCTCCCTGTGACTCACATGTAGCTATCTGAGATTTAAGCCTGGCTAATCTCACAGTCCACAGCTGTCAGACTACATCTGGAATCACAGCAGCCAATTTGTATGTTCTTGAGCTTCCTGGGGCTGTTCTGCAGGAGAATGCCTCAATCTCGCTCGGAGTTTCCATTTCCTGCCCATTCCTTGTGTTTCCGCAAAACTTTTGTCTTCTTAAAGGGGCATTTCTTCCCCTGTCATCACCAGGTTGCACTTCCTGCAGGTAAAGGTAAGCTGCAGCCAGGGTCTTCGGCACGCTGTTGTGGGGAAGATCTGTAAAGATCAGCCACACTGCTGCCTGGAGAGGGCAGGACACAGATGTTTCCACCCAGTCCTAGCAGCCGTGTGTCAGTGCCTGTAGTGATTTACATGAGACCTTGGAGGTCAGGGAATATAACTTGAGAAATAAATTTAAGACCACCTGTGGCTGTCGCATTGTACCTCATTGTCAGCCATTCCCTGAAAGAATCCCAGCCCCGTGATCCAACTGAATGTATCTCCTGCTGACCAACCTCAAAAATTCAGGTGCTGCACAGAATCCCAACACCAAACTACAAAACAATTCAAAGTGAACAAGATTTTTTGAAGGCATTTCATGGTCCAAGAAACACGATTTGAGAAATCATGCTTTCCCTGCTTTTTGAGATCATATTCATGCAAGTTTCTGAGTTTGAGCTTTTGAACTTCCAACAATCTCTTGACATCAGTCGTGTTTGCAGGGAACGTTTTACTTTGTCTC
Source organism: Machaerirhynchus nigripectus (assembly GCA_013397975.1). Taxonomy (NCBI): domain Eukaryota; kingdom Metazoa; phylum Chordata; class Aves; order Passeriformes; family Dicruridae; genus Machaerirhynchus; species Machaerirhynchus nigripectus. The sequence goes on from VZRQ01006817.1 coordinate 687,347, forward strand.
TGGCACACAAATGCATGTCAGCAAGACTCTTGAAGTCATCTCTTCTTTATAAAAGACTCCTTATAAATTGCTCCCCTGTGCAATACTTGCCTTGCATCACTGTTATATAAACAGTTTTTTTGTGTGCATATGTGGGTGGTAGGATTGGCTGGGAGGTTCTAGCAGATATCAGGATGTGTTAATCTTGAAGGGGGAAATCTTCTTGTCTTTTGGTTGCTCTATTTTGGTCAGAAAGGAAACAAAACTGTTCAAACTGTTTTGATGCAGTCTCCGTCCCTTTTGCTCTCTTCTAATCACAATCACTTTCCCCTGTGGGCTTTATCCTTGGTTTCTTTTTGCTTGCTTTAGGTTACAAAAAACCTCTTGGTGAAATAAGCCTTTAAGTATTGGATCGGTGCATCTGTGGGTAAATAAATAGTAAGGGGTGTTACAAAGCACATTCTCATTTCTCTCTGTGTACAGCCTGGTTTTATCCCAGGTTAGAAAATAAGAAATTACTTTACCAAATGGTCTGGGAAGAATCCCTTGTGGGAAGAACTTGCCTATTATTACTTTTTGGCTCTCAATAAATGTTTTAACAGTGTCTTTTCAAGTTGAACTCAGAACCTTTGCTTCTTAAATCTATTTCTTACCCATAACCAAGCAGGCAGTACAGATTCCAAAACAAAAATGCACGTTCGCCAAAATCTACATCTTCTAAAGAAAAAAGTTAGTGTTTTTGTTTCTCATTTTGTGACAAGTATGCTGTTTATATATGCCAAGTCTAATTGCTTTTTTAAAATCTGTTTTAAAGGGATAGAAAATGTATCAATTCCATAATTTGTGTCTCTTTTCAGATGCATATAATGGAACTGGTATGTTAATGTGCATAGTGTGAAATGTTGGATGTTCTGTGAGCACTAGCAAGACTTGGCAAAATAATTACGAGGTTGTGTCCTCAGACAGGAGACTTGTGCTTTGGGAACTGAGGAACAGCTTTAATAAAATCTGGTTTCACCTTGGGTTGAACCTTTTGTCCAGGAAGAGGTGTAATTTATTACCTCCCTGAAGAGGAATTAATTGACCTCCTTGCATCTCTTGCTCACCAGTGAAAGGTAAAGAAATAAAATTGTGCACATGATGACTGTGTTGAGCCAAAGATATTCAGGATCAAGAAGGGCTTCAGGGAGGCTGTTTTTTCTCCATGTATCTATTGTAAGGACAAGGAGCTGAGCAGGCTGGCCCCTTGGTCCTCTAGCAAAGAATGTGTTGTTACAGCAGCAGTTTTCAGCATGAAGCAATGTCTGCAAGATCATTCCACCTTCCCTCCATGTACAATGTCTTCCCAAGCACACAAGTTCACCCGTCCCTTCCCAACAAGCTGTTCTCTGCCATTCGTTAGCATCTCGGCTCTTGCTAAATTTCTGTTGTGATTAGAGAAAACTCTTCTCTTTACTGTCTTTCTCTACAAATGAAGCCCTGTCATGGCTTCTTTGATTAGGTAAAGAAATCACTTGTGGGTTTTGCATTAGAGATCCATCTCTGGAGGTTATGCAAGAATGGAAGTCAGTAGACACTCTGCTGGTAATAAACAAGACAGCATTACCAAGCATGACAGAACAAAAATGGAGCTCTGTCAGCTTCCATCTCATCCCCAACCCAAAGTATCCATTCATTTATGCTTTTGAAAATCTTGTATTAACTTCCTTATGCTTTCACCACAGCATAATTAAATCAAGCAAGTCAGAAGGTAAAAATTAGCTTTACCTATCAATAGGTAGAAAACATTTTAAAATTTGCAGAAATAAGGTATCATTAGAAGGTTTTTATATCTGTGATTCAGTGTAACTGAAGACCTTTAGAATACTTGCATTTGGGCTGAGAATCACATGGGTTTATTTAAGTAAACTGAAGCATGATTTCAGTCGGGAGTTTTGGTATCATTTTCAGAGACCTGGGCTTTCTTGACTGTTTCAGAGTGTATCTGCTGAGAAAGTGTTGTAAGCTTGTGATCTTGTTATAAAGATGTTAACATCTACAGGAAACAAAATTTCAATCCATGACAAGTTATGCAGATTGTTAAAACATCAGGTAGGCATATTTGGTTTTATTCCCCACTGAACACTTTATAGGTGTCCAAAATGTGTGTGACTGGGGAACAGGAGTGTTATGTGAGGGCAAAAAACCCACCCTCATAGTTTGAGCTTTCAGCATGGTAGCGTTATAAAATCTTGGCTGCTTTCCTAAAGAAACAAAACTTATTTAGTGATACTATCTGTCTGTCAACTCCTTAGCAGCTTGTGGAACTCGTGAACCATTTTCATATCATCCACTCTTTCCTTTAAGTAGGCTTTTGGACACAGGAGAAAGGCCTGGCACCTTCCCTGCTGAAATAAGAGAAGCCGCAGTGTGAACTCATTCCTCCAGTGACCTGGACAGTCTGAAGCAGGAAGGAGATTGGACCTATGCTCCAAATAAGAAAACTTTCTGTCAGAGTGTTCCTTTATTTGACACCAAAGTCAGCCAACACAAGACGCATCTAAAAAAACCCAGAATTTATTATTCCCTGAGCTCACACTGCTCTGTTTACTTCTGCTCCAACTCATTTCTGCATGGTGTGTATCCTACCATTGCAACTCTGGAATTTGTTTAGTCCGTAACCTGTCTGAGATAAAAGACATCTTACTTTGTTCTCTATTTGTAAAATACTTGGTAGACATGGGATCAATGTCTATTAAGGGTACCTTTATTCACAGGGATTTTTATCAGTGTCTCCTACTTTTTCAAATATCAGTGATTTGTCATCAGTATTGTGTAAAGCTGTTGCCCTGTCTCTTGTTCTAGTTTGATGCTACTAAGTCAGGATTGGGAAGTGTGTCTTGGTGTCATCTCTCAGGGGACATTTCTGTTCTACCGGTCTATCTACAGATGAAACTTGAGTTCATGTTAAATGTTACTGTTTTTCTGTAATTCAGTTCTAACTCAGGCATCAGTTCTTCATCTTTAGAGCTTAGATGCAGTTTGACCCAAAGGGGAGCAGTTCCAAACTCGTCGTTGTCATCTGCCTGGTGTTCCTCCTGTTCACGAGAGCTGTGTGATTTCAGTTCACCTCCTGTTGATCAAGTATCTCACCCGCTCACCAACAGCATTCTAGTTGGAGCTGTATTTCAGGACATCAGCTTAAAGACAGAAATGCAAACCTCTCATTCTGTGACAGGTAATTTGTGTAAGCTCAGGCTGGAGGTTGATGGACAGGCATTTTAGAGGGCTTTGAATACTTCTACCTTGAGTTTAACATGAACATGATGAGATTATTTTATTTTTCAGGGCCACACACAGAATTACTTTAACAGTGTGGAAAGACTTAAGGCAGCTTTTAACCAGATATCCAGGAAGGCTTGTGCCTTTAAAATATAGCCTAAAAAGACTGGCAGAGGATGGCTTGAGGGTTCTTTAGTTTACTTTTTATATTGAGAGATTTTTTGCTGGAAAACCTAATCAAAACACCTCTGCACTCTGACACTTCTCAGTAAGTAACTACCATGGTTGACTGACAGTAATTTGTTTGCAGACTCCACTGTTTGCTGCTTATTCCTATATTTCTTTTTTCCAGCCCAGTACATCTTCCTGGTTTATAGCTACATTTAATCACTGTTGCACAGTGTGTAGCATTCTTGGCTGTGCTACATCCCCACTTAGACGTGTGGCCAAAAAAAAAAAAGATACATTTTCCACAAGATTCATGCAGGGTTTGCAATGCAGTATTTCAGCGGAGGTAACAGAGATGGGCATCGATCATCTGTAACAAATCATATTTGCCAACTATACCTCCTTGGAATAGGAAGCAGCTTTATCTGTGAGAGTATGGCGATGAAAAGACCATGTCTGATGGTAAATCTTCTGACACAATTCCTTGAAACCTGTGGTAGAAGCAAATGAAGTAGTGTTACTTTCTGTGCTATTGGAAAAAGGAATATTTTTCTTAGCTTGAAGCAGATGCTGGAGTCTTGTTTCTTTATTAGCCTCATTTAGCCATGGTTAAAACAAGCTGACACACCTGTGCTTTATCTATTCACATTTTCTGACAGATCATCGCAAAACTGAATAGGAGCTTGTGATTTTGGAGGGTTTTTTCAGTCCATATCATTCAACATGTAAGATTTAGCAGAGCTCATGAACAACAGTGTTTAAACAGTTGAGTAGGTAAGAACTTTAGCAGTGCATTGAAACCTGAGTTTTGGAAAGAGAATTCAGTTGGGTGAGGGAGATGGAAGGAATAAAAAAATGTATACACATGCAAGGCTGGGAAGGAGAAGGATGTCTCGAAAGCTGCCAGAAATTGGTCTGTTATGTGTGGATACTGGTCACTTTTGCATTAGGAAAACTAATTCTCAAGCTACCTGATATCTAATTTACCTAATACTGGTTAGTTTCATATTAAGGGTGATCGTTAGCTGGATACAAAGCTGCTTATGTCATAGCCAAGCAGGTTACAACTGTAAACAAACACTTTGGTCTAGGACCCACTCTCATATCTGAGAAAAACATACTTGGAAACGAGACACTGATGTCTGCAACAGTTTGTAATTACTCAGGTGTCAATATCAGGGACAAGGAGTGACAGCTGAACTGTTGTAACTCCTTCTCACTTTCAAGCCCGGGTCAGTGAGATCTGTGGTGGTGCGGGGACAAAGAGCTCTCTCCCAAGCGACGGCTGGCCAGGCGGGGTGGAAGCGAGGGAGCGAGATAAAGCAGTGGTTGGACTGGAGAGTCTGGCTCGCTTGGTCGTCCCGAGCTGCTTTCAGCAGTGCTCAGCGGTGCGGTGGTGCTCGGGTGGAGTGAGGTGGAGCCGCCCGAGGCAGTAAAATGCGCGGTGAGAACTGGGTCAGGGGCGTGCCGGGTGCGCTGGGGGTGCCGGCGTGGCCCGGGGCTACGGAGGGAAAGCCAAGAGGAGGTGAAAGGTGGATGGGTTGAGTCTGCGGCAGGTGATCTCAGCCGGGATGACGGCGAGGAACCAAAGGGAAGGAATGGTGCAAGGAGGGGAAGATGGAGATCTGTGAGCAACTGCAGTCTTGAAGGGAGTTGATTTTCTTTTTTTTTCTTTTTTTTTTTTTTTTTTTTTTTTTTTTTTTAGTTTTTTCATAAATAGCAAAGAAATAAGACTGGAAAGTGGGTAGCTGCAGATTCATGAATGATTTCACAGCGAACGTGTGTATTGACTAGCGTGTAGTACTCGGAAATGAAATACTTTGGTGTTGACTGAATGTTTAGTTAAAACAGAAGCAGCAGAAGTGGCTGCTACTGCCAGCTCTATTCCATACTCCCATTAGGAAAATTCTAGCACAAGCTCTTTTGTAACTGCTTACAACACCTTTCTTCTGTTTGTCTGAGTCTGTAAGAGTGCTGTAATGCATTTTGTCATACATTCTTCAAGGATATATTTAATTTTTTAAAACTTTTCTTTCTAGCTCCAAAAGTGCAGTGTTTCTGGGGAAATGTGGGGTCCTCTGCAGCATATCTCGTAAGATGCTAAAAGCAGATTTGAGGGCTGTGTGGGACTGAGATGGATCTTAGGAAATGAGGATAGAATTGTAGGGGTTTGTGTAGGAATGCAAGACTTCCACATTATTCTACTGAGATTTGTAGCACAGGAAATGTTGTTAGTACTTAACTCTAGTTCAGTACAGAGACAAAGGGACATATGTGGAATTTTAAAACAATTCCACTAGGCTTTGCAAACTATGTGGTCAGATTTTTGGAATGGCTCCCACAGAAAAAAAAAATATTTCAAAATTCTGTGGTCTGTAATCTTTTCTCCTGACGGTGCAGGAATGCCTGTATCAAATAGTTTCCATTCCTGGCATGGATTTATTCCCCTAGAGGTTATGTTCTGTTTTAATGTAAATAAGCTATATGGTGTGATGCACCTGGATGAAGATACTTTAAAGATTTTACATTCCATTCCAGTCAAGACCTATGTGATAATCCGAACGTTAAGCATAATTGTCTTTCCTTTCTGTGTCTGCCTGTATATCTCCACTGCACTGTCTGTTGCATTTTCAGCTCTCTTGGTGTAGGAGCCAATCTTCCTCTTCGGCTGATAGAATCCCAATTTGGATACTCCACTGGTCAGGGTTTTTTTAAATGAAATTCTAATCTGTTTTGTTCATTAACAAATGACAGGCAACTGGATTTTACCCCGTGCTTTGGCTTATGGTGATTCTGTGAGAATAAAGCAGAAATGCACTGGTCAAGGCAGACCTTTAAGTAAACTACTCATACAGAATCTGTGTTTTGGAATATTTGACATGAAGTGACATAATCTCTCTGCATGCATTTCTCTGGCTCTTCCAAATCTGGCATAACATTTCTCTGGTACCTTTCAAGGTCTCAGGGAAGCTACTGCGTTTCAGTGGACATTTCTGTGTCATTTTCACACAACAGCTCCAGTGGACATGGCTGTCCTGAGCACTTGGCTTAGTCTGAACTGCCTTCATCCAAAAGGGGAAACCTTTCATTCATTTCTCTGTTGACTTAAAGCTAGAGCTCATAGTGCACTTCAGGGATTAGGCTCAGGAACAGGGTGGGGACGTGAACTGTCATCTCCTGTGTAGATGCAGGCAAGCCTCACACCTGCCCACCCCTCTGGCTGAGCTGACTGGATTCCAGAGGCGCTGCCTCTCGCAGGGGGAAGGTGCTGCCAGGGTGTCCTGCATCTGTAAAGCAGTGCCAGGCAGCAGTTCACAAACCTGCCAGCTCCTGTCCAGGCTGGGAGCCAGGAGCCCCCGCGTGTCACTGAGGCAGGACCTTGCCTCGGGACACTGCAGGCAGCACCTGCCACACGGACAGACTGACTGACTATCAACCAAGGAGTGCAGCTGGGCAGCACTGGCCGCTGTGTAGTGATCTCCTGCAGCCTAGATGGGAGCACTGCTGCTTAAAGGGAAGAGTAAAAGGCATTGTTGGGACTATCCGGTCCTCCCATACTCAAGCAATTATTTAAACAGGTAATTCAAGCTAATTACATAGTTTAGCCTTTACAGCTGACAGTTCTGTTTTTCTAGAAGCAAGATTCAGCTTTTTTCAGAGTTTCTCTAGACCTTGTGCTGGTGCCCACAGCTGTGCTTCCGAGTACCGAGCCGTGCTTTCTTCGGAGCTCACCGTGCCTTAGCTGCATTCCCCGCTGAGGGACCCCGGATTGTGCCTCCTGAGTCCCTGCTGGGGGGCAGCTCTACCTGAGTTTTGTTCAAGGGCTTCCACTTTCTTCCTCCTGAGCAGAATGCAGACAAAAAAATTACGGCGTAGGAACTGCAAATAGTATTTTACTGCAGTTATTATCTTCCAGCAGCTTTAAGAGACTAGCTTTGATCCATGAAAATAAAGAAAAAATAGGGGTGGAAAAAGAGACAACAATACTATCCAGTATGAATTTGGTCCTCAGAGGGGGCTATTCTTGAATTATGATGGTTGTTCTGCATGTCCTTCTTGCCATTCTTGATTTTGTATCAACTGATGGTTTTTACACAAGCTGATGTTATTCCATTAGTCCATGAGGGACCTGTCAGGATGGGCACATAAAATTTCTTAATTATGATTAATTTTGTGTTGAGTATGAGGGACGTGCACAGTTTTCCCTGTGGACTGGGAAAGAATGTAAAATAAGGAGTTATCGGTATACTAATATTGTTTCAGAATTCACTGTAAAGCATTATGTCTGAAACATCTAAATGCTTACCTACAGGAGTGTCTCCGTAGACAGATTTTGCTGGGAGTTTCTGTCACGGGACCTCAGGTAGTTTGTTGGGGTTTTTTTCCTATTGTAGCTGAACTTTATTTATTCTTTAACTGATTTAACTGATTTCTACCATGAGACGTACTAGATCAAAAATGGGGTCATTTTGCACATGTGGACATCTTTCAGAAGTAAATTATATTTTTCTCTGCTGGGTGGTAGGCTGTAAGTATGTAGTTCATCCTCTCAGGGGAGTTCCTGGGTGAACTAAAGTTGTCAGAACAAATTTGAGACCTCTCTCCACTGCAGTTGACAGAGACACTGGCACCTTTTGTCATTGCTCATTTTTTGCCTCATTGCAGAAATACGTTTGTAGCAGCCATTATAGAAGGGTACAACATTTATTTTATGCTCAGGTTTGTATTTTTGGGGTTTTTTTGGGTTTTTTTTTTGCAGATGTGGAAGGGTAGATGTGAAACATGAGGCCTTCTGAAAAAGGTTTATCTTCTGTGCGAAGTTTTACTGTTACTTGCTTATCATGTATAAGCTTAAACAGTAACTTCTTTTTTTCAGAAGTAGGAGACTACTAGTATTTTAAAATCTTTACGTTTAGTGGGCTTTAAAACTATGTTCCTTTTACATGAGCCTTCCTTTTGGATTGCATTGACAAGAAGTTAGAGCGGTACCTAGGCATCTTCTGTCACTCTGAAACATATCATGTAGCTCAGGAGAGAGAGATCTTGATCAGAGCTTCAGCACATCCTTTTAGGTGACCCTGCCTAGCCGTTGCTTTGCCAACTGCTGTTGTTCTGTCTCTGTCCTTCCCAAGTTTAGGAGCACAGGCACAGATGTGTGTACCAAAGTGTTATCCTAAGGAAAAGTCAAAGAAGCATTATCGTATGTTTCAGAGGATTGATCTGCTAGAATGGTGATGTGTAAAGATGTTAATGAGGTAAAGATTACAGGGGGGTTTGTTTATCCACAAAAGAGGGGCAAAAAATGTCTATATGGACTTTTTGTTACACAGTTCTGTGAGGTGTGCTGAACAGATTTAGGTTCCCCAAAAACTGACAGCTGCCTAGAGCCAGAGTAATATTAACTTTATTTTAATTTAACTTTATTTTAATTTAATACAGGAAGTCTGTATACCTATTTCCTTCTTCCAGCTCCTAGAATTCAGAGGTTCTCTCTATCTGCTTACATTTCACCCACTGAAGTTATGTTTCAGCTGTTTTTGCAGTTCTTGGTCATTTCTCTTCCACATTTCATGTCATAATGGGGTTTATGAACATCAGGTAAGTAGGTGTAGCGGGTTGGTTTTCATTTTTTTACTTTTTGTGAGATAAGAATTAGGAGGAATGCAAAGCAGGCTCCAAACTTAAAGAATATGAAGAAGTTTATTAACTTAACTAAAGGAAAAGGATTAGTAAGAGTTAAAATACACCTTCAGAACACTTCTCTTCCCCCCATCCTCCCCCCTCTTTCCAGTTACAACATAAAGGCACAAACTTGTGGGAGTTTGGACTCCACACAAGTCCTTTATCTTTCTGGCCTCTGTGAAGCTTTACCTTCGAGCCCGAACAGATGAAAAAATGCCTGCAGATGTTGTTTTAAGTTGTTTATTTCTTCTTATCTCTAGCTAGCTCTCAGCTCCGGCCGCAAGTCTGATGCCAGCCGTGTCCGAGCGGGAACTGCCCAGTCCTGGGCTGT
>VZRQ01006817.1:697696-744046 GCA_013397975.1 Machaerirhynchus nigripectus
GGTTTCCGCCGAAGCTGTAAAAAGTCCATCTCTGGCTGCCCCGGAGAAGGCGGGGGGGGCATCACGGCCCTCACGGAGCTGTGGGCCTGGCCCCAGCCCCTGCCGGGGCCGCATGGTCAGGCCCGGCCAGGCCCAGCCAGGCCCAGCCTGGCCATGCGGCCAGAGCCCTGTTACCAGCTCGAAAGCCGGAAGGAAGAGAGATTTCCCGGGCTCCCACCTGGTTTAAATATGTGAATTTCGAGAAGCGCTATTGGTCTATACAACTGTCCATCAACCCAGGGTCAAACCATCACAGTAGGAAAATAGGACATGAGGCTTTAAAGATTTTTTGAGATATTTTGAGATGTCATCTGTTCCATTTCTGCAAGTCAGTTTTATCCAGGGCTGGTTTTCTGCTGGCATATCTTGAAGGCTATTCTGGGGCCTCCTAGCTTATAAGATGTGCCACTCTGTTTTGAGGTTTTGTTAAGACTGACAGCACTGCTTTCTGCTGTCTTCTGCTAGACAATGTTAGCTTTGACTTTACATTAAATGTCCCTACCAGAAGTTTATGTCCCTCCTAAACACCTCAGTTGCTCTAGATTCACCTTTAACTGATTTTATCAGTATAAAGTTCTTTCTAATGTCTGATTTAGATCACTTTGGCTATAATTTAAGCATGTTGATGCTTAATAGAGCACAGAGTACTCCCTTTTAGTTATCTTTTACATGTTTGAAGACTCTTAGGCTGCCAGTCATTAGGATTTTCTCTTCCCTTTAAACTAGACAATTCAAATTTGTTCATTCTTTCTTCATAACTTACTTGACCAGACTTTATGCTTTTTTTCCCAGTTCTCTCCATGTGGTTCACCTCTTGTTTCTCAAAAAGCAGTGTCTGAAGCTTGATGGACACTTCAGCTGAGATCTGCATTAGTACTGCATAGTAGCTCTAGAATCATTTGTCCTTTTGCCCTTAACATGAGTTTCTTAAGAGATGGCTGTTTTTTCTCTAACTCCTTTTACTTTTAATATTGCTTCCTCTAGCAATACCTGCTGCTTCTGAATACAGTCGTGCTCTTCTGAAATCTGTGATTCTGCTGTTCCATTTCCTGTTTTTCCTAAGTCCCTTTATTTTCTACAATTTTATGATCAGTATAAATGAAAACTTTGAGTTAATACACCATGTCTCTTGAAATTACTTTCAAAGGGCAGCAATGTTTTGAGTATTGTCTTCCAATTTGCCCCATGGCAATATGGGAAGAAATAATAATGGAGGTAAGGGAAAGACTTGTGAAATGCCTGTAAGCATTTTTTTCCACCAGCAGTGATTTCGTGTTGTTACATATGCAACATCTTCTACCACCCCAGAACATCCCAGCTTGCCTATCACATCCTTGCTTTCCAGATGGGCAAGAGGCAGAATGTGCTGAACCTTGTTCAGGCCTAAAGAGATGGTGGTTCGTGGGTTATTGCAATTGTGCTTGTGTAATTCACTCCAAGAATGGCTGAAGAGCCAAGTTATTACTGCCTGTCCTTCGGTTCAGGGATTTGGATCCCTTTATGTTATCAAGGTCACATTTTCCTGAAGCTTTTGGAAAAGTTGGTATCATGAAGGCCTCATCAGATTCAATTGAAATTGCTCTGCAAGCTCAAAAGCTTTAGTCAAGGGGTACTTGCAGACAGAAGGGTAACAGGAGGGAGTAGGCCATCGCTTTCTTAAAAAGAAAAGGTTAAGATTGTTCAAACCCAAAGGCTGATTCAATTGACTTTTTGCTTTTAGCTATGCATTTGAAAAGGTGTCTTCCTTTGCTGAAACAACAAAACACTTCAGTCATCTCTTTCCCTCAGTATTCTTGCACCTGATTTTTGTCTCTTGAATTTCTCATGTGCTTCTTTTTCCTAGCCCTTGTCTTTCCAGCCAAGAGCCACAGGCTCTAGGTGTTTATCTCTAGGTAGACATTGATCCACTGGTGAAAATCAGTACATGGTGGGGTGAAGACTTCCCTTTTTTTCTGTACCTAGACTATAAAATCTGAGGGCAGCATTTATTTAAGGGTGTTTCTGCAAACCTGGATAGTTACGGAAGGTTCAGATGAGAGAAAGCCAGCAGTTCTCATGTTCAGTGTTATGACTTGGATAATTACTGGAACAACTTATAAAGAGCATTTCAATGTATAATGCACTTTTTAAAAAAGCATCAATTTATTTCTAGATTCTTTTCTAGTGATCTTCAAGCAATTGAAATAAAATGAAATTTTTTTGAGCACTGATCGAATCAGTCAATAATAGTTAATTAATATCATAACAATTAAATAGCCATTAAGAAGTCATATAGGCCAAGATCATCTTTTCCAGTTGTACAAGGAAGAAATTGAAATTGGTGGGAAGAGGAGAGAGCCTCTTGAAGAACTCTTTTTCCTGGAGGCATGCGGCTGTGAGTTTCTCATAAGTAGAGGTGTGGGCACTACTTAACCATAACAGATTGAAACTGCCTTTTCTTGATAGTCTTCAAACGAAAAAAAAAATAGCCAGAGAAGGATGTTACCGCTTCTGTAGATTTTTAGGTGAAAAAAACCCCAAACTAATTGGTTGTCACTGGTTAAACGATGTAGCTTTTCTGCATTAGGGCGCAAGTTGGTGAATCTGGGTTACTCTAGACTGGGGTTCTCTGAAGACACTCTGCTGATAGGTGGGTTGCAGCTCTTGTTGTTAAATTAAATGGTGCGATGGTTTGGTCACATGTACCGGTTGCTGGCTTTGGTGCAGGGCAACTGACTTCAATTAGCCGTGGCCACTGCTGCCAAGTTGCCTAACGATTGGCTAACTGAATTTTCGTCTTCTTGCTTAAAACGGCTTCTTTTGTGTTTGAAGGTGTCAAGCTATTCATTTTCTTGATGTGTTCATAGGATGGGTATCTCCTTCACCTTCCTCGAAGCCTCCTGTCCTACAAACCTATATGCTATGCCTTAACTGAATTTATTCTGATTTTTTTTTCACCCTAGGGCTCTCTTTTGATGCTGAATTCTTATCCTAGCTCAGAGGTGGACCTTGTCTACCCAGACGGTCATCTTCCTACTGAGTTTTTAATTCCCTTATCTGTCAAGCTAGCAGCACAAATTTGATTGCCTCTTTCTCAGCTGTTCATGAGAAGTGCTGCTTTCCCTGTTGGGGTTTTTTGTTTTGGGATTTCTTATCTCTCTCTTTCCTCTCCATCTGTGGTATGCCAAGATATTTGTATTTAAATATTGTTCTAAAGTAGTTAATTACCTTGGAGGAAGTAGCATAAATACAGCTAAACTGATTGCATTGACAAAATTGGCAACGACTTTCTCTTTCATCACATTTTTGAAATATGATAAGTTACTTCTTGCAATAATAGCAATGTCTTGGAAGGCACACAATTTCAACTTAACTTGTGCATAACTCTCAGAATCATTAAAATAATGTGCAAATTATCCTAATGCTATTCAGTTTTCAGGTAGGAAGTGTGAATACATTTGTCTTCCTTTAACAAGGGATGTATTATGACTTCCAGAAGTCTTTCTCCAAACTGGTGCTGTAATCTCAGTAACCAAGGATGGCCTGAGTCTGCTTCTGAACGTTTAACACCTTAAGATTTAAGCTTGCAGTGTATTTGGCATGATCCAGCATCCATGGGCACATCCATTCTGACAGGGAATGTTTCTCATTATTAAACTCACTATTAAATCTATGCAAAATCCTGGCCCTGTTTGAAGCTGTTGTCCCATATAATGGGGAAAGGTCTGAGATCCAGGGAGGATTCATTATGCTAGTTAGTGCAGAAGATGAAGCATTTTCTTCACAGGGGAATTTTGCATTGAGAGGAATTTGATGGCTAATAAAAACATTTTCTGGTGCAAAGTCACTGTGTAGGAAATACGTGGAAGTTGGTGGATTGCTCCATATGGATGTTAACTCAGAATCCACACCAGGCAAAATCAATAGCCATCTGGTTAGCACGTCTTGAGAATCTTTGCATTCAGTTGCAGTCTTCATCCCAACAAACAATTTCAATATCAAAAATGTGTGTGAGATCCATAGGATTAATTTCTAAATGCTAGATCACTTCTGGAAATAGTTCCCCGTATTAGCCGATCATCACCAGTGATGTGCAGAAACTGGCAGCCTTTGAAGTGATACCACTTCATCATCATCTTGTTTGTTTGTTTATTTTTTAAAGCCAAAGCCATAGGATTTGGATGATCAGGAGGTACTCTGGTGTGGCCAAGCAGAGTGAATGCTGTAACTTACCCTAAGCTTTGGAAATCATAGCAAACACTTGCTGCAACTTGATGCCACGAACTAGGTTGGGATTGCTGTAACCCAGGTGTTTCATCCACTTCTCTCTGATCCCACATGCCTGGCTTTCTGCTCTGTAATTGCTGTAAGGTTAGGAAATACCTTCTGGTGTTTGTAAGTATCTCTCTGGGTAGTGAACTTCATTGTTTTGTCGCTAATAATTTGAAATTATTAAGCTCCATCTTTGCCCTCAAGCCTTCCTGTTTACGTTGAGTCACTTAGACATTTCTGGCAGTAATAGTAGAATAACAGCTGTGTAAGACAGTCATGTTACTTTTTCTTTCTGTTGTTTCTTACTATTGCTTGAAATGTACAAATGCAAAGCCACTGGGAAAAGAGTTTGCTATACAATGTTTTTCATCTCCCATGTACTGTTTGATCTGAATGCCTTAGTTATTTGGTATTGGGTAGTAGCTGTTATGGTTTATATTGCAGTTTATGAACCTTGAAGTTCAGAATAGTTTTCTACGATTTTTCTCCCCTTCATCAGATTGCATTTTCATGGTGTGCTACTGGGATTTGTCCTGAGTCTGTGTGCATTAGTCTAAGCTTCTGTGCTATCAAGAGTTATATGTGGCTTTTCTTTCGACAAACACTGTGGTGTGACCATTCTACAATGTGCAGTTCTATCTGCTGGACTAAATTCATGCAAGATAAAAACACGTGCTGACGTTTTCTGTAGGTTTTGCGAAAATTGCACAAAGTAGACAGTTTCTGAATAGTTGAAATTAAACATTCGTTGATGCTGGAGTGCATGTTGCGTGTAGTGTGTGCAGGGCTAGAATTTCTGATATATCAGATAAGACTCTTCTTAAATTAATATAAATACCTTAAGAAAAACTTACAAAACTAAGATAAAATGTGTACTTTCTGAGTTCTGAGTTCATATTTCTTCTTGTTTGGAACTCTTGCGACTGTTGAATGTTCTTCCTGAATGTTATTTATGAGTAAGTCTTCTGTATCCTCCCAACCTCCTGTGTTGTACTCAAAAGTATCATTTCAGCACCAGAGTAAAGTGTGAGTCTGAAAATTATATAGTATGGGTATTGTTTTCCTCATTACATAACAATATTTCACAGTATATTTCTAATGTGTTTGTCATTCACATCTGTATTTTCATATTAGTGTCATAGTCAGCATTGCAGGACTTGTTTAGTTGAGGCTGAAAGAATTGCTGCAAGATGAATATGTTGGAGTTTAACTTGTGTTCAGCTGAAAAGACTGTGTGTGTCTGGAAGGTGAAGATCCTGTCTTTTCATACCGTTGTGGTGTTTGCCTGTAGTATGCTGTCTTGAAGAGAGGCTGCAAGTTTTTAGTCAGCAATTAGATGTCAGTTGATTAACAAATGAAAAGCCATTTCCTGGTGCTGAAGCCATTCCTGGTGTGAAAAGTGTGGTGAAGACCCAATCTTCAAACAAACCTCAAGCAGCAGAACAATCAGCATTTAATACTGTTTACAGGGAGTGAGCTTTATAGAGTTTCTGAATTGTTAAATCCTAAAACTCTGGCAAGTTCAAGAGTACATGGTTTTCTAAGTTATTTTGAGGGTGTCTTATATTTCCCAGACCTTCTGGACAGTCTTGGAGATTTTACTCTTAGTCCTTACTGATTGTATTACTACCAGGTATACATTTTTTCTTGAAACTTCAGTAGAAATCAATGATCAGTCTAAGCAAGGATTCTGCAGGCACACTACTAAGAACTAAAGCTTTTTTGGCTTGGTTGTTACTTGCGATTTGTGTTGTAGCCACTTTCTCGTGGCTTTGTCACATTGCAAGAGGCAGTGACCTTCATTTTAGCACCTTCTAGACTTACAAGTTTCACAACTATTTTTAATTGAAGTCTTCTCTTTATAGCTCAGTAATCTATGAATTCCCCGAGTAGCCATTTTTTGGCTTATGTTTAGAAACTTGAGCCTATAAGATCTGAAATGCATTGTTACAGAAAAGAAATTACACATTTAAAGTGAAGGATATCATTGCCAGTAAGTTGGGAGATTTATGAAGTAATCCAAATTTGTGTCAATAGTATATTCATTACAGGGAACCTCTGCTTTCATAATTTCAATTTCCTTTTTTCTTCTCCTGGGAACTGCATTCAATCACCCGGATTCCTTCAGTGTCTAATGGATTCCTAAGTGATTTTGCGAAAAAGTAGCAATTGTGACAGCCTGGTGGGTTTGCACTGAACCTGACAGTTTTATTCTTTGGCACCCAGCCCTCTGGTGACAACGATCTGTAGGAGACAGAATTGCACACCAGACACTTCCAAGTTGTGACTATCCAGTGGCAAGCTCTGAGTGGGATTCAGCTGGACCGTACCCTTCCCTTGGAATGGAGTCCTGTAGTACCCCATCTTCAGCTTCTGCTCCAGAAGGTCACAGGCCTCTGTGGATCCTGTTCATTGTTTATGTCACTATTTATGGAGATACTTATATTCTTCCCCATGTGGCTGTCTCACACATCCTAGGACATCTAAAATCATCTACATTTAAGGTCCTGTCCAGATGCACTTCAAATGCTGGGGAGGAAACATCTGTTTAGAACCAAACTGTCTGCAAGCAATCAGATGTTGCATTAGCAATTGTCTATTCTCCCATCAGTTTTTTGCTATAAGAACACTCTGTCCTAATTTGCTTAAGATTTCACTGTCATCTTGTATGTCTGTCAGATATTGAGCAAATGTGGCTGTCACTTGGTTCACAGTTTTCAACACCTCTCTCTTCATATACATATCTGTATGGGAAGCATTATGGAGATCAGTCAGCTTGCTTTGTTTTTTAATAGGTTGTATGCAACAACTTGATAAAATCTGATCCAGAAACACACATAAAGTTTCATCCACTTCTGGATCAGATTTGATTCCTAGCAGGGAACTTATATTTAAAGATAAGACTTTATTGTTCTCCCATTAGTTTTATTTCAAGGATATACCTGTCTGCACCTACTGCTGCTATATTGGAAGTGGCCATAATAGCAGAAGGATATTTAATTAGAGCTTGTTGTCTCTGCAGAACAGACTTGCATGAAAACATGAGTTCTTGGGTCTCGGTTTCCTTGATACAACTCCACTAAGGTGGATTGACTCATAGCTTGTGTCAGCACATGTGGTCACCTCTCTGCTGGGGAGCTAATCAGGGCCAGCACTCAGGTTTGGTACTGTGGCACCGTGTCTGTGCTGTTCAATTCTTCACTCTCCCCTTGATGCAAATCTGGCTCATGCCAATTGGCATGCCAGTTAGCCAATTCCAAGGGCTGCAGGACCCAAATGCAATGAAAAATTATCTCCTAATTTTAATGGTAGTGTGAACAAGTATTTAAGTATTATTAATGTTATTGCATAGCTATCGTTTTTTTGTTTTCTTTCCTAATGCAAGTATGTTTTGTAACTATTCCTTGTAAAGGTGTTGCCAGAAGTGTTTAATAGACTTCAAGATGAGTTTGCATTATTATTAGAGCAAGTTATTTCTATTAACATTGTGTGTCTTTTATATTCATTATTTTATACTGATGTCCATTCTAATAGCAATCTGAGATTTGTTGTAAGAGTTGATTTCTCCATTTGAAAAACTGGAGGCATTTTAGAAGGGGTTCTTCATTAGGGAGGGTTTCGAAATACTATGGCTAATTACAGGAAATGGGAATCTAAGAGGTATTGTACATAAAGCTGACTTTGCTGCATTGCCATCACTCCTGTTGACTTCCTTGGCATCAAAATCTTGCTGCAAGGAATTCTCTTGCTGCAGTATCTCACTGGAAACCAGTTAAGCAGAGGATCAGCACACGAAAGTTGCATACCCTGATTGTGCTTGTGGTTTCCAAGAAGTTGATAAAATCTTAGACTTGTAAAACTCCTTGGTAAAATATCCATTCTCTTTGAATTTTACCTGTAGCCTTTCTGTGTTGCATGTCTTTATATTGCACCAGTAGATTGCCTGCATTTGTGCCTGGAAGGTAAACCTACTGTGTGGCAGGCCACTGAGAAGCTATTTTGATTTGGAATGCCAGAATTTTTAAAACAAGCCAGTAAATTGTGGATTAACATATCACAAGGCGAATTTACTCAAGATTTTTAAAACAAGCCAAAGATACAGCTGCTGAAGAGCTCTGGGCTACTGCCTATGTTGCATGTATGCCTTTTTGCCAGAGAAATCAGGAGTTACAAACAAACAATTTTTGAAAAGGTGACGAGGGAAATGCAGGGAATGGAGGCCCCAGGGATCGCTCTTTGCACCTGTGCTGTCTCACATTTGCACCAATGGTGTGGAAAAGGGGGTGAGGAGAAACAGGTTACAATTAGTATTGACAATACCGAATTCTTCAGGTTGCTGAAAAATTAGGTCTGAACAAGAAACACTGCAGAAGTTTCTCATTGGGAGTGTGTACAATGTTGATAAAAGAGCAGAAAAAATTGTGGGTCACTAAATAAAAACCAAAGAATTAATTGGAAGGGAAAATGGTCCCAAGAATGCACAAATCGCAGTGTACTCTAAATTTGGTATTTTTGCAACTGAGGAAGGATATATGTAATCATAAGAGATGAAACTGTGAACTGTGGCAAGAAGGCAAATAGAATGTTAACAGTTTTTAAAAATCAACAGAAAAGAAGAAAAAGCATCATTTGCAGGTGTATAAATCCAAACTGTGCTCTCAAGTGTGGTATGTAATCTTAATTCATATCGTCTGCAACTCAAAAAGGTTTTATTGAACTTTGCAGAGTGAAGAGAAAGCTGAAAATTAAAATACCATATTTTTTTATTTAGTTTTTTGAGGTTTAGGTCCATGTAAGGACAAGGAGACGGGACTAGAATTATATAGATTAAGATTCTTCTAGGTTGGGAAGAGACAAATGGAGAGGCAGAATCTATTTAAGTATAGAAAATTATTAATTGTGTAATTGGCTGAGTAGGAAAGCTGAACAGACAAGAACAGTCAAAGTAAACTGTCATGACACTGTTGATAATTTTATTTTAAAAAAGGAAACACATTTTTACAGATGAATTGTCAAAAGTCACAATTCATTTCCCCAACATATTTAGGTTCAAAAATGGTGAACACATCCATAGTTACCCCCTGATGACTATTAAAGGTGATAACACAGTATTAGAGCCATAAAATCTCAAAGCCACCAATTGCTGAAGTTGGGAGAAAATGTATTTTTTAAAATCTTTGGCCAATCAATTGCTAGAGTTGAAGGTATGGAGTAGAAAATGTACTGTCTGCTGCGGGTGTTATTATGGGTAATAAGACATTTGTGAGTGCACAACTCAGCAGAGCACCTGCTGGGTGATGGTGTAACAAATGGTCTCTGAATTGTTTCAGCCACTCATAGGAAATCTGCTGGGTTTGATTTCAGTGCCAGCCACAGCTGAATCACATCTCCCTTCACTGCATAGCTGCTGTTCTACATGCACAGTGTCCAAATCCACCTCTTTCTTCTGAGATAAAACCTTACTGTAACATAGAAAAAAGTTAACAGTAATGTAGTGCAAAATGATGATTAACCATTCATTCACTGACCATTTCAGCCAATTTAGACTGGCTGAAACTGAACATCCTCGTGATGTTCTGTCAGCCACTCATATAGGCCGTGCTTGGATAGGAAGTGCTGCACAAAATCCCTGCTCTCCAGAAGCAGCAAATCCACTTGTTTTGGTTACTCTTTCTTGAGACTCTTTTACTATTTCGTGGGACTCTAGGGATGGATTAAATGCACTTCATTTTCCTCACTTTATTTTTTAGACAAAATGTTACTGTTTTTTGAATTTGCTGTCCCAGCCTTGGACTGTTTGAAGACTCATGGGTTTTGTCCTTCATAGCCTGGAGAATGTGGGTCACATCTGACTCCACGTTCTTCGTACTTCACTGCTGTCTGTGCCCTTTACTCCCAGCTGTTTGTATTAAGGACAGTGACAGTGGTTACCTGTTCAAATGCATGTGTCATACTGACTGCATCGAGTGGCACCTGCTGAAATGAGAGTTCCACAACAGCAGAGTTTGATTGTGGAAGAAGAGTGTTGCAGTGCAGAAGTCTGATAGGAGCTTTCCTGTTCCTTCACCAATAAGGTTTATAGCAGTGAAGTGTTTCTTAATAAAATCGATGAAGACAAACATCATAACTCTTTCCTCTGGGCTCAGGTGCATTATCACATCATCACAGCTTGATGCCAATTGATTCGAGAGCATCAAGCTACAATTCCACTTGAATTTCCATAGATGACCATAAATATGCTCTTAGCCCATGGCAAAAGTACAGTAATAGGACTGAGCTTAATCCTTTCTGAAATATTTGCTTTATCTCATCACTGTGCGCACACAGCTGTTGTGACTCATGTGAAATTTGACTTGACCACGTATTTAATTCATCCTCATAAAATCTTTTTCATGGTAAATAGGTTGCCCTAACAGAGGAATTAGCTTGAGGTAGGAGTGCATGTGTAGCATCGCTTCAAAGGTGTCCCCTCACATGGTGAGAGCCAGCCCTGTACTCTTTCTCCCTTGCAGGGCAATGTTTCCAAAGTCTAAATGCGTTTCTGTTCAGTCCAACCATCATTTTTTTCTTTTTTGGATTTCCTACACAGCCTTTCTATTTTTTCTTGTGCCCAGCAATGCTTTTCTTTTTTTTTCTTTTTCTCCCAAAAAACCCTTGGGAATCCAGGATTGGACAGCAAGTTGCAACAGAAATCTAAATTCTTTGTGGATACAGACATTTTGATGCAATATGAAGATCAATAATACTCTGTCCTTACAAGTATAGTGAATTGGCAATTGTTCTTAATATGAATATTCTATTTCAGCTTGCTACATTACGTAAGTAGGTAATCTATTTTTTTTAGTTCATCCTTCCCACAGGCAGAAATGTATTAATGGTATTTCTTCATATGCTGGTAGTTTTGCTTTATAATATGTCAAAGTATATGTCTTGGGTATTTGTTTGGTTGGTTTTGTGGGTTTTTTTTAAACAGGGCACTATTTTTTTCTGGATTGGGGTTTGTTAATTTTGAATTAGCAAATTGGCTGTTACTAGACAGTAACTATAAAGTCCATCATGTTTTGCAGAAATAGGGGAGTTACCACTCTTCCACATATTAATCTGATGAGCCTGGTGAATATTGCAACTGAAAAACTTAGCTTCTTTAATTTGGAAATGGAAATCTGAATATGTTTCAAGGACAAAATATTTTGTCCACACACTTCTGTAAATTTCTAGAATTTGCTCACAATGGGATCACTAACTCCAATGAGCAAGGCTTTCTGTGTGTCTTCTTTCTTTCTTTTTATTTTCTTTTGCTCTTCTCTGTATTGTTTTTAAGTACCCTTAGAGTGATGGGAGAGGTCACTGAAAATATGATTAAAAGCATTTGCGAAATCAGAACAGAAATAGAAGGCTGGGATCGTAACTGTTTTGGATGCTTCCTCAGGTGTGGAGAACATCATGATAAAGCTGTCCTGTTCTAGGCAGGATTTGTTTTATATAGGTTAGTTGCTTCAATGGGTTACACAAGACTTCCAGACGCAGTCAGGCACAGTGTAGGTGAGTTTTTAATACTGCCCTTCCCTTTTTATAACTCTGTCTTGCGAGACAGAGTAGTGTGGTTTCCATTTAATCACCTTTGAAATAATTGTCCAGTTGCACAATAATATACTGTCAGTCTTTCATAAGTTTCACATGTTTCAAAATGGACAAGGGAGTGGTGTTGAATACACCTGCAACTGAGGACATGAGAGAAAATGGAAGATACTTGTAGTGGTCAGTAGCAGCTGCAGTGTTAAAGGTCCTCTTCTTCAGCTGATATGATGTGAGGTCTAAATGTCTCTCCTAATTAGAAAAAGAGATTTGCCCCGAGGTCCAAGGGTCTGAGCTTTGATGAGATGAAATGTATTAATCACAAGTTTCTGTTCTATTTTTTCAGAGGAATGGAGTATCAAACGGAACTCTCTACAAAAAAACATTTATTGAGCACTTTGAACAGGCGCCAATGTATGTTGCAGTTTTCACTTTCGTGGGGTTTGCAGTGGGAACGATATTTGGCTACCTGCGAGATTTTATGAGAGCCTGGGGACTAGAAAAACGTAACATTGCTGCGGAGAGAGAACAACAAAAAGTATGTATGAAAAAGTCATTGTGTATCCACAGCTGAGTTTCCCCCCTGCTTCCGAGTGATTTACAGCGACTTGTGGAAGTAAGAAGGCAGGCAGCTTTCATTTTACAGAGTGTGGCACTGGGGCAAGAGGAGTGACACACCCTGCAGTGCAGTTGTGTGCATATGTGTGATTGTGTACCTACTCTTAGGTAAAGTCGTGATTTTTACCCATGCACATGTTCACCTTCTTCTAAGAGTGCCATAATACTCTCAGCAAAACAGAACCTCGCCTATTAGGTCAATCCACAGAAAAAAAAAATCAGAAGTGCCATATTCTTAAATATATCATCTTTCCAAATCTCTTAAACCCCTATTTTCCTCTGTCCCATCTGGCTGTCTTATGTTGTCTCTCACAGTGAGGCAGCACTAACTTTTTTATGATTGCTGGCTTGTTTGCTGAACTGCTGGTCACAGAGCACTGAGGAATCATATTCCAGCACTAAGTGAATGTAGTCTGAATTCTTGCAACTCCTGAAATTTTTCATCCCACATAGTTCTAAGTGAAACTTGCACCTTAGCTAGATCAACTGCCTTCCAACTTTGTTTAGAATTTTTGGTTGCTTCTCCTTCTCTGTGCAGTTTGAGTCATCATTTATGGTGACACCTGGCATAATGAAGGAAAAACATGAAGAGTATTACTGTTTGCCTTGCAAATAAAATTCCTGAAACTGCTTCATGTTTTAGATTTTCAAAGATGCATGAG
The DNA here is from genome assembly GCA_013397975.1 of Machaerirhynchus nigripectus. Lineage (NCBI taxonomy): Eukaryota > Metazoa > Chordata > Aves > Passeriformes > Dicruridae > Machaerirhynchus > Machaerirhynchus nigripectus. The sequence goes on from VZRQ01006817.1 coordinate 710,842, forward strand.
TAACTTGATGAATATCGTTTTCAATTCACTTCATGATTTAGCCTTTTGTTGATTCCAGTTATGCCACTTAAATTTTTTAGTCCTTCACTATGAATTGCATGTTTATTTAATTCTCCCACATTTGTTAACTGCATGCCATATTATTTTATCAGTTTATTGTATGCGGTGCCCAACATGGATATATTGCTTTTGTTTCATATAAAGCTTTGTTTAAATTTAATTTCCAAGTAAAATCCATAGATAGACATTAATTCTCAATCAAAAAAATTGTTTTAACTGGGTGTTTGCACCTCCAGGTTAGGCCAGTAATGGCCAAATCACATATACTGGACTAGCTTTAGTCTAATGTTGCCAGCATTTCATGAAATGTAGTGAGTTGTTTATCCTACTTTTGCAATCTGCTCCACTCATAGAAAAATGCTCCATTTGAAACAATTGGTTTCTTTGAGTGAAAGAATCTTTATTTTTTTCCATTTCCATCTCTCAGGATACATAGGGGGAGTTAGACCAACTTGTGGCTGCTGTAGCTCTCTGTTTACTGATGGATCAGTTTTTCCCTGTTAATAGGAATGACTTGGGTACAAAAGCAGATATTTTCCCAGCAACATAACCCTGTGCATGTTTTCAAACCAGGATTTTGTGCCACTTTATCAAGATTTTGAGAACTTTTACACCAGAAACCTCTATTTGAGAATACGGGATAACTGGAATCGTCCAATTTGTAGTGTCCCTGGGCCACAGTTTGACCTCATGGAGCGTGTTACAGATGATTACAACTGGACATTTAGGTGAGTCACCTTACACTCTGCCATTCTTAGCTTCATAAGCATGCTCCTGATACCTCTGCAAAGCACAGAAAGTTGGGTCGAGATCCTTGTCTAATATCCATCAGCATGTTTCTTTCTGCAGTCACTACCATGCTGACAGTCTGATCCTTTTCGTCTGAGTATTTGTTTGGAAATGCAGTATGGATTTCCAGCTTGATTGCAAATGGGTTTACAATCCAAAAATTTGGCTTGCAAGATTTTGTTTGGCTGTGTCAGCACAAGACTGCTCACACTCCATTTATAACAGACCCTGACTCAGATTACAACAAAATTTGTTTTATCCCTTGGTTAGGTTTTAAATCATGATTTCTTGCATTGCATGAATGTGGCTTCTTGCCTTCATAATGAGTCTTTGGCAGTGGGTTTTAAGGAGATTACAGCTTGAAGGTTTTGGTGTATTGCAGCTGAATTAAGCAGCTGTGGAAATTCACAGCATAGGCAATATGTAGGTTGGCTATATTTGAGCTCATTGAGAATGTATCATAGTGTTTCCCATATTTTCATCAAGTTTAAGTTGTGTGTGTATGTGTGAGAACACCAATGACTTAATGGAAGCAGTTGTCAATTTGCTTGAAAAATTAATGTATGTAAGTTGTTCCTTAAGTAAAGTCATAGGTTTGTTTGTTTATTTAAATCCATAAAAGCAGACATTCACCATTCAGTTTACCAGTATATTGCCATCTACAGTGTGGCTTCTAGAAAGCACTCTGACCAAGAAGCAGTACTTAGCTAGAAAAAGAGAAAGGCTAGAAAAAACTCTGGGGCTGTTAGAGCTTGAGGATTGTAAATTCCCAGGTAGGAATTTGACACTGGAACAAAGTTTGGTGGGAAAATTTGGGGATTTTTTCTTTTCTTTTGGAATTGGAGGGAAAATTACACTATTGTTCAAAATTTGCTTTAATTATAGGTTTACAGGAAGGACTATCAAGAATGTAATCAATATGGGTTCTTATAACTACCTCGGCTTTGCAGAAACAGATGTTAATGCTTTGAAAACTGTGACCATAGAGTTAGAAAAATACGGGACAGGAGTCTGCAGTACCAGGCAAGAAATGGGTGAGTAAACAGCGAGATGGCCACCAAAGGCTCTGTAACTATGCTCTTTTTCTCACAGATATCTTGAAAGAATTGGATACTTAGAGAACTTAATTCACATCAGCAATTACTCGTTTCACAATTAAAAGGCATGTTGTGTTTTATTTGTTCTCACATGAGGGTTTTTTTCAAAAGGAAAAATAATACTGATTTTTGGAAAAGCAAAACCAAATGTGTTGTATACTGGCCTGGGATTTTTGATGATGGAAGTAACAGGCTTATTTTTTAAGAGAAGTAAAAAATGCATTGAGATTTCAGCAATTGTTCTAGGGCAGATTGAACTGCATCACAGATTTATATCAGTTACCACACACAGAGGTTTCAGATTAGTAAAATGATCTTTCACATGATGTTTTTAATCCCACGTTCTAAGAATGTATTGGAATGTTTTATGAGATACTACTGACAGGAAACAGAAATTTCTAGTTTGCCTTCAGCAAATAAACTCAGGAAGGCTCCATCTGACATTTTTGGTTTGTATTTCCTTTCTGATTTGTCTGCTTTGTTGGTTTGTAGGCTGCATGCATTGTTACCTTCAGCTTTCTGTTTTTACCCAAAGCCTTGCATTCCTTATGGTACAATCATCTTACATTTTAGAAAAAAATGGTTTCAAGCCATAGAAATGCAAGGGGAGGTTTCTCTTCAGGCTTTATCTTTCTTGGGAGTTATTAAAAAAAAAAAAGAAAGAAAGAAAGAAGAAGTAGGCTTACCAGAATGGAGAAGTCTTTTATAGACTTCTTTTTTCTAACCCAGCAACCTGAAAAAATTACATTTTTTGTCTTCAAAGTAAACTCTGTTCTTCCATAAATCTTGCAGAAAAAAATACTGTATTTAATTTAGGTTTTTATTTAAAGTCTCCATTTCAGATGAAAAAGTAATGCAAACCTTGTCACCTGCTTCTTATCTTGTCATTGTGGTTTGATTTGCCAGTAATAATGATGTCAGTGACACCACTCAGAGAGGGTTTACAGATTGACCCTACTTTCCTTTTGTAGGTGACCCATCTGGTGACTGCAATATATTATTTAACCTGAATTGCATGCTTGAAAGTGGTCACCATTGCTAGTCCTTTAAGGTATTGAAGGATGCTTTCTCTCTTGTTCTCCTGGATTCTATTTTGTCTAAGAACATTTGAAGTTGTTTTCAGTACATCTAAGATTATGGCTGGTGTTCCTTATTCTATAGCTTTTGCTGAATTTTTTTAATGGAAGACTTATTCTAAAAAAACCCAAATGAACCCAGCTTACTAAAAGATTGATTCTGTGTTCAAATACTAAAAATCTTATTAGGTAATTTCATCTTTTCTATTTGAGAGCCGATGCGTAGAGATTTCTAGGATTTTCTCTTCATCTGAACTCCTGTGCTGCTGTTGTCTTGACTGATTGAGCAAGGTTTTAGGTTCATTCTAGTTGCCTTCACAACAAACAGTCCCATGAGCTGCATCAAGACTATTCACAATGCAAGAATGGGCTCCAGGTAAAGAACATCCTTAAAAGCCTTGAAAGTCTCAGTCTTTTGGAGCTGGATTTTGGAGAGCAGCTTGGACATGGACCCATTAAGAAAGGAAAGCAGTGTGTTTAGGCCTGACTTAGCTGGTGTAAATGAGCAGTCACAGCATTGTACCCTGGGCAGGTAACAGAGAGTCTGTGTTTGTGTGCTAAGCAGAGGTTCCTTCATTGGTGCTGGCTCTTTGGAGCCCCTCTGTCACCAAGATCTGTATAAACAACCTAAGGAAAATAGCCTCTTATTCATAGTGGAGATCCTCTCTCCTTGCTCCTTTACATTCTTGTGCTCCATTCTCATCACAGTCGAACAGAAAAATTCTGAGTTAAATATATCAAAGAGAGAGATAGGGAAGGGTCTGAATGAAAAGCCTTAACTTTCTTGATTATCATTTCTTGTCTTCATCTTAGATAAAAGAACAGGATGAATTTGTTTCTGGGAGATCACATTTCAAAACTTCTGTTGTTATTGTGTGCAGAGCTAAAGTGTTTTGAACTAAAAGTGCAGTGAGCTGCAAGAGCCAAGGCTGTAAATTGCCTGTGGGGTTCTAATCCAAGAGAGCACTTGAACATATTTATATTTTCAAGCTAATTGACTTTGAAAGTACTGTTCTGCTTGTGTGCATTTAAGTGTCTGGCATGTTTGAGTTTTACCAAGATCTCTCTCTAAGCAGATCTCTCTTTTTGAGAAGGATCATTCCACTACTTTCAGAAGATTTCAGAGAGAGGGTAAAACAAAGAGGACACAAATAAAAGTAATGTGAGTGATGTTTGAAAGAATACATGATGGTAAAACTGTCCTTTATGTCTTCTGCCTACACTCCTCCTCTTACAACTGGGCAGGCTGTGAGGAGGGTATACGGTGCTGTCGTGTCAGAATGTTGTTGCATGTAGTTTCCTCTTAGAACATGGTTAAAACGGATGAAAACAGTGGCTGACCTTCCTAGATTTGTCCCCCATAAAAAGATTTAAGGCTTTTCACTCCATTTTTAATTCCATGCTCTTTTTAATGATAATAAATTACTTTCCTAGTATAACAGTGTCATTTAAGACACGTTTCTGAGGGGTTTGTGGGCTTTTCAATGTGGGAAAGAAAAATACTTTCCTTTTTTTGAGACCAAGCCACCTATTATCCCTTAGGAGCAAGATCTTGGAGTTACAAGTGGTACATCCATGGAAGAATTAACTTACTGTTCCATGGTCAGAAAAACACAACTCAAACACTAGAAATTACTAGAAAATACACAGAAAGCCAACCATAGAGCCTCAGTATGCTACTGCATAAAGCTGCTGTTTGCTGTTGTTTTGAGTACTCTGTGCAGGTCTGATCAAAAATATTTGGCAAAACTGGCAAGTGTAAGAGAAGGGATCCTGAAAGGCCTCAGATGGCTTCTGTGTGAAGAACTACTGAGCTTACTGTCTTCAGCTGTCACAAATGCCTGTCATCTGGCTCCAAAAGAGCCTAAAGGGAGAAATTATAGAAGTTTTCAACATAATGTGTGATGTGGAAGAGTGGTCAGGGTTCACTGTCTACTGCCTCTGCCACTACCAGATCTGCAGGGCATCGTATGGAGCTGGCAGAAGGTTCTCACCTGAACGCTGGAGGCTGGCAGACCCGAGGAGCTCATTGCTGCAGATGCCAGAACTTCACACTCCCTTGCGTTCTAAGGGACACTGGCCATGCAGAGGAGAGATCACTGATAGTTACTAGAAATACCCAAACTGTACCTGATTTGGGGCGTCCTTGTTAACTGTGGGAGGTGCCAAGGGAGGATACAGAGAGATCTGCACCTACCGTATCTGACAAAGTTGACTGTGGGTGTTATTTAAATTAAAACAGCTTTTGTCAGCAGCAGTCTCTCCTGTAAGTGCAGGAAAATGTCTTTTTTTTTTTTAATTTCTTTGTCTTGTTCATTATACATCAAGAAACCAGCTGGGACATAAAAATAAGTAGGAAGTTTTGGTTTTTAGGAATAAATGTTGGGTCTGAGAAAATAATTCTTGAATGTTGAAGGATTTAAGTAGCCATCCAGTACCTCAAGGTGGCTACAAGAGAGCTGGAGAGGGATTTTTTTACAAGGGTGTGGAGTGACAGGATAAGAGGGAATGGCTTCAAACTGACAGAGGGCAGGGGCAGATTAGGTATCAGGATGAGATTCTGCCCTGTGAGGGCGGTGAGGCACTGGAACAGGTTGTCCAGAGAAGCAGTGGATGCCCATTACTGGAAGTGGTCAAGGACAGGCTGGATGGGGCTTGGAGCAACCTGATCTAGAGAAAGGTGTCTGTGTCCCTGTCCAAGGCGGGGACATTGGAATGAGATGATCTTTAAGGTCCTTTCCAGCACAAACTATTCTGTGGTTCAGTCCATGATTCCATAAGTAACTGGACACCAACTGTTCAACTAATGGAGTATTGTAACATTAACCTTTGTAACATTAGGGCATTTAATGTAAACTGCCCCCCAAAAATATCTATACTGTTTTATGTAATTTTTCTCTCAAAAGTGTTACTTTTTAGCTTAATAAAACTGACAGCAAATAGGAACCTAAATTAATATGAAATAGCAAGTATTCCCTCTATATTATGAAAAATATGAAAGAATGACAACTTGAATGTAAAATCCTTTTTCCCATGCCAATCAATGTATTCTAGTGGCTGGAGTGGGAGTTGGCTACTGTTGGAGGCAGACTCAAAAGCCTTTTGTCTGAGCCCATCCTGTGGTTCAGTGTTTATAGTCAGCCTTTTCTAAGCAATGTGGCTGAGAATTACTGAGAAACACGCCAATTAGTTTCCTGCTTGCTGCTTGCAGATGATAATAAAATCAGCAAAGTAACACTTTTTTCAAGATAAGGCAGATTATCGTGCTCTGAGCGCTCCTAGGCTTAGGGCCAGGCTGGTGACGGGGCTGTCACATGGACAGCCAGTACACCAGTACTCTCTTTATCTGGCTCGCCATTATTCCTCATGGAGATGATGCCTGTGAGTAACCAGAGCAAACGTGTCATTAGTGCTGGTTAAGCAGCCAGGCAGGATTCCTGCCTTTTGAAATCCTTCTCCTGTGATTATGCCTTGGACCAAAAGACAAGATGGAGCCTGCACAGAGCACTTGCACGGTGATTCACTCTGGAGGGCATTTTAGGAGATTACCCTTTAACACCTTACTTGCACTCAGTTTTAGGGCTTTTTCTTTGAGATTTTTTTACAGTTGATTGTGATCTCATTTCTAAAAAGCAGATCTGAAAATCTGTGACAACATTTAACCTACAAAAGTAGCTCAATCCCATTTACCTCCTTCCATTGGGTTCTAAGCCCTAATATGAATTTCTAGCAGCAGTTCAAAAAGATAAAAATCAATATTTGGCCATTCTTTCTTTTATACTACTTCGAAGTTTTAATTAGGGCCAGGGCTCATTTTAAACATAACACTGTACAAACATGAATAGATGTTTCATTTTTCAGTTAGGAGAAAGAGATAACTGAATTTTCCATAATTTACAGTTTCCAAGTAGGATCTTAAGGAGAAATAAAGCCACTAAAATGAGAATTTGTGTGCATGTGTGTGAATGTACATGTATATATATGTATATACATATGTATATGTATATACATATACACATACACACAGACATACTTCATAATCTTAGCTATTTTCTGATAGGGTATGGTATAAATTAGGAAACATTAGAATTCTCTTTTGTCATCTCCTACTAACAGCCTTTTCCTTTTTGTACCTACCCTCTCATAAATAACTAATCCAGCTTACAGTCAATTTATGGTTGTTGGGTCAGGTTTGTCCCTGGTATTTCACCATTGCAAAAGTATGCTTTGCAAAGCAAGATTAATAGTCTGGATAGTCCATCTGCTAGCAGGTGGAATTGAAGGCATGTGTAGGAATTAAGGGTTGTGTGACTTGTTTAATACCTAAAATATCTCCAATATATAATGTTATCGGTATGCAAATATTTAGATACTTAAGATAGTGAAGCCATACAGGCTTTAGCATGAAGCGCCTGAATTTAAACTGGAAATTTTAACCTTGCGTTTTTCTAAAGGGAAAAAAAGGGAAACAAAACCAGAAGATCTAAATTCAACTGGAAGTTTTGTTAAAACTAATCCACCTTTTGTCTGAGACTCAGTACATTACACAGGTACATTACTAGATCTTTGACACCTACAGCATCTTTGGGAAATGAAACCCCTGTCAGTTGGTAGCAATGTTAAGAAAACTTGAGCATTTCCTTTCTTAAGAATGATTCATCAAAACCCCCTTATTTTGGGACTCTTTTCTGCACATAGTGTGTTAAATGAGGCAACTACACAACGTAACTGTGTGCTTCTCTCCCTCTCTTTCCAACATGTCTCATTCTACAAGTTGAGGCTTTCCTCTGGTGGTGGCTCTGTAGGACAGTGATACCATCTGCATCGCCTACTCTGGTAACACGGTGTAAAGAAATAATATCATTTCTCCAGCTTCTGTTTCTTCATCCTTCTGTTAGTAATTCTTCCAGTCTTGCTTTTGTAAAAGCATGTATGTGTTTCAATAATACAGATTTTTTCATCTCTGACAAGCATCTTACCAGAGTGAGTTTGTGACCTTAAGTTTCGAATGTGTCAAGGAAGTTCAGGTGTTTTGTTCTGTTCCCCACCCTCCCACAGATGCTGCTGACAAACCCTCATTTTTGTAGTGTAATGGTTCTCATTCACCTTGGTGAGTCACATCAGGGATGCACAGGGTTCCCAGCTGTTATTTTTTCTTTCAAGGGCTTGTTGCTTATATCAGTTTACTCTTCCAGCTTTTGTTTAACTTGAGGCGAGCAGGTATTTTCCTGTCCTCTTTGGGTCTTGGAATTCCAAACATAAAATTCTATTACAGGATACTGTTGCCCGTGTTGGCAGTGCAATCAGTCTGTGTCACTGGTGTATAGGAACCTGAAAGACTGTATTGGACAGACTAACCAGTGGCATAAACCACCTTGTCCAAGCTGAAAATGTCAAACTAAATAATGACTGTATGGATCATGGGAAGTCCATTTTCCAGCTTTATCTGTCTAGTAGTCCGACAGCAACTTTCAGCCCAACAGCATGGGTAAGTCTATGAAAAAGCCTGTCCAAACACAGTGTACTTCATGTTCCCTGTCACCAGAGTGCAGTGGCAAGTTAATGGAGGGAACTGGGTCATCAGATTTTGAAAAGGAGAGGGTTTGCTTGGAGAAGTGTGGGAATCTGTGGAGGTGGTTCCCATTGTGAAAGTCCACTTTTGATATGATCTTTTATCTTAATACCTGTATAGTCTCAGATCACAGTAACTCCTGCTATACTGTATTACATACAGCTGTTCAGCAGGGAAGAATAACTTTCAAAAGGATTTAATTTTGTCTCTTAAAGATGCAGTACCTTTCTCTTTTTTTCTTTTTTTTTTTTTTCCCTTAAATCTCTCCTAGTGATTTGGTGTACATTATTTAGTTGTGTCCTCAGTCAACAGGGAAATTCTAATGTCTGTTTACAGGGCAAGTGTAGAAAGTATCTGTGTATACATGTATTAAAAATAATATATCTAGTATATCATTTTTCATGCATCAGATCACAATACTGGTCTTGAATCTAGCACAATACAAAACATTCTAAGAGCCAGGATAACCTCACTTGACATCTCTAAGGTTGTATTTAATAAAGAGCTGTGTAATTACTGCCTTTGTTATGTAGCTTGAGATGCTGAGATGTTTCAGCTTGTGCCAGTTCCTTTGGATGAAATTTGCATCTGTCTGGTTGTGCTGCTTCTGCTTGTCATGGTGGTGGCTGTGACAGGTGGGAATGCCAGTGGACAAGCCTCATCCCAGCAGCACATGTCTAACCCCTTGTTTCTTCCAGTGAAGAGAGGTGATAGAATTGATGCCATTTATATGGTGTCCAAGGACATCCTGTGTGGAGGTATCTTCCGACATGATTAAATAATTGCATAATTATATGCTTTTTCAACTCTGTTCAATGTATACAGCAGTCAAAATCCTCCCACTGACAGTACTGGTGTGTGTTGTACTGCTTCTGCAACACCTTACCTACCACCAACAATATTGCCATGATAATTAGCATGATTCAAAACCAGGGCTCATTTTGCAAATCCTTTTTTGCAAATTCAGGATTTTGTTTTGCAAACCAATTTCAATTTGTATTCCAGGATTTGTAGGCAATATCATCTGCATTCACTCTTAGGATTAGTAAATAATAAGTAGGAATCAGTCAGTTTCAGAATGTCTCCTTCTTCACCATGACAAAATCAATAAAAATAGGTCCAAAACGTGCTGTTCCTTTTTGGATCATCTTATAGGAGCTTTAACAGAACAGTCTGTATTGAGTCAGGCTTTTCCTGTTTGTAAAAACAGAAAACATGTGATGCAACCCCAAAAAGCAATTTAACTCCACCCCAGTAGTGTCAGACTTACCCCTGGAATAGTCAGGGACAATTTAGTCATGCCTTAAAATGCCTGCTTTGCAAAGGACACACTGCTTGTTCCTCATGCTTTCACAAACCTTCTAATTCAAGCTGTGACCAGTAGTGTACTTGGCTTCAAGCTTCCATTTCAGACTTCATCTTCTTTTTGTGTGCTGATAGCCCTCGAGTGACAAAATAACATCTGCAGGAAGACCAAGGCAGCTGATCATGCTGGAACTCTTAGCTGTCAGTGAGTGCTGCAACCACGTTGAAGACTAGCTGGGCCCAATCTGCAAATAATACAGAACTAACCACAGAAATACATGCTGAGTCCTGCTGGGCATGCAAGTTAAGGCAGATTCTCACCCACATTTCCAGAGAGCAGCTCAGCTCTGAAACACTGTTTTGTATTTCATGGAGCCTGGGTACTAAACACTGGCTGTGTGCAGAGCCAGCTCATATCCTTGTGTATCTTGGGATGTACAAATTCAAAAAATAGCCATCCTCAAAGAGCTTCCCACAGACTCAGCTCACACACAGTGGAGTTCCTGCAGAGCCACATTCTCTGTGTCACACTGCCTAATTCTCAGAGCACAGAGACAGTGCAGCTCCAGGTATATGCAGTGTGATACAAGTGCAAAGACACTCCTGAAGCTCTGCTGGACTAGGCTCAGGTTTAACACAACCCAGGAAGGCTCTGGAAAAATCTCAGCACTGCTGTTTTTTACTGTCCATGTAATCCAGGTTTTTCAAGCAGCCAAATGATCCGTGCTTCTTGCTCCTTATCTCCCTGATTGTTGGAGAGTTACCTGCCTGCATGATAGCTATTTGTCACATTCTATTTCCAAATGGATGTCATTCTTACTTTAGATACTTAATGAGAAAAAATAATGAAAACAGTACTTCACTGTAACCAGCTGACCTAGTGCTGTTGCTGAAACTGCTTTCCTGCCATTTATATTTGATTTTTTTTTTAAATGAGCTCTGCTCCGTGATGAAGGTAAGATCATCTTCCTGACTCATCATTCTTGTTGAGACACTCTAGCCAAGCTTCTGCATTCCTCCTTCATCTGCCCTTGTCCATCACAGTGAACACAGCTTTCCTGTTCCATCCATTGTAATTCACTTTATATTATTGTGACATCAGTTTGTGCAGTGCAAGTGAGGTAACATATTCACTTGCCTAATTTTTTTCTTCTGTTCTGATTACAGCCTTATTCATAGGGGAAATGCTTGGTCAGAATCCACAGGCCGCTCTCTTTTCTTCCCCACAGATCATCCTGTAAGAGTTCCTTCTGCCTTGGTCCCTGCAATGCACAGCCAGGCAACCAAAGACTAGAGAGCTGGCAAGTTGAGATGATTCCTTACTGTTCAAAGCTATCTGTTATCTCAGTCTCTTAACACCATTCTTTTGTTTGTTTGCCTTTTGTATTTTGTCATCCTCCACTGTGAGTTGGGCAGGAAGGATACTGATTCTGTTGGATAGTTGGAGTACCTTACTTGTTTGGAGACCTCAGGCACTAGTATTAGATAATTAACATGCAGTTAAGAAGGCTCTCTAGTGTTGTGTTATTGTTTATGTTTGCTGTTGAGAGGAAGGAAAGAGGAGAGTTACCATCAGTTATGGGAAGTGGAATAGCTTTAACTTTCCAAAGCAGAGAAATATGGAGAATGGTTTTGTTTGTCTATCCATATAAAATCCTAATTAACAATTTTGTACACATATATAGGCAGACAGTAAAAAAGAATTTTGTTGTTACCCATTTTTGTTTTCACATTCGGAGAGAACTCAAGAATGCCTAAAATGTTTGTCCCACGTTTCTTGCACGTATTTTTGTCCTCATTGCAGGGGAGAGAAAAAAACAAAAAATTAGTCTTCAGAATAAACTATGTCAAAAGTTATTATGGGAAAAGGAAGCCTTTTCCCATAGTAACTGCTTTTCTGCGCATTAGTCACAGCTGGTTTGCACCTCTTGCATTAGCCCACATGCACAGGATACAAATGGAAAACCTTCATTAGAACTTAATGTTGTATTGCTTAATGACACACTTCTAGCCTGTTCTTTTGTATGTTTTGTGTCTTAATAACCTTCACAGTTTAATGAGATTTAATATTCCGTGTGCTTATTTCTGCAGGCACCCTAGACAAACATGTAGAACTAGAGAAACTTGTGGCCAAGTTCCTTGGTGTGGAAGATGCTATGGTGTTTGGCATGGGCTTTGCAACTAACTCCATGAATATTCCAGCCCTTGTTGGAAAGGTGAGTTCTTCTTTCAGGAACATGTAGAACAATCATTTATTAATTGTTTTAACTACTGTTGCAGTATTCTGGGCTTTCAGTAAGTGGAAAGGCTTGATTGAGGAACAAAGCTTGGTATCAGGAATGTGTGAGTCATAAAGCTGATGACCTTGTGACTTTAAATAGGCTCCTTCATCATCTGTGCTAGCGCTGAGTGTTGCTATCACACATACCTAACATCTTTTTAAGGATCAGTGATAAGGCTGTCTAGCTCCTCTTAGTGAAGTTGCTTCTCCCTAAAAGGTAAGCAAAAGTTGAATCCCATGTCCAGGTGTTGTGGGATGAACTATTTGGGCTGCTTGCAGAGATTTTGCCCAGCTGCCTGTGATGAAAGATGATGATTAGGACAGTGTTTACAACACTTTGAGAAAAGAAAAAGCACAGTGCTTAGCATTCCTGGTGAGCAGAGCTCCAGCCAGCCCTGCGAAGAAAGCTGGCAGGAAATGCAAGTCTAAAGCTGCGATCATGTTACAAAAGTTGGGTTCTTTACTTGGTGCTGAAGGGACCTCATCTCCAGTTTGGAGTACCTAACTCAAAGGCATGGATATCTGTCCATCATCCTGCCACTGATAACTCCGGACATCACAAGCAGATGCACTGTGCTGATAGCTGGGAAGTGGGTAGCTCCTCCTTAGCTCATCCAGCTGTGGAACAGTATGAAGTGTGCCGTGCAAGGACAGAACACGACCTCCCTCTTGGTGGAAATGGAATGAACTCTGTGGTGTATGACCAAGACTTCTGAAACACCAGCGCAGAGGCAAAGTCACTTCTTCGCTCACGGGTGAAGATGAATGCAGCTTTTGCAAGAGATCCCTAAAATACATGTGTGCAAGTGTTGGGCAGGGAGAGTTGCTTCAGATGCCCAGAACATGAACTTCTGTCTGCAGCAGTGCTGGAGAACCTGCCCAGCAGTTTCAAAGGGAACAGATGCAGAGAATTAATGAAGGTAAATTTATGAAATTGCAGGTATACAGTGTGAGAATCTTGTCCCTTGCTTAGCTGTATAATAATTTTCTCTCCCGTACCTGACCTCATGTAGAGATTCAAGCTCCTGTCAGAGGTGGGATATTTAGATGTAAGTGGCACAAATAAAGATACTACTCTACGTATTGTATTTTTTTCCTTGACAATTCAGTATATATTATTATACAGTATTATTATATATTATATCTGTTACAAAAATCATTCAACCACCCTATGTTTGAGAGATGTACTCCTGTGTTTTCCTCTCTAATTAAGGCTAGCAGCTACATTTTCTTGTCAAGATGCATCTACACTTACAGTTAGTTCTGCATACCAGTCTCTAGGGAAATTGTGTGAGTATCTCTCAACCTAGGCCTAATACATCATTCCAGAATAAGTTTTTACTAAACGATGTGTTGCCCTTTGGGTAATGAAACACAGCAAGACACGTTTAACAGAAAGCAGAGCTAAACATGGGGTCAAGCTTGAATTTCAACTGTGAGTCCTGCCTCCTGTTAATATAATATACAAATTTACTTCTCCCACATTTCTATTTTTGTTTCTAAAAACAAAATGAGTTTTCAACTAAGTTAATTAATAAAAAGTATACAAAGGTCAACTCCTATATGCGTTTACCTGAGAAAGTCTCTGGTTCCTAAACTTCACCCACATCTTAATGGAGGTGGGACTTGGAAGGCATCAGTCTCTCCTGATCTCATTTCTGCAGTCCAAAGTGCTGATGTCAGTCCAACCTCAGTATTACTCCTCCTTACTCTACTGTCATGCAGTCTTTATTTGTGGGGTAGTGGCTGCATTTTCCTTACAACTCAAAATGGGCTGTAGACAGGTGATAGAAGAAGCAACATCACCAGATTTTACTATAAAGCAGTCAATCTTTAATAGGGTTATTTGCTGCCTGCCAGTTACTGGAACTATTTGACCCCTATGCACCACCTGGGAATGCCTGAGAATCTGATCCCACTATTTCTGCCTGCCTTTGCAGTGCACTCTGGCACCTTCAGGAAAGTGGCAGAAAATTTATTTCATGTTTAATCCTTACAGCCTAATTGGTGCAATGCTGTATCACAGACACGTGTGTGTGCTGGCACACACATGCACACGTGTCAGCAGCCTCCCAGTTCATGCAGATGCTCACTGTACTCCTTCTCCACAGGGCTGCCTCATTTTAAGTGATGAGTTGAACCACACTTCTCTCGTTCTTGGTGCGAGGCTTTCAGGTGCCACTATTAGAATCTTCAAGCATAATAGTGAGTATTGAAGTTGGAAAAATTGAGAGGCAGAGTTGTTCACACCTCAAAGGCAAGAATGCTTTCTTTCAATGCTTACTTTGCTGTCAGTTCCCAGATAATGCTTTAGTCCAGGCAGGAGGATCAACTGTTTAATATTATGAGTGGTTTTTGATGGAAAAAATTAATAGTGCTACACTGTAATTGCTGTTGTGTCTTTTTGACTTGCTTAATGACTGTATGCTGTCATAAAAGTTTTATTGTTACTGTCATTGTAGCCCAAACAGTAGAAACATGCTTACAAAAACCTGCTTCTGTTTCCAGCAGGTTCAGTGAAGCCAGAATTACCTTAACATGGCATTCCTTTGAAGCAGTTATTCTGAATTCCCAGGGATCTAATAGCAAAGATGCAGATGGTTATATCAAGAGCATCATCCCAAATATTCTTTGAAATAGAATTTTAGCATAGAAATCACACATTCACTTTGTAATTGTATAGTTATCTTCTAAAATGCTCATGCTCTTAAACTTTTATTTAGTTAATGGTGCTGTGGTTACTGTCAGATTTTGGGACTGCCTTTGATGACAAGACCTTGTTCTTTCCCCTTATTCCCCATTGCAATTCCCTTTTCTATCCTCATTGCTGCCATCAGGCAGTGATTGCAAGAAAGGCTTAGAAGCTAGAGAAGTAGTGAGAAATCAGAAGAGAGGTCTGATTACCTTTCTTAAAGCTAATACAATCCCTTCTCTTTATTAAGCGTTGTGTTTGGCCCCAAGGGGAGCAAAAATGAATTATGCATCTGCTGTAGAAGGCCTAAGGATGAGTTGGAATGAAAAGTACACTATAATTATAAAATAAGATCTATTCATAATTTGGGCAAGAAGCAATTTCTGAAGATCGTTCAAGAATTGGGGATGATCTGAACACGAATATTTTTCCAGAATTAATTATTCACAGATTAACCTGTAGCATGGCCCAACTTGGTCCACTTCCACAAATCTGGATATACTAAGCATGGTTGCCACAACAGTCTTTTCTCAACTTTTCCTTGGTTGTTCAAAGCCTTATCCCACTCAGTCAGGTTTACATCACATCTTGCAGGTTGACCTCTTACTACCCAAATCCAAACGTTCTCAGCCTCTCCACCCACCAATGCTGTGTGCAGTCCAGCTGGCTTGTGTCACTTCCCACATCATTTCAAATCACATTCCATTTTGAGGAGTGTATTACTCTCAGCTGTGCAGATATCACCTGGAGCTGTCATGCTTGCTTTAAGGAATTCGGTCTCTAACCATCCCTCGATATTTCATTCCCCTCCCCAGAAACTGATACCTGACCAGCTTCTGTTGCACTGACAGTAAATTAAAGCTGATGCTCTTCTGTAAAATGGGTGAACCTAAAAATAAGAGTGAGCTACCCAAACAGAGCTAATCCAGCTCTGGAAAGTGCAGACAGTTCCTTTAAGGATCTTGGCAAACCTCCGTGGAAGGCCATTCAGGTGGAAAAACTTTGGAAAAACTCATTGGTTTCTAGGTTAGAGATCTTACTTGCCAAAGACAGTCTTGTATGCCATTGCTAAGACATCACTTTAACTTATTTCCAAAATGAAACTGTGGAAACTTTTGCAAATACTGTTTGGAATTGAGTGACAGCTTTTGTCACAATTTTGTAGTCTTGAGCCTAAGATGCATTTAGAGAGCACTTCATGTGAGGAAGCTTCACATGCTCATGCTTTCTCTCAGCCCACTGTGAGTCTCTCAGCTTGTTAGTTCTATGGCTTATGGTTCTGTCTTTTAATATTTCCTTAATCATACCCATGAGTTACACATCACTAACATCTGAAATCACACGTGCAGAGATGTGCCTTTTGCTTTGAAGGAAATAGGATGTGTACAGGGGGAGATAGCAGTGGAAAGCATAATCCAGCAGGAGCTCCCTTTGTATGATGCATGGTTTCACCCAAAATGAAGCAGCCAGCCTTGTTCTCTCTGGGTCTGTCAGGGAGTAGTGTCATACAAGTCAGTACAGCAAATAAATTAAGGACCAAAATTGTATTAATTAAGTAACCAAAACTTCCAGCTTGGGTTGGGAGGGTTCTTTTCAGTTAGACAGATGTTTGTTTTGTTGGATCAGAGCTGTGTTGCTTATGCTCCCAGATTCATTCTTGCTAGTGCGTGGGTATACAACATATACAGGCATGCCCAAATTGTCAGTGTGCTCGTGCTGTCCTTGTCATGCTTAGGAATAGGGGAATTGAGCCATGCTCTGTGGCACACTGCTTGATGTGAAAGCAAGGCTCCTTGTGCTGTATTGGCCCTGTGCATGAAGAGAAAACTTTGCACTTTAAGTTATTGCTTTAAGATCTTTAATAAGCATTAATTTCACCATCAGATTCTAACAAGCATATAAATCTCTCTCCTCTTTCCTTTCCCTGCCTGTTATGGAAAAAACTATTTGTCAGAGAAAAATTATACAAAACTTTGCTCTATGATAAAAATATTTCACAGAAAAGAGAGTAAAATCTACCATTCTAAACTTGCTATGAAACACCTTCATCTTTCAAAGGCTGTGCTACAGCTAATTGTGTAAAAGTGTGTTACTTCATTTCAAAGCATGAAATCTGTAATATTGATTGATTTGTCATCTTTCAAAAGTAAATAATTACTCTTTTATTATTAATAGAGAATTGTTTCATTTGTAACACAAGAAGGAATCTCTACCTATTACCTTAATTATGCATTATGTAGTTCCTATTCTTACAAAAGTGAATGAAGTTCTATTTCAATAAGTGGATAGTTCTTATTCTTACAGAAGTTAATGATGTTCTATTTCAATAAGTGGGTAGCTCTCCTAGGCATTACGCTTTCCATAAAAAATCTGAGTAGTTTTTCTAGAACAGACAAAGTTCTTAGACCTCTGTGCTTTTCCTAGATGAAATAAAAGGCATCCAGATGTCTTTCCTTTTTGACAAAAACATTGCACAGGTGTATGAGAAGGTTTTCAAGCCTTAAGGTGAATAATAGAACAAAAATGTGCTGTGGACCTCTAAGTCTGTTTTTATTTGGACATAGGAATGTGCCCTGCATCCTGCCTGCCAGTGAACAATCCCTTCCTTGTAAACAGACAGGAATTTACAGGCCTGGGCTGAGAGAAGGGCACGGGCACACACCTATGGATCATCCCTGTGAGAGAAATGTAAGAGAATATTCCATCTTAGCCCCATAACTAAAAACTGCTGAACAGGGCCTTCCCTTCCTGTGGGCTCTCATTAGCACTGTGTCCAGTCTTCACCCTGCTAAGGTCACAGCAGGATTGGCACAGGGGTTTTGGCCTTTAAGGGAGTTTTTCTGTGAGGTTTTGTGGGTGCAAGCAGCAAAGTTCAGCTCCCTGGAGCCCCTGCTCTGAGGAACAGGTCTAGGGGATTTTAATTTTTTTTTTCAACATTATTTTAGGGCCTAAGCAGTCCTAAATGTATGCACTAGTGGACTAAAATCATTCTGACCTGCCCATAAAGGACCTTCCTTTTGTCTCCCCTGCTGTGGTGTGGACACCACCCAGGTTACCATCTCCCAGGCAGTGATTTCCTTGGGAGGACAGGAAAGAGCTGCATTGCTGCACTGGGAATGGAGGCAGCAGCACGGTCCAACAGCCAGTATGCAGTGGGAGAAGGTGGGAGGCTAAAACCTCTCCCCACCACGAGGGCAGTAGTGGCCTGGCCTTGGTTAATTTTTTGCCGGAAGGTGTCTGATGTTACCCTCACCAGCCCTGGGCTCCAGGGAGTCTCTCCCACCTTCCCCAAGTGACAGGCATGGGGGTCCTTCAGCTAAATGGGGCTAAACTCAGATGGTTTTACTTCCTGGCTCAGGGAGAGATTGACTTATCACCTGTTGGCTTTTAGCATTTTTTTAATTTCTAAGGCAATCTTTTAAGAACACCATACATTTAAAAGCCCTTTTTCAGGACCTCTGACCTTTATCTGGTTAAGTATTAGCAAAAATCCTTGACCCTTCCAATAAAACCTGAAAAGCAAAACCAAATATTTGACCATTAATCAATCAGCCTGTGATTTTATCAAGGGGTTTCTCTCACAGAAATTCTGGGTCTTACACTGGTATCAGGTGTTCCTTCAGTGAACAGATGAGGGTGTTATGTACTAAATATATCCAAGTGAGTTCTGTTCTTATCAGCCTGTAAAAGAGGGCACCATACAAGATTTAGGATTTGTTTCTTCTTTCTAATTCTACTACGTTCTTCCCATGTAGCATCAAGCAACTCAATCGCAGTCCTGTTTCCAGGTTTAGATTCGCAATTGTATGAACAGTCTGTGGGAGTGTTGTGACAAGGTACAGAAATCAGGCCATGGGGGAAAAATAGTTCCAGTTCTCTTCATTGCCAGGGCATTTCACCAAGCAGTCAGAGCAAGGGATCCTATGAGGAAGGCTGGGAATTGCAAAGCATAACCAAGCTCCTTGGTTAGGTGAAAATCCAGCCTCTAATCTGGTGCTTGAATCCGCATCTGAAATGGGAATCAGGGCAATACATTCCTAGCTCCTCCTTATGCACCTTTTCAGTGTTGTGAGAGTAGGAAAGTGGTAAGGAATTTTTTTAGTTTCTCACAGATCAAGTGGTTGATGACAAGTGTGTGATGCAGGTGTGAGCTGTCCAGGTTTCCATACAAAATACAGTTTCCAGCTTGGACAACAATTGTGAATTTATGTTAATCCAACTCTGGCATTTCTCAGTCTACTCAGTCACATTACTGCTTTGGAGTTCAGACACAAGTGCCATGAGGACACCTAAAAGAGAAAGCACAGCTCCCTGGAGGAGCTGTAGTCAATACTGAAGGAACTTCTAGGTGGCAGAAGGCCTTCGTTTTTCAGTGTAAATGTATTTTCTGGCTGAAAAGAAGGAAAGAAAAGGGGAAAAAAAAAAGAAAAGTGGAAAACTAAGTGCAACTAATCAAGCAAGCGAATAAAATAGGTGGGAAATGAAATAGATACATAAACAGATAAAAATGAGGAAGAGATTTCTTTGGTTGCAAAAACCCTAAGAGTTTGTGGTGGCTTAGTACAGGACGATTCCTTAATTTTATTTTTTTTTTCCCCAAGTGTGTAGGTAAGCCCTTGAATTTCAGAAGGGAGGGCAGTGTTGCAGCTATTACAGAGCAGGATGAAAGGCACATTACCCACTAAAGTTTTGTGCTCCTTGAAGCCTCTGGCCACTATCAGAGACAAGATTATTGCCCAGATAGGTGGACTGCAGCCTAATCCAGTTGGGCGTGTATCTCCCTGTGACACATACAGACGCCGCCACGGCAAGGAGACTGGTCTGTCCTGCTCCCTGCACGCTGTGTCTGCACAGCGTTTGCCCTCTCTGCTTTGAGAAAGCCATGTCCGACCTGCCAAGTGGGAACAGGGAGCTTTCCTGAGCCAGTGACCTTTACTTTCAGAGAGATCAGTATTTATTGAGGGGCAGGGAGGGCAGTCTCAGGCTGTCTCTGTGGCTGCAGTGATCACCACTCCCACGTTCCAAACAAAAGATGTTCGTGTGTAGCCACAGGGTCTGCACGAACTTGCATGAGAGTGCAAATGGGGAGAAACTGAAAATCAGAGTTACAAACGCAAAGCGAAAATCACAATGTGACAAGAGTAGTAGCAGCCTGTTTATTTTAATTAAACAGGATTCAGCTGACATCACGCAGGCAGCTTCCAGCCCACGCAGAGGAATGGTGATGACATCCCCAGAATTGCGGTGTAAGGATGAGGGGTGGAGACGTCGTGTCTCCCTGAGCGTGCCGTGCTCCCTTCAGGAGCCTGGTGTCCCACCTGCACAGGAGGCAGCATGACACGCTGCCTGCCCAGGTCCGGACTCGCTCCAGCCCCCTGGCAGTCTATGGTGCTGGTATTTCTCTTGAAGTAACTCTGAAAAATCCCAAACAAGGGTTATGCAAGTCCACCAACCCACTGACAGATCCACTGTTCCCTCTTAGGAAGCTTTATCCTCCAGATCTGGCCAATATGCTATAGGGAGAAGGTGGAAAGTGAAACATGGATAGATTTGGTTGTGCTTTGACTGACTGATCAAGTCAAATTCTTAGCACCACCTCCTGGGCTGGTGAGCAGTTGTTGGCCATTGCCGCTGAAAACCCTGGGCTGGTGATGGTCAGACAAGGAAGGACTGTTACTTTCTCTATAACTGGTTGTTCAAGATGGATTTGTGCAGCTCATCATCTTAATGTCCTAATGTCTCTCAATCTAACTATATTTAATGGGTAAATAATTTGATATCTGAAAGTCACCTGGGGTTGCACTGTTGTTTTTCCTGCTGTTCGGTATATCCCACTTTCTGAAAAGCCTAAGCACAAGCACACAGAGCACTTTGTCTTCACTTTGAAGAACAGAAGCAGCCTTTTGTGGGGAATATTTAAGGTTACAGATCTTTTCTTCCTGCCTATTTCCCCTTTCCAAATGAGGCACAGAGTCAGTAGGGCAGTAAAATTTATTTGCACCTGAACAGATTATACATTGACTATTACGGGCTTCAGAAAGGGTCACACATCTATGTTTTTCAGAATGAGATACCAAAAAGAAAGTGAGATAGCCCTGATCCTGCCAACAGACATGTTTTTAGCCTGTACTCCAGCAGAACTATATTATGTATAAAGTCAGGGAAGCTCATCCCTCACAGAGGTTCTCCCCAGTCTGTTGTCTCATGTTCCACAGTAGTTTGGACAGAGGACCTATTCACAGCCATGTGTTTTTGAAAACAGAATTATATACGTTTCACTTCATCTCCTCCTTCCTTTTTTTTTTTCCCTTCATGTGAATGTGTGCTAAAACAACTGAATCTTCAAGCCATGACTTTAGCTCAGAGGCGAAGTGACTTCCCTGAAATCAAGAGCCAGTCTGGACTAACATACAGAATTGAAAAAGCCTGTGTGATTCAGAAGAGGGTCTCAAAGGTCCCAAAAAGATTTCGATGGCAGTGACATCAGTAGAGAAATTCCATGGAGAAAAGGGGGTGTCCGAATTTTACTGTGAGCTCTCTGTCATCCTGAGGGAGCCCTTTAGGAGGAGTTCTAAATATTATCTACTCGAAACAAAAGACAACGTGAGCAGCTGCAAATGCTCAGCTTGGTTATACTTCCCTTTTAAAGCACCAAAGAACTTTTATTTCCTTGACTGCCATCTAGTGGAAAGTGTGCTGTCTGCACTGCATCATTCCTAACAGCATTTCCATCTCGGACCTCACTGAGCTGTGCAGGCGATTGCACCACTGAAATAAGGGGCAGCTGATGCTGGTCATGCCTATTTTGTGCTTTGTAGAGTACAGCAAGGACTCGCTTGGTCCTTGTGGCAGTGTGGCAGGTGCAGAGTGGCAGTTCTGTTGCTGAGAACTTTACCTGTGACCAACATCACTGAGTGTTGCTAGGAACAGGTGAGGCATCAGGATGTGGAAGGGTTCGGGTCATAACCTGGCCATCTCTCAGGGCACAGGTTACTCACGATGGGCAGTTAGTGTGCAAATGGCCCCATTCCCCTCGGGCAGAAGCCAAATTATGGGTTAGCATTTATATTTCTAAGGTGTATTTTCTTCGCTTGGGACAATTCATTTTACGCATTAACTTTGTGCTACTGTAGTAGGTTATATCAACCGTGTTAAGATGTGTTGCTGAAGCAAATGGGGTTATATTGTGAAAAAATGCCACTGATTTTCTCAGCCCACAGTTTGAGCTGATCTGTGGTGTTCCTTAGGGTATTATGAGACTCTGTAGGATGTTCTTGGAAAACATTTTGAAATACCAATCCAAATTCCTGAAAAGTACCAGAAAATTTTGAACAGTGTCCATTCATGGGAGACACCAGAATGCTGGTGCATTGAGAGCCACATTTGGTCTGACCCTGATTTCTGTGGTGGTTTTTCTTGCTTCTTCCATATTTTTCAAAATTTCAATGGCTTTCCTTCAAGAATTTTTTTAGATGACCCACATTCAGCCCTTAAGAAAGCAGCTAAGGATCATAACCTTGTTCCAGGCCTCCTTATATTGAAGTCCCATGAGCACCAAGCATTTAGGCACCAAATTAGTGTATCCATGCCAAGTGCTTGTATCCACCTGTCTCTTCCTTTCTCATCAGCAATCTTCCACTTGCTTTCCTTCTTGAGAAGGGCAAGGCTTCTCTTGCTGCCATCCTGATGTGCTTCATGCAGCCTTGTCAAAACCTTTGCTGAAGAAATGCTTGTTTTTCATGAGCCTGTGACTGGAAAGCAACCAAAACTCAGTATTGAAGCCTTGATAAATTATGAGCATCAGCAACCCCTACACAGAACTGCTGGCAGTGAGCCTCAGTACTGAAGCAAAGTGATTCCCTTTTGTCTTTAAATAAAAATGTATGCCAAGGATTTCTAAAAGTTTCCCAGAGCAGGTGCATAACTGGAATCTTTTTATAACTCTTCTTGTCACTAGATTGCATTTACGCCAATTAAATGAATTATTGGGTCTTGCTTACTAATAAAGGAAGTTTATCTTTAGGGCACTTTTTTTTTTAATGTTGTCTTTTTCTGCATAAGAAAAATAGCACCCAGGAGAAAATTGGAAGTTCTTGAGAAAAATCTTTGTTAATGTTTTTCCTTCCGCCTTTTTGTTTATTTTTAAATAAAGATATGCAGAGCCTCGAGAAGTTGCTGAGGGATGCAATAATATATGGACAGCCTCGCACCCACAGGGCATGGAGAAAAATTATCATCCTCGTGGAGGGCATTTACAGGTATGTTTATGTTGTAGAAAGACGAGTATTCTATCGTTTCTGAGGACAGAATGATGAATTGAGTGGGGCAAACTCTGACTCCAGGTATCTGAGGGAACTCTTAATGAGGGTGGAAGTTACAATATCGTTCTGTGATCTCATAAATGTGTTGATTTCCATTATGTCAGCCTGAACCTTGGATCCTGTAGCTCCAGTTAGATCCTGTACATTGTTCTGGATGTTGATCTAGCAAATCACAGTGGAGTGGGAGATGAACTGTGAGAGGCAGACAGAGAAGGTGATGTATGTTGTGACAGATGCGACAAAGTTCATGGAGCTATAGGTGGTGAGGAGTTCTGCTAAGTGAGTAAGCTGAGCTTTCTAGAGCTGTTTGTTACGCATGGGCAGATCAAAAGACAACTACACAGAATTAATTAAGCTCTGCATGTCCAGTTCTTGCCCAGCTGTTGGAATCTTGAATCTCAAGCTAAACTTAAGTGATATCAGTGCTTTTCTAGTAATTAGTGCTGGATCTAACAGACTCACACTTTAACAGGAAAATAATTGAAAGACTGGCTTTCAAAGAATTATATAGTGGTATTTAATGTAGCCCTGCTCCCTGGAGGAATTCAAATGAGAGGAGTGCCTTTGACATTCCATCTGATAATATCAGCATCAATAATACAGTGTAATTATAGTGCATCTCAGTCAGATAGCTCCAGTTCACTCCTGTGGTGCAGCTTACACCCAGCCAGAAAGGCTGGTGTAAGAAAGCCAAACAGTCACTAGAGTTGAGCAGCAAAGCAGTGGCACCAGCCAGGCCCACCATCCTGGGCTTCATCCTGGCAATTGCTCCAGTCTGGAGGCAGTCATTGGGAAGGCAGCCGGGGGGCTCGTGGAGGGGGAGCCACTGATGGGCAGGAGCTGGAGAAGAGAAAGGCTGAAGAAAGAGGGTTTGGACTGTCAGAGGGTTTGCAGGGATCTAGGCAAGGCTACTGGGGTGATGACAGGAGATGGCGGAGCAGGACAAGGGTAGTTTGGGGAGTAGCAAGACCTGCCCCAGGGAGAAGGGAACCAGAACTACTCATTCACAGGACATGACATGGTTTATAAAAGTGGCATTAGAACTTTATATGTAGGGATTGTATCATGTGTTGCTGAAATACAGCCAGTCTGGATGGGCAGTCACTTATGCCATTTTACTGCAAAATGCTGGCACAGCTTAGCCCATTAGCTTTTCTTCGTAAGAAATCTTTTATGATCTCATGTCATCACAACTCCATAGTTGTCAGGGCTTTCCTTTTGCCTAACGTTTTCCATCTGCAAAGAGACCAAATCGGTCCTTATCTAAACACCTGTCACTCAGAGGTGAAACAGGTCGGCAGCAGATCAGCTGATCCAAAGCAGGCTGAACGTGTCCTTTCAACCAGAATAAACAGAGCAAAACTACAAATAAACATCACTTGGCACTACTAAAAGAAAGCCCAGATTTAAGGACTTTGATCATGCAGAAATTAAGTGGACCACCAACATTTTACTGACAAATGTTCCCATTGGTCACATGGCTGGCAGAAAAGGCTCCAGCTGCTTAGCTTTGTTCACTTTTAAATCCTTTACCCTGATTATTGACCACTAGGGAGCAAGAAGGTAGACTGGTAACACAGAGGCATAGATCAGTCCAAGCAGTGCGACAAATCCACTGTCAGCTATTTAACTATATTAACTTATAACTGTATTTCCAGATTTATATTTGGTGTAGAGTTTTCTTTTCCTGTAGTTTTGCAGTTCATTCTCAAACAAGATTTAATTTTCCGAAGTTCAAAGAACCTTCTGTTGGAATGCAAAATGAAAGCATGTTAAACCTCGGAGTACCTACTAAAAGGAACCATAAAGTTCCTTCAGCTCCATAAAGGCTACATAATGTTAAGACTGCTCATGCCCTGAGTGTCTATGCTTCTGAAAGGCATAAAGTAAAAGAAAAACAAAGCTCAGCTCTCTAATAGTCTCTCATTGGAAACTGTCCCTAGCAGTAGCTAGGTGGGTTGGTTAGTTAGTTGTTTTCACAGTCTAAGCAGATCAGAAATTGGAGAGCATGGTTTGGCTGCAGAGCAAATTGCTGTGACTTGAGGGCGAATGCCACCCCGCACCCCCGTGCAGTGTCCCTGCCACCGCTGCCAGCCTGGCACACACAGAGCCAGGCAGCCCTGCGGCACTGCCAGGAGCAGGCTCACAGGCCGGGCACTCTGAGCCAGTTGGTAGCTAAGGACACTTCATATGCAAAAAAACAGCTGGAGAAGGACAGAACAGAAATACTCTTACTCTTTTCGTGTGTATGTTCTTTCCTTTCTTGGCCCAGGATTTTTGAAAGACTAAAATTTTCCAGCCCCATATTGGCTAATGTTAGTTTTCTTGAAGGTTTGCCAAATGCCAAATTAACATTCATCAAGAGGGTTTAAGAGGAGTTAGAGTGTAGTTAATGTATTCTTCTTACAATAGTTAATATGGCTTTTTCTTTTTTTCCTGAAGTTATGCTTCAGGGACAGCAAATACAGAATTTAAATAACTTGGTCAGAGCCATTCTCCAAGTTAAAATATCTTGATTTGCAAGTTTGGCTTGGCAAATTTTTACAGAAATGCTTTTTCCAGAGATGTAAAAGAAAACACTAAGCTTTCCTTCTTTAAAAAAATATTGTTATATGGGACACCATAGTCTTTGTATGGTGAAGTTTATGGTATGGAAAGAAATTTGCCTTCTGTTTCCATTAGGAGTATCTTAAAGTGTTTACACTGTGCATAAGCCTAGACTTACCAACTGGCAAAATTTGAAAAGGGTCATTGTTAGCCAACACGAGCATTTCTGGAAGTCCGACTTGTGTTTGAAACCATAAACCACAGATTTTGCTTGGTTACTTACAACTGAAGGCAGAATTGGCCCCTCGACTTGGGAAGCACTCAAGCTACATGTCAAATAAATAGCATGAAGTATATGTTTGTTTGCTTTTTAATGTCTCTATTATCTTAACAAGAAAAAAGATCATTGAAAGTAAACGTAACTCCTAGTGAACGCTGGTTCTTGATTTGGACCAGCCTAGGAGCAAATATATTCCATTTGTGTTCCAAACCAAGGGAGACCATCTAGCCATCAATTTTGACTCCAAAAAGCATTAACAAGTTTTGGCAGTGACCAGGGCACAAGTTAAACTGACTTGCTAAATCATGTTTTTATTATTTGGATTCCAGCTAATGTTTTCCTTGGCTTCCAGCATTTCCAGTTCAGGATTAATCAGTTACTGTGTTCTTACATGGTTTGTGGTAGGCTTCTGCCCTCTTCCGTGCATATTTCCTTAGGAGTCAAATAGGCCAAGGCCCAGGGCAGGAGTTACAGGGCATCAGAAATTGATTGAAACAGATTGGTTTTCATTTGTTTTATCCTTGCTTTTAGTTTAATTTGTGTATTTTCCCTTCCAGCTAAGAAAATAGCTCTGATCAGTTAGATATTGTCCAATGCCTTTTCATGTGCATTAGAAGTTCCTTGGGATTCGATGCCAATAGTGTAGGAAATTTGTCAGGGTTATTTCTTATTTCCTGGGATTAAGTGACTGGACTTCCAGAAAAGAATGAGGTAACATTTAATGTCTTTGGCCAAGGACCAGCATTAAAGGTTAACATTTCTATCATTTCAGTGTTGAAATGGAGTTGTATTTGAGGGCAGAGTTGAAAGATTTCCTTAAAATTATTACTCTAAACTACAAAACAGAGATTGTTGTATGAACGTACAAGGTTTAGGTAAGAAAACAGTACATAAAGTAACTGTTAAAGTGGATTGTATATGTCTTGGGAGTAGCAGGCCAGGAAGGGAGGGATTTTCTCAATTACAAACTAGCCTGAAAAGGGAACAGATAAATTCTTCAAATGTTGAAAAGATAGTGGTACTCTAGGTCATGTTTAGAGATGCTGAGTGATGCAGTTATGAAGTAGATAACAGGTAGAATATTGGTAAATTAGTTTTCCTGACAGAAAAAAAATATGGAAACTGTGGTACCATCGTAGAATGTAGAAACGTCTTTTCCCAAGAAGTTTCAAAACAAACTGGGCAAAAAACCATCAGTATCATGTCAAGGGTGAGCCTGTGTTCCAACTGAGGTGACCGTCACAAGCACACACCTCCTGTCACTCAGAGCACCCGAGTCCACAGTTCATCAGCTTCATCAGGAGGAACGCCGGTGGTTTGATGGGGATTGAATCAAGTTTCAAACTGGAGTGTTCCCATAATTTGGGATTATCTCCTCATATCTGGAAGTACCCTCAAACTGAGTGTGTACTAACTCAAGCTTTTGTGCCTGTCCACCAGACAAGGGAGATGAGGGTCAGCTGCAGTCTAGAAGTTTTCCATCCCTGCCACCAAGCTAAGAATTTGTGCTACAAGACAGGATGTCATACCACGAAATGGGAACGCCTGGCCTGGGCAGAGCCAGCCTTAGTTCCTCTGCATCTGGGGGTTTTTTTATATGCCCTGTGTGCTTGAGCAGATCAGGAAACAGATCAATACCTTTGAACACAATAGCTGTTTGAACACGAAGCTGTGTGGCACAGCCAGAGTGAGACAGAAACATTACAGTTCACTTCTGGCCCTTTGGTTTAAGCTACTTGACATCAACATTTACTGAAGGATTCAGTAAAGTTTCAATTTGGGCTACCCAAGGGATAATGTGAAGTGAGCTTTATCTTGAAGCATTTCTAGACCACCACAGAGTGGTGTGGATATCACTAACCATCTCTCAGGGTCAAAAGAGAGACCAAGACCACACAGCAAAACAGTTCTCATCTCTGCATCAGGAGGGCTGAGACCTGTTTAATGGCAGCACAGAATATGTACATGACTCCAGCAGCACTTTGTCTATTCCATGGACACTTCAAGGCCACATAGGACCTCTATCAACTACTACATTTATGTCAGCCAGCAACTTTCAAGAGCAGTAACTCAAAACTGAAACTGAATACAAGTGCCCTGTTTTGCTTAAACAGCTTAGAGTTCCGAGAGAAATCTCCTACTCACATGAGTAAGATGGGTTTTCAATAAATCTTCTAAATGGTTAAATGTTGCATCAGCCATGTACCAGCTTCGTGTATTCTGGGATTCAGCACAACTTTCCTTCCATTATACAAAGACACAGCACTTTTAATTTGCCATTTTTTACTCCTGTCTTTTTGAAGTTAAATGCTGTTTCTCCCGCCTGAATCCCCATGAGCCACTAAGGCTAATGATGACCATATAAATGTGGAAAAACTGTTACTGTCCTTCTGTGCCTAGCTGGTGTGCCCAGGCGTTGCTGGAAGGTGGAGGGTGGGATGGCAGTTTGCTTCCCTCTGCAGAGGTGCTCCTTGGCTCTCCTGCAGACCGACCAGACACAGCTGAAAGCTGCCAAGCCCAGCACATACGATGCTGCATGGCCAAGCACACCCAGTGGCTCAGTGTCGTTTTAGCTGACTAATGCTTTGACTCTGGGCTATGTGAGGACTGTGGGCTCTGCCCTTGTATTCATTAGGAAATAGATGTGGTGGTTTAAGTTGCTTCTCCCACAGCTGCCAAATGCCATTTGGGAAAAGTGAGAAAGCCCAGTCCTGAAGAGCTTGCAGTACAAGCCCACCCTTCTTTGTTGCAAGGGACCGTGGTGCCAGCATACAGTCCCACAGCTGCCTCTTTTATGGCTGGGCAAGACAGAAGGGCAAGATTTGCCAGCAGTCACCAGCAGCCAAAAATATGCCTCCAGGCACACACAGCCAGCTCTCTGAACCTCCCAGTATGAGCAGCACAGGCAACCCTTGTCCGTGGCTACTCCCCCGTGCTGTTACAGTAATGGAGACTTGCCTTTGGGCAGGTCTCCTTCAAAACTAGAGACCAGTTTCCAAGCTTACTCAGGAGACCAAAGGATGAAGAAGGACTAAAATTGTCAGAAATTTCCTGAGTGCTGAAAGCACATTGTGCTCCTTTTGTGGTGCCAAACTTCCAGCTGCACAGTACAAGTAGAGTGGCAACAAAGCAGCCTGTGAAAGCCATTGGTCTAGGATCTAAAAATTTCCAAGACACTATTGATTGCACTGCTCTTTTTTTACTTGCTGTTTGGGTCTCTGTTTCTGCTCACCTGAAACTTGCTGAATTTGCAAGTGGATACACCATAGCTGTGGGCCTTAGCCTGGTTTTCCTGGCACATGGCACACTGACTTTGTGTTTGATACAAAGTTTTTGGCTTTTAAAGACCTGCTTACTAAAGCTGGTGGAAGAGAACGCGTTTAACTCGTTGTGAAATGAATACTGAGTGCATCTGACCATATCCAAGCATAGCTGTAGTCATCTCACAGAGGTTTTCAAGACACAAGTCTTCACAGCAACACTGTAGATATGTCATCTTTATGGGATCTGAGAGCATTTCTTATTTATCTCCCTGGGCTTTCATTTTGCTGGACACCTCCTCTGTGCCTTCTCATTTACTGACATGACTGCCAACAATGCAAAAGATTTATCATCTTTTCTCACTTCTATAAATCTCAGTGCACCATTAATCACAGAATTGTGGAGTGGTTTGGGTTGGAAGGGACCTGAAAGCTCATCTTGTTCCAACCCCCCCTGCCACAGACAGGGACATCTTCCACTAAATCTGGTTGCTCAGAGCCCCATCCAGCCTGGCTTAGAACACTGCCAGGTGTGGGGTAGCCACAGCTTCTCTGAGCAACTTGTGCCAGTTCAAAATATTTTGCTTTTCTGCATGGCTGTAAGAAAGTAAAAAGAAAAGGAATGGAAACTTTTTTCCTTTTGATTACTAGGTAGCAGGCTACATTTCCTAAAAAGCACATATCGAGAGCAAAAATTGGCAAGACTGGATTTCAGCTGCCTGTTTTAATCCCTGATTCTGTGAAGACTGGGATTGCTTAGAGTTTATGGCACCAGCTGTCGGTTTCACATGGCCCATCTCCAGTGTATGTTGGACCCAACTCCTCTGCACCAGATTAATTTGCTCTAGAGCTGTTATGCCCAAATATTGCCACAGTAGCTGATGATGAAGTAAGCAAGGACCAGACTGAACTATAGCAGTTCTTTGTAATACTTGTTTTGTAGAGATTAACTGTAATGTGCTGCTTTGGGTAAGTATCTCCCCCTTGCTTTACACCTTTCCTTCTCTCCTCTGACATGTTGACAATTTACAAACATTCAAAGACTTTTTTGACTGTTTTTGACTGTTTGAATTCTGAAACTACTTAACTGTTTTACACTCACCTGCAAGTGGGAAAGGGTTGCAAGTTTTCTTTGGCTTGTAAGTAAAGAATTGAGATTCCAGAAGAACTTTGGTGGAATAAGGCAATTAATGACTATATTTTCTGTCAGTACTGGAAAGAGCACAGGGTTTGTTGTTCATCCCTGATTCTCTCCACGTACAGCATGGAAGGGTCCATTGTGCGCCTGCCAGAGATAGTCTCCTTGAAGAAGAAATACAAAGCCTACCTCTACTTGGACGAAGCTCACAGCATTGGTGCAGTGGGAGCAACGGGCCGAGGAGTTGTGGAATACTTCGGAATGAGTCCCGATGATGTTGACGTATTAATGGGAACATTCACAAAGAGCTTTGGCGCAGCTGGAGGATACATAGCTGGGAGAAAGGTAAAAGGAAACCATAAACAATTTCACATGAAGGGTGTGAGAACTGCTTTCGTATTATGTATGATATATTTCAGTATTTTTTTTTCACAGACTGCTTAACATGAGCACTATTCTAAAGTTAGCATCATTTTTGCCTGGATCCCAAGTGCACATCAAACAGCCAGACTTTCTTATTTTTGTCTCATGTTCATATTATGTAATTTGCTTGAGTTGGGTTATTTCTGTGCCACCCTGATGACTGTTGTTTGTCTTGGAAATGTTTGGACATGTTGTGGTTGGCTAAATACTAAATATACTTCCCTACATTAATTTGCATGCAGATTGCTCTTTACTTTGTTTCGCATTTGTAAACAGTGTGTGGAGCAATATTGAGAGATTAAAACCACAGTTTCATCCACTGATAATAAAATTCCTGAAGAGTTGTGGATTGACATAGTTGTATTTTTTAGGAGAATGGAGAAAGAGGTTACTTTTGCAACAGTAAATTCTGTGTCCTCAGTTGCTCCGCGTACATTAACAAAACAATCTCTTGCCAACAACAGATGTCAACAAAAAGTAAAGCTGAGCTTGCTTTAACTGAGGGTGTAGAAGAGAAAGCATAATCAGCACCATTGTGAAATGTCATTGGTT
Organism: Machaerirhynchus nigripectus; assembly: GCA_013397975.1. Lineage (NCBI taxonomy): Eukaryota > Metazoa > Chordata > Aves > Passeriformes > Dicruridae > Machaerirhynchus > Machaerirhynchus nigripectus. The sequence goes on from VZRQ01006817.1 coordinate 742,235, forward strand.
TTGTTGCTTGACAGAGAGATCAAATGGTTGCTGATTATTTGCTCTTTTCATACCCAGCTGAATGTATTTTTTAAGCAGTCTGCTGAATGAGTGGGAAGCCTGTTTAGACAGCCCACATGGTTGTTGTCAGGATAACATTAATAAGGGTAGCCCTACAGTAGAATAAAAGGGCTATAAGAAAGTATAAACTGTGTATTTCTTACTGTCTTTTTTGGGTTTGCCCCTGGAGATCTTAAAACCAAGTGTCATAATACATCAAGAATCAATTTTCTTTGTTTCCTTGGCTTCCTGAATTTGTATCTGTACATTTATTTCTTACCAAAGACAATGTGGCTAATGTAGCTAGAAAGTATAGAAAGATTAGACCTGTGAAAAGTAGTCTAATGTAATTTATCCTCTAATCCTTGGAAGTTTTTTTAAGTGAAAACAGGTTGCTCTTTTCACGCCTGTGTGTATCACTAAGCTTTGCCTCAGGCTTCGCAGCCTTGGAAGGCTGCTCACCCATTCACTCACTTACATTCCTTTCTGCAGCCAAAAACTCTCAGTGGCACTGTTTATTCTGCATCAGCTGGAGCCCAGAAGCCTTCTTAGCTTTTGACCAAACCCTTAAGAATACAATTGCAGTATGGCGATGCATAACCTGTGTAAGGTTAGGTAAATCTTTATCCTCAGCACTGGGATTACTGCGGAGACTCATACGTATTTTGGTAATGATTTGTGTTACTCTCAATGGATTCTTTTTTTCTGATGGTATTTTTTTTAATCAAAGTCAATTTTCAAGCAGACCTCATCCCTTTCTCACTAAGATGCACTCAGCTTTTAGTGTGGTAACTGTTACTCTGATATTTTGCACTAGGAGATACAAGTTTTTATAACAGTGATGATCTTAGTAAGATCTGAATTCCTACTGCATTCCTGGATTCAGGAGAGTGACTGGTGCTTTAGACATGCCTACGGTCTATCAATGGTTTTCCTAAGACCACAGATTGTGTTCTTAGTTAGACCAGGAAACGTTAAACCAATTAACATGACTGTCTAATATGACTGTCTCTGCCACAGTGATTGAAAGTTTTGATTGAAAATTCATGTGCTTATAGACAAAGAGAGATCCCAGTAAGGTTCCTGGGCTTTCCTGGGCTAGGTCATGTGGCAGAAGACCTATACTGATGTCAAATAGCCTTTGTTTCATTATCAGAGAGGAACTGAGCAGCATTATTTTAAGCGCAGCTGTTCACTGGTCTTGAAATTATTTTGGCTCCTTTATAATAAGCCTTAGCACAGAAGTAAACATTATTCTATTCCAGACTTTTGTTACGGCTGTAATTGCCCCACTTACATGGTAAAGTATTTGCACCTGCCTGATGTTTCTTCAGGCCATGTCTCAACAGTGGCAGCCAAGAAAGCAATCCAGTAGCTGGTGAAACGTCCTCTTCCTTTTGCACGTTCCCACTCCTGCAGTAGTTAAGAGGGAGGTCTGCTGTTTGGCCAGCTCAAAGCTCATTCATGCTTTGTTTTGCTTGTGTAAGGGCCTTGTGGACTTTTTACGAACTCATTCTCACAGTGCTGTGTACGCCACATCTATGTGTCCCGCCGTAGCAGAGCAAATCATCAGGGCAATGAAATGTCTCATGGGACTGGACGGGACAACACAAGGTGAGCCTCCTTCCTTCCTTTTCCTTCCTTGCTTTTCCTTCCTTGCTTTTCCTTCCTTGCTTTTCCTTCCTTGCTTTTCCTTCCTTGCTTTTCCTTCCTTGCTTTTCCTTCCTTGCTTTTCCTTCCTTCCTTTTCCTTCCTTCCTTTTCCTTCCTTCCT
>VZRQ01006817.1:744694-787235 GCA_013397975.1 Machaerirhynchus nigripectus
CCTCCCTCCCTCCCTTCTCCTTCCTTCCTTCCTTCCTTCCTTCCAGCTGCTGCCAGAGTATTTCCTGCGCACAAGCAAAATGTCATCCAGCAGCGAATAACTATGGCTATGCAATAGAAATCCACCTTATTGTAAAAGTAATACCCAAAATCATCATACTTTTAAGTGCTGTCAACCCTGGGGTTTTTTCCGTGCTCATCCACATGCAGCAGGGATGGAAATATTTTGGAATTCTGGCTGTATAGTTGCCAGCCCATCCTGCTTTGCAGCAACAAATAGAAGTACGTGGATTTCCCTTGTAGTATTGTGTGAGTTTGTACTAGGGTTCATAAGGACATGCCTTCATTTATGGGACAGGTGCTGTCAGTTTAGCTTCTTTGTAAGTGTGAACCTCCAAAATGGCACGAAACTCAAGCATGGTGCAGTATGTCAGAACAGGGATTGTATATTAAATAATAGTATGACAAGATGATTATAATTGTTGCTACCTCACTCAGGCATCAATTCTGGTGTCCTGAACCCAGTTTTGTGCTACATTTTGTCCCAAAAGAATTGACTACTTAGTGTCTTTATGAAAAATTAGGTGTATTTCTATTCGTCTCTTGAAGTTGCAGATGCAGCTACCGTCCAATCCTGTGTGTGACATGCTTTATCCTCTGTGTGGTGTTTTATGCTCTGTGTAATATGCTTTCTCTACAACAAACAACAAAACAACTGCGACATATCTATCTGTTACTGTTTCAAAGCAATGCTGATATGTATTCAGTGTTTTAGGACCTAAATCCCAATACGGAGAAAAACTGATTGAATTTGTGTAGTTTTTTTCAGGAATGCCTGAGAGTCATTATATTCTTTAACGTGCAGCAGAGATTCTGCTCTGAATTGCAATCTCTTTTGTACTGGTCCAGCAGAGCTATTTTCTCTTACTTTGTCTAAGACTAACAGAATTAATTCTGTATTAGTCCTTCCTGATAGATCTGACTGGGATAAGATGGGAATGGAAGAGATAAAGGGCAGATGAGAGCAGCTAAGATACTGCTCTGCACTGCTCTGTTGCAGTGCCCTAGAGGGCTGTTTCAAACCGTGATAGATACAAGGCTATTAAGACGTTTATCGCAGCACTTCAATGAGGCCAGAATTTACAAGACCCCAGACTACAGAAGGAGGGGTAGAGAATCCAGTCCCAGTGCCAAATTCTGGTGAGTGCAAGGACAAAAGGCAGCAAAAGTCCGGCGCGATGTGCGGACGATGAGGAAGCGATGCTTTTGTCATTTTGGCAGCGAAGCCAGAGCATAAAAACTGCTTCCGCCTTGAAATCTGTAAGGTCACGGCTGCACGTGCTGATGCCTACGTATGTTCAGTGCAAGAGACCGTCTCTGACATCTTTCTTGTGCCCTGGGGCCGCGGCAGGCGTGCGGCGGTGGGGCCCGGCGCGCTCCCTGCCCTGGCGCTTGCCGTGAGAGGGCGGTCTGACACTGAGCCTGCCCGGGACGTCCTGGCTCAGGCGCGCACGGATGCCGCGTGTGGAACACGAAACATGCGGAGCGCTTCCAAGCCTTCAAAGCCTGGTAAAAATGCTCTTTGGCTAGCGTGATTCTGCATGCAGTTCGGTGCAGGGTAAGAGGAGAACTGGGTTCAAGATGGAGTCTTTTAAGATGTGCGTGTCTGTCTTAGGGCTAAGAGCTTGAAGCATTTTCTCTTCCACAAGCAGTGTTGTTTAATGTCACAATGTTTGTTTTTCTGCGCAAAATAAGAGCTTTTTAAGTCTTCCGCAAATCCGTTATAAAATAAATTAGTGTTTTGTCAGTTTTTTAAAAACTGTCTTGTAATATGAAATGCAAATGAGTAGAAAAACAAACGAATAAATCATATATCACAACTTAGAGCATTGCACAAAGGCTAGCAAGCTGGCTATGATGTGTAAAAATGTTTCTTGTCCTTCTGAGCCAGACTCATTATTTTAGTCTTTTGGGTTTTCTTTCATGTGGGCCTCCCTTCATTAGGCTGTCTTGTGGACTACAAAAAAAACCCACAACCCAAAATACAGGAAAAAAATGCTATGCTGGACCACACCACAATGTGTTGCTTTGGCATCAGAGAGAGGAAGGTGGTGGCTTAGAAAGGAGCAAGGAACAGAAGGGAGAAAGCACTGTCTCTCCTTAGGTATTTTTGATTCCAAGGACGATGACCTTGGCAGAGTTCTTTTGGTCCACTATCATAGAAAATGGTGAATCCTGCACATGAATCGTTCTTGTGAGAGCGTGAGCTGTGGGGCAGAGAGGTTTCAAGTAAACCGAAGTTGCTGCAGGGTAGTATCGACCACGTGTTCTCTGGAAGCCTCTCGGATCCATAGAAGGAGTTTATTTTGCAATTTATTTTAAATGGCATTCTCTTCCCACCGGGTCATTTGGGGAATCCTTTAGAAGGAGATGTCCACCAATGGCTTGACCTCCTCCAGAGGTCATTTCTCTAAGGGGAGTGAGCCTACAAAAACCACTAGGAATGTTTTAGAAAATAATGAAATTAGAGTTTGCTAAAAAGTTCCATGTGAACTGGAAGGTGCTTGTTGGAAAGAGGATGAAATAAGGGGACAATAAATGTGTTAATCCAGCATGTTCTTACATCTGAACTTTGTGACTGACTCTTCGGCAGATTAATGGAAAACTAAGAGAAGGAAGATTGATTTGGTCATTTAGGTTGCTGCTTGGAAAAATCCATATTTTTTAGTCTTCTTTATTTTCCCATATATAAGACTTACATTCCCTTCAATTTCTTGCTAGTTATTCTCCACTAATTTAACAGCTGATCTAGAAAAGACTAGTACAGATGAAATGATATAGTAGGTGATGCCAGAGCCTAGAAGTGCAACAGTACCGCTTGTGCATCCTGATGTATATCCAACTGATTGATCTTCCATATTTTCTTCCTTTTTTTTCAATTAGTAAGAATATGGTTGTTTGGAAAAGGAATCGGGATGTGCATTTCCAGGATAGGATCAGTATACGGGATGCATGCCTGCAGGATATGAATAGATGTTTTTGGGCCGAGGGGGTACTACTTGGTCATGAGGAAGGAACAGGTTAGCACTTTCATGTGAAACCTAAACTGTTCAGCTGGAAATTACCCACGGCCAGGGTCTGTTTCAGCATAAACATGCGGGTATGCCCCATATCAATATTTGTGATGGTTGTAAGACATTAATATCATGATAATGTGACTGGGAGGATACTGCAGAGCCCACAGCCAGCTATTAGAGTTTCCTTCTTTTGCCATGTTTTCTGTGGTGACTTGAGAAAATGAAGGGCAGGAAATGCTGAATTAGGAGAAGGTAGTAGATCCCTCAGAACTGATACGCAGCATTGTTCCTGCCTGGGAAAGAGGAGTAGGTTGAGGTCAGTATTACCAGTGTTTCTTGAGTGAGTATATCCAAAGAATCAGAAACTGACTACAAAAAAATGGAAATGTAAAATCAAATTTTTAGTGGAGTAGAAGTCCTGTTTTCCTCAGTGCTACGTTTTACAGAACTCTGGAAATCGATGTATTGTAGAACAAAACACATTTGTTCTTAGTACCATAACATCATAGATACTTTCATCGTTCCTATAATAGAGTTGTTCAAAAGTGTATGAACTTCTGGCAGTTGTATTTCCTCTACTAATGTCATAATGCAGCAAGTTCCTCAGTTCAGCTCATGTAGTCTATTTAAAAAAAAAAAAGAAATAATTTTATCCCTCTTAAGCCTTTGTGGCCTTTTCATCTCAAATGTGTCTCTGCTCATTTATTAGGAAATATGGGAAGCAGAAGTTCCCATGGCATTTACTCTTTATAATTCATAATATAGATATTCTTTATGTGTTCTCCTCGTGGCTCCTCATTACACCACTGGAGATACCTCAGGAAACTCAGCAGCTGCCTTCGTGGTTTTATCCCATGATGAGACTGGAGTTGACTCAGAGTGTTTGGACCCCGCACAAATTTGCAAGTACACTTACTTGCATGCAACACAGCCCCTCCAGCTGTGACCTCAGACCTTTCCTTCCTCCCCCCTTTCTGCATGAGAATACCAAAAGCATATTTTTACACTTAAATTTGATAGGTACAAAATAGAACCACTAGGCAGACTGCTGGGAAATCCAAAGCAATTTTTGATGACTAATAATAGATCATACTGGTGTAAAAAGCAAATTGCAGCCTTTGTAAAGGAAACATTTTTTCTGTTTAATGCATGGCAAACAATAATTCACCAACAGTAGTGGGCATTTTTCATGTTTTTATGGGATGCTGAAACATTTAACAGCCTGTCCTCTGAAATCTGCTAGTAAAAGATGTTTTGTTAAAAGATAATTCCTGAAGTTGTTTAGATTATAAGTGTTTCTTTAAAATGTTCATTTACTTAGCCATTTCTGATGATTGGTTTATCTTTTTGCAACTACTAGTTTTCATTTGTGTTTTTAGCAAACTCTTCAGTTCTTGCATTTGAGCTCATTCAGATTGTGAGAAGTGGCAGAATGCTGCTTTCTGTTTTGGCTTGGCGTTAAACACTTTGTTTTCTAAAGGTTCCTTTTTAAGGTATTTCCATCAGCCTGAGATTTTTTGTATAAATGGAGGACCAGGTCCTTAAAATTGGTTTCCAACCTTTTTCTCTGCTATCTGTCCTCATTAATCTTTTGAAAACATTAGTTTTGTCAGGATCCTCTTTAAATTCAGAAACCGTAGTTCCACGTCACTGTAACCCAGCAAAAGCCAGCACTGTGCAAGGAAGGGCAGTCTTGTCCTCTGTTTCTCCTCCCCCTGCCTATCCCCTTTCTCGTGCCCCGTCTCCCTGCGCCAGTGTGAGCGTTCGTGCAGCCATGCAATGAACTGAATCAGAGCACTGATGTAGCTGAAAAGTAACCAACCCTCCCACAAATGGTTAGCCTACACCCAAACTGGTTCCCAGAGCCAGTCTGCCATATGGCTCCGTGAGTCCCAGTGCCAGGACTTGAGCAGCTGGAGCTGAGAGGAACAGTCCCTTTTACGGCAAAATAAAAGTGTGCCAGACTGGACTGATCATGAAACTATCGCTGCAAGCTTTAAATCTGCAAGTGACTTAGTGATGGACCCCTTGGACCTGCTCAAAACAGCTTGCAGAATCAGTCATGCTAAAGTCTATCTTTCTCAAATTCTCATTTTGCTGCTTTGTTCTGAGGGGATTGCTTCTCTGAGGTCCTTAGCAAGTAGAATGCTTGAACCCTGGCTTAATTTTAAGTTAATATTCCCAGTAAGTATGTGGTTACATTTCAAGCCCTTAAGCACATTTATTCCCTGTTTGCACAGCATTGGCTCCATGACTAGGGCTCCCAGTCACAACAACAGTGAAGATATTAATGATGATAATATGCTGCCACAACTATTATTTGTCTAAGCCGAACATCACAGATGTTCTCCCAGCAGTGGGTGATGAAACAGAGCTAAATTCTGACATCTTTGCTCAAAATGGGTGAGACATGCTCTTCCGGTGGAGACACCTGCCGTGTGATCCACCTGCCACAGGACATCAAGTGTATCCATGGAGTGTCAGTTGATCTGAACAAGCAGTGGCTTTGGACTAACAGTGTTAGCAGTGATTTGCAAGACATCTGAGGATTAATCGAATTCTACCTCATTTGCTGTCACTTCTTTCCTATTCAAAGTTAAACCAGTGCTGTAGTCCTCTAGCAGACCCTACCCATGGATAGATGTTCCCTGTATCCTGACACAAGCATCACCTGCAGGCAGAGATGTCAGACCTGGATGTGACCTGTAGCCTGTCCGCCAGCGGTGAAATCTACACTTTCCCCAGGGACAGCAGCAGGAGCTCCATGACACAGTCCCCTTTCCAGGGTGTCTTAGCTGCCAGGAGAGAGCGAGGATCCCTCCTCTGCCGCAGATGCCGCTGGCGCTGCGGTGCCCCAGGAGCCCAGCGCGGTTCCCAGCCTGCCGAGCACAAAGCAGGGAAGTGCCGTTTCTCGCGGCGTTTGGATCCCTGGCACTTCAGAAACACATAATGGGATGCAGATGGAGCGCGTTGTGCGCTGGCGGGTCTTCAGCGGCGGGACGGACCCGCTTTGTGATTCATCACCTGAGCTGGCAGTAAACAGGACTCAGCCAAGGCTGGCTGCTCTGGCCCTGCATTGAGTATCTGAGCATAGATAAGGTGCTGGGTAGGCAGAGCTGACTCATTCGAGAAATAAGGTAAAAATGACCAAGCCTTTACAGTTTTTCTCCTTTCTGCTTCAACTGAAATTGCCTTTTTTCTTCCCTTAATCTTCTTTGGAAAGTGTTTTGCAGCAGTTCACAGTTAAAATAAGTCCTTAAGGGCTTATTTAGCAGCTGAATTAAGTTGAAATGACTATGTTTCTAGTTAGCATTGGATTGTATAAGTAAATGTCTTCACTTCTCCCTGGTTCATAGCAAAATTATTTTTTATGAAGATTGTTTTATCTGAGAACATATTTCCTTTAGGCACTCCAGTTTTATAGCATTCTATTTGTGATTTAATGCACGTGGAGGTGCATGTGTGTTACGCTTATAATGGAACCAGAGGAAAAAAATGAAAATCTGTCCATCTGCAATACTTTAGTGGAAAAGAGCTATTGTTTCCCATTTTTTTTTCAGCCTATGGAAGTTTGCTTTTTCCTATCTAGTTGTTAGTAGAGGAAGGCAGGGGGTTGAGTTCTCCATCCAAGGAACACTGACACTGGTATGTAAAAGCTCAATTGTTTAATTAATTATCTACAAAGACCTTATGAAACAACAGCTGGAGAAGATTAAAGCAGGTAGATTTGTGTCTTCAGAGTCCACTGCACGCCAAAAACCAATACAGCGTGGGGTTATCTTTCCTGGAATGGGTTCAGGAAAAATAGCTCTCCTTCACCTCCTTCACCTCCTGCACCTCCTTCACCTCCTGCACCTCCTTCACCTCCTGCACCTCCTGTACCTGAGATCTTGATATGAAAGGCTACAGGTTGCTTATTCCTGTTTTCAATAGACTGAGTCACAACTTCCCAGGGTAGAAGCCAGGAAGATTTCAAAGGTAGAACGTTTGTGCAGGAATTGAACGCAGGCAGCTTCTCTGCTTATGAACATTTTGCAGGAGGCAAAAGCAGACATCTCTGGAAGAGGAAAACAGACTTTTGTTTTAGAGAGCTGATAGTTTTACTGCCTGTTCCGCTGCCAGGATAAGGTCCTCAGCTGGCATGAACAGTAAAGCTCTACTGAAGTGCACAGAGCTGTACCAGGCAAAGCCGGGGTGGGATCAGGCCCTCGGACATGTAGTCAGGATGCCTTCCTGATGTTAGGTACCCTGAACGCGTGTGACAAAGCTTCTGCCAAGTCTGTTACTCCAAGTGGCTCTCTTAAAAACCTTGCAGCTTCAAAGAAATTATGAGCAAGCTACTATGTGTTATCATTTCTCTGTCTCTTGCCTTCTTTTTGTATTTTTCTTTCAACTAAACCGTATTAACTTTGAGCTATAAATCTTTCTAAAAGCCTGCAGAAATCAATGAGCTAAAGCCAGCAGTATGCAATGATGCGTGTCAAATAAAAATATAATCAGCATTTTTCCCAGAATTGCCGACACCTTAGAACTTTGCAGTAAACCAAATATTTTTAAAGTGGTGCAACCAAATGAAAACTCTAAATTTGCCAGCAGAAGGTGGATTGCTGATGCAGTAAATCTGCTTTTCTTGTACCATCCAGGCAATTAATCCTTTATTTCAGAAAAATCCCCATAAACTGGCTGTGTTTGTTCCCAGCAGCATTAAGATAACTTGTGAAATTTGGGAATCGTTTATCGTTCACTTTTCTCTCTTTCTGTCCCTTATTGATTCAGCCAGTAAGAAGATGTAGAGCACTTAATAAAGTCATTCTCAGCCTTAGCTGAATACTCTGGAGCATTAGTGGGCTTAGTTTTAAATACAGGAGGATTGGTTTTCCCTGTCCAGGCTGTTTTTTTCCAAACATGTGCTGTGTTGTGGTACACATATTTTATGGAGTATAACTCTCTGGATACGCTGCATGCTGTGCTATAAGCTCTTTGCATAGACTGTAAATCCCCAAGGATTTTGCAAAGTAAGAATTTTGTAACACATATATTTACTGTCTAGGGACCTGATCCTCTAATTAGTCCCATACAGGTAAATTCTTACACTTACATAGATGCAGCCATATTCTTTTAGCTCAAGGGTCTGCTCTGCAGATTTTCACTCAATAAATATTAAAGGATGCAGGATCACAGCCTCAGGAATCAAAGAAAATACTTTCTAATGCAGTGTTTTTAGTTAAACATACCACAGTGAATTTGGACTAAGACCTGATTCTAAACTGAATTCATGACTCTTAATCTGCAGTGTAGGGGTGGAAAATCAGGCCAGTGAGACAAAAATAAACATTTTGCTCAGATCTACCTCCTTATCTGACATTGGAAGGTCCCATAAAGGAGTGAAAAACAGTGTTGAAATATAGCTACAAATTTTAATGGTTTTATTGCTCTTATTGGGACAGCATATAAGAAGCCTGTGTATATGATGTGTGTCTGTGGTCTTTGACCACAAAACTTAACATGAGAAAGGAAAGTGTTGACATTTGGTAAAGAAATAGGTTCCTCCCAGCCACCCACCCACAAATACAGTGTGTGTAGCAATCGTCTCCTAATGTGCTTTTTTTCCCTCCAGATATATGGGAGTGCTCTGATCTTTTATTTGGCTCTTTAATGTATCCCTGCAAATGAAATTAGTATTCTGGGATGTTGCTAAAACATTCAAGTGGCTCTTTTGCATCAGCACTGGCTGGCTTGAAATGAGCTCCATAGGGAGTCTTGAAAGGGGGGAATCTCACATCACAAACTGGTTGAGGATGTAGAATCAGGAAAGGAAGAGTAGAAGAGGAAGAGGTGTTTGACTTTTTGGGGGTTGCCTGAACCTCCTCTTTCAGCTCTAAAGTTTCCTTAGCTGGAGTCTAAATTTCTGACACCAAAACTAAGTAGAGACAAACTGATCATCTCTGGGCCCTGCGCATATGGTTTGATAAATAGCGAACAGCACAGCCTGGAATCTTGCATGGCTCACACTGTGTTTCCAGCTCTGTGGTAAACACATGAATAGAAAGGAGAAGGCAGCAAGTCTTAAACTGCTCTCGCCAAGAACATCTGCATTTATGAAAAAACTTTCCCTAATTGAAAATCTAGTAGTTTCAAATGCTTTCCAACTGAGAGTTTGGAAACTAGCTCAGGGGCTGCTAAGATAGCAAGAAACAGCAGTGGCTTTGAGCCCCCAGTCCAGGTTACTCCCCCACCCTCCTCCTCCTTGTAACTTGGACATTGAGGAGGTGCTAATAACATCTTTACAAATCCTAACAAGGGAAAAAGTTTCTCTTTAGACTCCAGCCACATTATTCTGTAGTTCTCTAACTCCCTTTCCTTACCGTCATCTCCCCTCCCCTCCTCCTCCTCCTCAAGATTTCCTCCTGTTTCTTTGAGATCTACTACACCAGAAATATTTTTGGAAATACCACAGACTATTGTTTTTATTAGTGACTGGAAAGCTTTGTAGTAGGATGCTTTTGTGTTTCATTTGTTTTCCTTGCTCTGGCACAGCTGTTTTTGCTTTAGCAGCATCAGAGAGATGGTTAAACTATTTGTGGCCTTTTCTAACCCAGCAGATCTCTTCCACTGAGTGCTTTAAACTGAATGACTGAGACCGTAAGTAACAGGTTGTCTGCGTGGGCAGTTTTGTGCATAAAGTTACAAATGCACTGTTTTTATGAGATCTTTTAATTTGTTCAAGCAAAACACTGATCACTGTGAAGCAAATCCCAGTTTCCCTATAAATTTCCCAGCCAGAACACTGACAGAACCTTGAGTCGGGAGGATACAGAACAGATGAAGTAGTAGATCTTGTTCAAACCTACACATGTTCAGAAATATTAATGGAAAAGAGGTTCATGTAGGTGTGGTGATCCCCACTTCAGCCAAGAGGGAAAAGGAAGGAAAGCCGGAGCAGATGGTGGGGCAGAATGTGTTCTGAGGACAAATCTGCCAAAGGTGGCATGTAGATGCTGCAAATGCCTTACTGGCCACTGTGGTTACACAGAGCAAGATGGGGAATTAGGAAACAGTCATCCAGTCAGGGAACGGTGACAGCAGAAAGTAGTAAATGAAGAATGAAGCGAACAAAACGTAAAGCAAAATGAAAATGTAGGTGGAGAGTGAAAACATAACACATCTGTGCAAAGGCAAAGGGAAAAGCAAAGGGAAAAGAGGAAATGAGTTGCACTGGAGGTTTCAGTGTTCATGTCTGGTGACATAATGTAAGTGATACTGAAAGTATGGGCTGATGAACAGCAGGAAAATGAAAGCTAGGAGTGTAACTGTGTCCTGCTAAATCCCAGTCTTACCACACATTCTCACCAGCTCTGCTGGGCAGACACAAGCCGCTGAACAGCGGTTAGGTTTAGAGACTCAATCTGCTTACAGTGGCTTGTCAGTTTTGTTTCTGGCGAGGTCAGGCAGATGACAGACCTGGCTCAATTTGCTGTGTGGCCGTGTGAACTTGGACTGCCACTGGGCAGGCATGTGGGTATGGCAGAGGTGGCACCATCCCTGTCAGCACCTCACAGCAGTGGAAAAGCAGCACATGGATCAGCTCACTGATTAAATATAATGCAGGTGGAGTGGTGAAAGGACGTATCTCTCTTACTGCAGTAATGCAGAGCATGTCTCTTCCCTCTTTATGCAGTGGGTTGGGAAGCAGTTGCACTTGTCAGAAACCATGTCCTTACTGGCACTGCAAAAGAAATGGCTAAAATGTCTTTCCAAGCACATTTTTTCTCTTTTTCCTTCATTAAAAATAACTGTTTTCAACTCTTCTGTCAGTTTTGCTGGGAGGTCACATTTGTGAATCCATGACTAAATGAGGCCAGGGACAATGCAGAGAGAATAGTCAATTACAGTGAGAAAGAAATTCTCCATTTACCTGTCTGCACTACTTCTCTGTAGATGTGTGTCATCTAGGAGGCTTTATTTAGCACAACAAAAGTCCAGGCAACTGTCCACATGTCTGTCCCCAGACAGGGACTGTTTCTGCTGGTGGGAAGGCACCTCACAATTACAGTAGTATCAGCCCTCCATCCTAGAATGCCACGAGAATCAGTGTAGTTGCACTTAGCTCATCCTGTGCTTTTCTTCTCAATCAAATAGCAACATTTACATTTCAGCCAGCTGTTACTGCCAGCCCTGATTCTTGCCTGTGACTAGACTCCAGTTGTGATCTTTGCACTGACTGTTCTCCTGACTGGCTCGTTTCAGGGCTCCAAAGAGTGCGTCAGCTGGAGAAAAACACAAGGTACTTCAGACGAAAACTGCATGAAATGGGATTCATCATTTACGGCAATGATGATTCTCCTGTTGTTCCCTTGCTCCTTTATATGCCTGGTAAAATAGGGTAAGTGCTGAAAAAAAGTACTTGTTTTGCTGACAAAACAAGCGCTATTCAAGTTCATGGTTATTTGGTATACACTGCAGAAGATGATGTTCTGTGTGGTAGGTGCTTCCCAGGAGAAACATGCAATTAGTTGAGTTCATCATTTGGTTCTGTTTTCTTTTAAATTTTCCCCTAGATTTAATTTTGAGTTGTTCCAGAATTCAGAATTTTTTAATTCTTCTCTTTTCCTTTTTTAACGTGGTCTGGAATACTTTTGATAACATTTTGAATTTGAATTTTTTTATTTTTAATCTGTAATCATTAAAGGAGACGCGTTGCTTTGATGTATGAATTGGTTTAGATGAATGCCTTTTTTTCCCATCTGATCTTTGAATGGTCTTTGCATGTCTTAGCATTCAGTTCCTCTCAAGCAGCACTTGTGCACTGACTTGGGCACACGGACCAGAAGTCAGGAGTAGCATAATGTAAGGGTTGAGCTGTAGGGAGGATTTGCAAGTAGCTTAGGGTGGCTGTGAGCTCTAGGTCTCATACATACCACATGAGCCTTCCTAACTGGCAGAGTAATTTTGAGGGCAAATAAACCATCACACAGATTGGCTTATTCCTGTTGATGTTCAGGAACCAAGCATTTGCACCTTTCACAAGCCCAGCCTCTTCCACGCTTAGGGACTGTGAATGCCCACATGGTTTGATTTGTACTCAGAGACTTCCATTGACATAAATGAATTGTCTATCATGCAGTGCCCTCTCTGCCGTCACATTTCTAGTATTTGACACCCACTTGGCTTCATGAGCTGCTAAGCAGCAAACAATCCCAGTCCTACTGGTAAAATTCTGGCTTTTATGGAAATCAATGGGAATATTCAATCAATTGAAAACAGGATTTTATCTATTGTTGCATTATATGTGAATGTTTTCTCTCTGTGTTCAGTTTATTTGAGATAATTTATTTTTGATTTTTCTCCTTCTACTTTTTCTCTCCTTAGGGCTTTTGCAAGACGCATGTTAAAAAAAAATATCGGGGTGGTCGTGGTTGGGTTTCCAGCTACTCCTATCACAGAATCCAGGGCTCGGTTTTGTGTGTCAGCTGCACATACGAGGGAGATGTTAGACACGGTAAGCGCAGCAGATGTCCTGCCCAAATTAACTTCAGGTGCAAAGGGGGCTGGGAGAAGCTGTGCCTCTGTTACTTTGAATCTCAGTAATTCATTTTTACATTTGTTTTTCTGGCCTTGTCACTTGATCTTTAAAGGCATTTGAGCCTTATACATTTTATTTTCTAAAATAAATTATTGGACAGTTAACTTCTTATGTTCTTCTATTTCTAATAGTGGCCAAATCTGTCATCACTAATAAAAACCTACATGAACAGCACAGCAAGACAGAAGTTAAATTCTACATCAAAACTATCAGAGTGGGAAACCTGAAACGATATGGAAATAATTGAAAATCAAGTTTTCCGTACCCGTACTTCCATTCCCTATTTCCACGTGTTTCTTGGATTGCAGAAGTATATGGGACAGCCTTGGGGGTACAGGTGGAAGTTGCAAACAGTATTTGGAACTGTTTGAACCTAATTAAGTTTAAATGGTGCTGTCTGGCCAGTCTCAGTTCTGTATCTTTCTCTGATATCAGAAATGCCATTAACAGTATGTTGAGACTTCCATCGTAAACCTCCATTCCAACGCAGTCAGAAATGTGTTTAAAATAAACTCTTTGAAATTTTCCATCTCCCTTTCTTGCCGAAGGTGTTTTTGGCCTGGCTTGAGATACGTTCTTTCGTTCTCAGAATAAGCCAACTTAGAGGCATGAAACACAGAGGCCTAACAATAAATTTCAGGCTTTGTTTTTCCTCTCTTTGCATGAGTGTGGTGGTCAAAGCAAAACATCCTTGAACATGGAAAGGCATTTGAGTTAAATATGCCACTGGTTCATGCAGACAAGCACTTGTGCCTGCAGAGAGCTCCTGACTGCTCTCTGAGATGCACGTGGATGTGGAGGCTGCAGCCCTGCTGAGCAGCTCCCATAACAGTGTAGATAGCTTTCAAACAACATCAAAAACCTGCCTTGCGTGTGTGCAGTGTAAAATTACTGCTGCCTTTAAAGGTGCAGTAGTTATTAACAAGGTACAATACCACGAAGGCAGTATTTTGTAGAACAGAGCATAGCTACATAGTTCTTGTGTTGGTCCTTGCCAGCTTTTGCTGTTTGACTGTGCAGATTTTGGCTTGTGTAACTGGTAACAGGCAGTGAAGTTGATCTGAAGATTAATCTCCTGAGGCTGCTGCTTTGATTTTCTTCCTTTCCCTCCACCCCCAAATGTCAAGCCCACCACATTTTTGGGGTCGTCATTGTACGTTCGCTTCCTGCTACCTGCACGTTGCTGCTTCCAGGGAAGGTCTGACGCTCCCCAGTCATCACTGAACACGCTGTGCTTTTGCCACAGTACTCGTGGCCCTCCTGCAGCGTGGGGGAATGGAAATGCCCTGAGTTTAATCACTTGTGGATGGAAGGCTTTTAGGACAAAACAGTTTGTGACTGTGCCTAAACCCAGGGTAACAACAGGTAACAAGCACAATGAAAATGTTTCCCTTTGGCAAAATTTGTTTTGTATCTCAGCCTGGAACTGAAGAGGAAAGATCCATGAAAGGGAGAGCTCCCAAGAATAACTTCCTTAATGACCTGGAAGCTGCCTCTCTGCATAAAGCATTACTAAATTACTTCTTTTTGTTCTAAGTTACTTCTTTTTGTTCATGAGCTTGTTTTAGCGGCTTCACAGAAACAGGCTCAAAATTGAAATTGCTGTCTCCTTCTTTGATGCCAAAAAGTTGGCTGCTCTTGAATGTGGGTCAGGAGTAGCATAATGTAAGTGCAAAACACTCACTGCTGGGATTGTGGTACAGAGTTCCCTGGCTACATTTTGAATCTACTGGAAGCTGGGGACTCAGCAAACTGTGTTACAGTATTAATGAACAAAAATTAATTGTCTCTGTGATATTAATATAAGATAACAGCATTCACTAAAATTATGTTCAACTATTCAGACCATTTGTGCTGACTCTGCTCAGCACTGTGGGGTGAGTCCTACCTAAGAAAATGCATTGGCAACTCCAGTCTTTGAGAGCTGTGGAAAAATACTGAAGTATAGCCTCACACATTTCTTTTGCACAAGCAAAGATAATTTTTACCTGGGCTGTTACCTCCCTGTGCTTTTAGAAAAAGTAATTTTTTTCATCTGTGCTCAATTAATGCACTTACTGGTAAACCATAACCTACTGAAGGAGCAAATTCCTTTCTCATAGATGCTGTTGTACATCTACAACTGTATTGATGTTCACTGTTGTAGAATGAATGCAAATTTTGCCTGTTTGTCCTTTAAACTTTCTTTAACTGATGTATTTTATAATCTTCTTGTTCTGCAGTAAAGTAGAAGTTACTAAAACTTCATTTCTTTTCCAATAGAATTGACAAAGTATCATGGTCTTACAGGTTTTGAATGCTCTGGATGAATTGGGTGATTTTCTGCATCTGAAATATTCCCGGTATTCCAAGTCATCTCATCCTGAACTGTATGAAGAATCTAGGCTTGAACATGAAGATTAAGTTTTCCACCCATGAAGAGAACATTATGATGCTATGAAAGGGCGGAAAACCCGAAAACTAAACAATACAAATGCATTTCTTCCCTTCTAAGGACAATTTTTATTTCTCAGTTAATTGAAAGGAGGGGAAGATCGAGTGTTGCATCATGTTGTATCAAATTTCTGTATTCAAGAGACTGAAATATTGATACAGATTTGCCTCCCCAGGAGATCTGTCCTTCTTATGGTATTTTTGATGCAGAATGAATGCATCCATTGATCCAGTTGCTAACGTACAGCTTTTGATATGGCCCCTTTTTATGAAGAGGCTTCAGATAGTCTTAATTGTGACTGAAATAATAAAGTTTAAAAAGTTAATAGATTCCAGTGTAATATAGCTGAGCTTCATCAGTGAGACTGACTTTCATCTGTTAAAGATCATAAATCAAGATGCCGGTGTGGACTGCTACAAAGGAATGAGCAGAAAGTGACCTCCTTAACTAAGTTGCACTATCACGCATTTCTCCAAGAACAGAAAATGTTAGAAAAAGCCTAATGCTGAGAACGAGAAAAGCAGCCTGATGAGATCGTGTGTTTCTGACAGCAGGTTATGGGAAAGGGAAAATTCCTCTTCCACAGACCTTTTCTCAGCCACTTAAATGCATTCTAAACTTCGAGATGTACAAAAATTTGGGCTCAGACAAACAGAAATGCTTTTCTGCCAACGCATTTGACCTACAACCTATCACATCTTATCACTACCTGAGTTCTTCAGCAGGCTTGCTCCCTTTCTGTGGAGCAGTAGTAAATAACTTTAATAACCATTTAACTTTCCTGTAAAAACCTTGATCAAAACAGTCAGGTACTTGCAGTTCACAAACTGCAGATGACATTTATGGGCCCATTCCTAAGTTTCTTGAACTACTTACGGGCCTAATAAATTCACTAACAAGTACATAATGCTGAAGCTGTTAGTTATACAGAATGTGAAGTTCAAGGTACCGTAAGTAGTCCTGCCACCTGTTAAATAGAAAACTCCACCATTTCTATACAAGCTACAGTCATGCATGTAGTAACATTTCTTGAAATATTTTTGTCTGTTTTATGCATGTCAGGGGTTGTTCTGTCCAGGGGGTTTTTTGAGTCATTTGTTTTTCAAATAATTAATATATCACCTGAAGAGGAAGATGCCCTTGTCCCCTTGTCCACTGCTCAAGTGACAAATGCTCAAAGCCACCTGAAGGAATTGTTCCAGCCAGCAGTTTCCCTGCAATGCCAGCAGCATTACTGTCAGGCTTGTGTGGGCTCAGTTGCTGGAAGGAGATTGGAGGCTTTTTCCCTTTTTTTTTTTTTTTTTTTTTTTTTTTTTTTTGCAGCACTGAAAAGCAGTTCTGCAGCTTTAAGAATGAACTCCAAACAATTCCACGCTATCAAATGTCATTGTAAACACATCAGATGAGAGATGTTTAGCTTTCTGTTGCACAGATGTACCACACTTTCATGTTCTCTTGAAAGCTGTGGTGTAAACTTAACCCACAGCTGCAATATTAGATTTAAGAAGAGAACAATTAAATTGCAGAGTACCAATTACACTATATTACTCCCTGCTTGTTAAAGCAGCTTTCAGGATATAACAAGGCTGACTGATTATGAGGGCCCATTTTTTGTTGGATTTTTGTTGTTGTTGTTGTGCAAGTTAATAAAAATCCAGTGGTGCTATAACTTAAAGAATTGATTACAACACATTCCATAATATCAAATGTCGGCTTTAGGAAACGTATCTCAAGGGCTGGGGGAGGACTAAGTGGTGTGTCATGTGATTCTTCACTGTGGTAGATGGACATGAAAAGCACTGCAGTGGTTCAGGGGAGCTGTGTTTGTGGATAAGAGCAAACTCACTGTATAAATATTTAAATACTCGGGCACAGGACAAGGAGAAATTAGGAATCATGAACTCTGTCTTTGAGTATCCTGGCAGTTTGTGGTGCACAGCTTTGTTACATGCAGGGTGAGTGCACTTACTGTGAAAGGAGATGGGTTGAGAAATGTCTGCAACCTGTTCCTTGAGGAAAAGTACTGGATTTGATATATTGCTTTTTGATCTCTATTGCTGAACATCTGCAGCCAGATCCTCAGTTGACTTCTGACCTTCCATCTTGGGGTATGCAGCCATAGTTTATATTTCAGCAAACATTATTACACGTGCTGTTGCAGGCAATATGCTATTACCCTCAAAGAGAGGCCTGAGACTGATTAAACTACAGAGTGATCACTTTCTGTACCCCAATAGGGGAATGTTTTCATTCTAAAGCTGAATTCTTCCTGCCCTCAGAACATTACTCTCACTCATATTAAGGAGACAGGACAGCTATTTTTTAGAGACTGTCAGTTGATTTATTATGTGCTCTCTTCTGATTTCTTCCATCCCTTACACACTAGAGAAAGTACAGACTGACTACCCCTGGGCTTGGGGAACAGTTAGGGAGAAATCCCTGCTCCACTGGTGCAATAATAAAACTCCCAGGAACTTCAGTCTTTTAGATTTTCCCCATGAGGCTTATAGTCTGGCACTTTCTTTCCTAGCAGTGTGGAGTGGTTCCTGGTTTACTTCAATTTTAATAGATTTAGAGTTGATCAGCATTTGAAGACTCTATTTTAGCTCGTGTAAGAAAAAATGTGATAGAGTACCCATTAGGGAATTTGCACCTCTAGCACAGGATCACGTATTTCCTAGAATGTGCTCCCCCTTCAGGCACGCATGTTCTTGGAAAACATAGTTCTCTGTAATAGCTTTAGAAGGTTCTGAAGAAATGCCTTCAATAAATGAAAAAAATGCTTGAGTTGTCGTATTTTAATCCAGTGGAAACATAAGAATAACTACACTAACGTTTTGTGGGCAAGCTACATCCTGTTATCTTATGTAAAATCTTGATTGACCTTTATGATATGGGAAAACTCAAGAGTTTCTGTTTGACAGAGAAACTGAATTGCTTGCCCTTTCCTGCACCTTTATCCTACCTCACCTTTTAGAAAGTCTTCGTCTCCTGAGCTTATCAAACTTGTCAAGGTGGTTCCCCCTCCACTTCTGTCTTACTCAATTGTTCTCTCTGTTCTGCTGTTTTTTGCTGGGGGAAAGCACACATGCAGCTGCAGTGGACCTGAGTGCAGCAGTTGGCTTTTTGGGCATTGCCTCACTGCCTGCTTTTCCCGGTATTGTCATCAGGTCTTGCAGACTTTAATCTTCCCTGTTCAAGTAAAAGTTTTCTGCGGATGGTGCTTAATTTCTATGCTGAACCAAATCTGAACTGCCCAAGCTGTTGAACCAAGAACGGGCTTGTTGTGTAATTTATGCAAGTGTAGATCAGGTTAAGTCTTGCTTTGAAGTCAATACTGTTGGTTTAAAACTGGTACGATTGTGAGAGGAACCTGTCAGTGTGAGGTGAGCTGCCTGCATTTGTTTCAGAGGGGTTTGACCGCTGATGTCTCTGGACTGTTACACAGCTGCTGCTCTTCACAGGGGACCAAGATACGGAGTGGATCTATTTAAGGTAGGATTTCAGCTGGGTTTTATTTTCTTTTTTTTCCAAAATGTGTTTGGTTGAAGGTGTGTTGCATATTTCCCTGGCCTGCTGAGACAGGGAATAAAGTAGCGAGGTAAGAAAAGCAGTCTGTACTAAAGGTGTTTATGTACTTTCTAGCCTGCTTCGAAATCCAATAGAGATCCTCTAATATATGATCTGCTTTTTATTTGTGCATGAAGTTAAATTGTTCTTCTATTTAAAACACAGATCAGGACCAAATTTTAAAGAAACCACGCCACCAGCTGAGAAATGGCAGACGTCATGCCGTTATTGGTAGCTGAATATTCGAGCCTCCAGATGCCTTCAAAAACAGCATCTAGGTGTTTTCCTCATTTACTCCCACATCCAGGGTGGTTTGTGATCCCTGCAGATCAGTCACAAGATAATGAGAGCTCACTTTATCCATTTGGGAGGCAGAGCTTCAGACTTGTCAAGATGGCCCCAAAACCACCACCCACCTGACCACACAAAATAATAGTTCAGCACCATTGGAACAGGAGTCTGGGGTCTGAGTCAGGCTGGTTGCTCAGCACTTACTGAAGAGGGGAGTGTGTTTCCACACATGTAGCATGTCACTGACGAGTGACATAAGGAAGCAAAGATAAATGCATTTGTATCATGTGCTAACCAAATGAAAAGCGTAAGTGTAGTGGAACAGGATATGGAGAGATGTGGTAGACCTGGAGACTGGGACTAGATCCAGTTGTGTATACTTTTTGTGCAAGCATTAAGTCTTTTTAACCAGCTAGGTGGGAAAGTGGAAAACATGCTCTTTAATATCAAAATAGTGACTTCAAAGGAGGCAAACAGAGACATCCCGCCACCTGTGTTGCTCCAGTTGGTTTATGAAGAGAAGGAAGGGTAGATAGGGTGCCATAGCAGGTGACCCTGATACTTGGTACTCTATTCATAGAACCTTTTTGGGGAGTCACTTCTGCCAGATGCTGTGCTAAGGCCCAAAACTGTTAATTGTTATCAATATACACCAATTCCACGGCTTGTGCTGCAGGGGTGGCCAGTGTTGCTTGATCCACCAGCTATAGCGAGCTGTGCTGATGCTGGAAATTAGTCAGAGATTGTTTTAGTGACAAGAGTGCACAGAATCACTGATGGTTGGGATGCCCTTCACTGCTGGGATGCCACCATTAGGACTGCCTGTGCTGAGGTGACAATTGCCTGTGCTGCTCCGCCTGTGTGGCTCCAGGACAGGCATGACAGTCTGTCCTCTTCTTTGCAGATGCAGAGGGACTTGGGCTGTAGGTCAGTCCAGCAGATGGGCTTCTTTCTGGCAATTCAGCTCAACCAGAAGATGTAGCCAGGAAAGCAGGACTCTGTAGGAAGTCTAGAAAATCAATTGTCACAAGTAAGTCAAGTACTTGTAGTAACAGAGAAATGCTGATGTGTGGGAGAGGGCAATGGTGCTTTGCTGTCACTTCTATTGAAATTGTCTCAAGGAATTCACTATGGACACGAGCTGACTCTTGGTATCCTGTGGGTGAGCCAGAGTATTTGTATCGTCCAGCTCCTGAAGCACAGAACTGATCATTAATGCTACGATGTACCATCAAGTTTGTTGCCCTTATCTTTGGTATCTCTGTCTCACCAGTTCAGAGCACAGCACAGAGTGGCCCGCTGAGCCTGTTGGGGTCTGACGTGACCACACATGGTCCATGACACAGCAGTGAGTAAGTGTTTCTTGGCACAGGCTGGCTTTGGAGATAGCTTCGTCTGAAGTGGGTTCCTTGTCTGTTTACCTCTCAAGCAGCTGTTCTGGAATGCATGGAAGTGATGAAATCAGTGGGGACATTTCAAAAGCATAGCTTCTCCTGAGTGCTTCCTGGAGCCTGCTCCGACACAAGGATTGTGTCCTCTTGTGTCCTGCTCTCCCCTTGTTGTTACCACACAAACCTCGTGATGTCTTGGCTCTGCTCTGTGCAGAAACAGTTCCATCCATTGCTGGGGTTCCTACTTTCATGTGGGAGCTGCTTTTCCAGCAGCCCTCTCACCAAGGACACAGCTACTCTCAGACAGAGTGGCCAGAAGAGGCATGGTATTTTTTACAGTTCCAGGACCATCTATTTACACTTTTGGCATTTCCTGGTGTGCTGAACATCCTCACACAAACTCTCTGATTCCCACTGCACACTCCAATGCCCATATTTTAAAAACTGCTCAGTGAACCACTGTAACCTAAGAATTAGAGCTCTAAACTGGAGACAAGACACCCAGTTCTGATCTGCCTCTGTTCTGCTAAGCAATTGCAGATGAGGCGCATTATTGTTCCTTGCCTCATTTTTATCCCTCTGTAGAACTCTGATAGCAGTCCTAATTTGTTTGTAAAACAATAAGTTGAACTAATAAGAAGTGCTACAAGAGTGAATTGTTGCTATTATCTGAGTGATCTTTTAATTTCTACATCTCAGAATGTCTCCATTAATCCTGTAAAAGTCACGAGTACTCTGTTTACCAGACCTAGTGTATGAAACAGTACAATGATGAAGACTAATTATAAATCATAGGGAAAAAATTCTGGAAAACAGATTCCTTTAACATTTCCATTCTGTGCAGGCTTTGTCAGTGTCTTACAACAGTGATGCCAGTTGGATTAGAAAGCTTTTTAAAATGTGAATCTATCTTTTCAAAGATTTGTAGCTAAGCCTTTCCAGTTTGTTAAAATGTAATTAGTGTCTACTTGTTAATATAATGTTCATTGATTTTTAAAATACACAGACTTCAAAGCTAGAAATAAATAAATAAAAAGAGAGATAATTCAAACCAGAGTGGAACATCTCGGACAGTTTTACTCTTTTGCCAGGATCCCAAAGCTGTCGTGTTCAAACAATGCCACAGTTTGAGTGGAAATGTGAAGATTAAATCCAAACCCTGCATGTCAGCTTTTTTTGCAAACGACTATCCAGGATTTCAATAAAATGTCCAACCACAACAGATTATGTTGCTGGGGTTTTTATTGCCCAGCAGTTTGTGATAGTCTCCTGTTACTCTAACGTATTATAAACCAATGCACCTAGCAAAGATCTGTGGAATTTTGGTACCTAATTCAGTTAGGCTCTTCTGAAGAATAACTTGAAAGGAACAAAACAGGAAAGGGTTCACAAGATGATGGATGGTTGCAGAATCTCCCAGCTGCACATCAGTGTGGTGTGTCACAAGATGGAAGGTACATAAACATGGAACATAATTTGACCACACTCATGGAGGAAACAATGCCAGTGCTAAAGAGACAAGTGGAGATAACTGGAAATTCAGACAGGAGCTCAAAGATGTGATTGAGGAATACCCTGAGGAGAGAGCAGAAGCAACACTAGTGCACAATTCCTCAATAAGAAGGTGGCCTCAATAACAAAAAGATGGAAAGGGATATCCATGGGACAACCCTACCCAGGGCAGGAGAGAGGATGAAATTACCTAGTGCGGGAGAGATGAAGCTGAGCAACAAATTTATTCGACTGGAGAAGGAAGACAATTCTGAGGCAAAGAAGAAAGGAAGGGAAACTACCCCCCAAAGACCAAATGACAAGACAGTGGAGACAGCCAGGATTGAGACTCCACGGGGGAGAATGAAGGGGGAAATAAAAGACAGACTGATTTTCACACAAGAAGGAGAAGAGATCCCACCACACCAGTAAGACAGGGGTGTCCATGGCAGCAGACAGGTTCCTTGATGGTTTGGAACAAGGGAGGAACAATGTGGAGCCAAAAAGCAGAGAGATGCCTTGTTCTTCCATAAGTAGGAGTGTTAGATGTGAACCAAGGGCAAAGAAAAACTGGTGGAATTAAGGATTGCCTTCTATTCAGGACATGTGATACTGTGGAAGCAGGTTAAGAACAACCCCAAAAGAGAGAGGACAATACTTTAAGTTACAGATGCTCGGGGGTTTTTCCCCACAAAACTCTTCCAGTCCCAATGGAAAATGATAAGCTAATAAAAATGTTTTATTTCCTCAGAACTAGCCCTGTGAAGGAAGCTGCTGAGAGGCGAGCAGCTAAAGCAGATTCTTCTCTGAGGGCAGTCTCCATTTGGCCACCTGTGATACTTGCCTTCCAGGACTGAAAATTGCAGTGAGTAAAGCCAGCTTTCAAGTGTAAAACAGTGAGAAACAGGCACAAGAGCCCTGTCTGATTTTCATGCTGGGTTTTAACACATGGGAAAAGGAATATCCTGAGGGTGAATATGGCAAGGGACAATGGACCCCAAAAGAAAAAAGGAATACTGACAACAACATATTCATTCTGTGCTGGTCCCAATACATGAGATGGGTTTTTTCTAAAGGTTTTGGAATTGCCATTCACTTTATAATTGCAGATTTACTGTGTGATGCTCTCCATGGTGAGCACAGAAGGAGTTCAGCTGTGTGATAACATCTAAGCTTTGTATACAATATAAGTGTTCTGGTCTCTATCTGTTCTGTAAAAACTAAGAGGCCACCTAAGTTTTGAAATGGCTGCACAGTCATGCCAGACGGTACTGACAGGAGATGTAGTCAGTGAAAACACTTTACCAAGTGGTAAAAGAGAAAGTACAAAAGAACGGAGGGGAATCTCTGAGTTCAGAATTGCCCAGTTGCTTTAGAAACTGCTGTTTGTAACAGTCTCCTGGTCTGACTCTTGTTGAGTCATCCCATGAGACTACAGACATGGCTTGGCTTAGGTCATTTCAATAACAAGTCTCCATTACCTTGGTTTGCTTTGACTTAAGCAAGCAATAGATAAAAGCACCTCTCTAGGCAGACAGGAGATAGAAGATCATAAATTGCTGCAAAGTTTAGGGGATGGTAACTTTCAAAACAGGGATGATGCTGATGACCACGAGGGAGCAGCAACTGCTTTCTTTGATACTTCTGAAGCCAGCAGGAATATTTGTCCATGGACCTGCCCATGGATGCAGCACGCTGAGTATGTTTCTCATCTGCTTAAGTTTAAATCACCAGCAGCCAAAACAACAGTCACTGAAGAGTGGAGAGCTTAGAAGTTTTGAATGTGGAGTCAGGGTCTTCTTTAAGTCAAATTTTATTTTCAAGATCATCTCATGGATTTGCGTCTCAGTGATGTCACTGGGGGGAGTCCTGGGGAAGAGGAGTGGGCAGGGAGAATCTTCTTGACCTCACAACTTGCATAGTTCTCTCAGTCTGGGATGAGAAGTAAGCTCAGATCTTGTAGGCACAGGACAGGTGGCAAGGAAAAGCAGTGCTGTGGTAAGAAAGCACCAAGTGAGAGCTCTGAAACATCAACCTGAGAGAAATGGTGCAAATGAAATGAAAGCAAATTGTAATTTTTATGCTAGCCATAAAAAGAGGAGCAAAAAGTTGGGTCATGATTTAGCAAAGCTGGGGCTTTACTGCATATGGCAGGAACAAAATAAAGTCAAAGATTTGACTGTGAATGTGCCCTGAGGAGCCCAGCATGGTGGCAGAGGTGTGATGAAACAGAACCTGCAGCACTGAGATGTACAGAGCACATGGGTGAGAAACCAAAAAAAATAAGAGGCAATTTTGGAAAGACTTAAAATAAGTAAGGGGAAGGGAGATAGCCTGGATCCAAACACCCTAAAACTCATGGATACAGGGAAACTGAAGACCTAGAGGAGCAATCAAGAGCTTGCTCAGGCAACACACAATGGAAATTTGCCCGTGGAAGAGAAGTTGTAGGGTGGGTCACAATCAGTCAGCAAAGGATTAAATAACGCACTCAGGGGAACAAGGCAGGGATAAAGTGATGCTAGGTGTACGGGGTTGGATTTGAGGACCCACAAGGCCCTGTCCAGCTTAATCATCTACGATTCCATGGAGACAGCAATGAAAGACCTGCATTGTCTCCCTGAGAACTAATTTTGCCAGGTATGGGCTTAGGTCACGTATTACAAATAGGTCTCTTTTATGTAGGATTCTAGTTTGGATTTTGCAGTGATTGATGGATTCATTAAAACGTCATCACTGCAAGGGACAAGAATTTTCTGTTTAAAAATAAATAAATGACGACAGAAACAGCAAAAGAGCCTTCTGCTTTTTTTCTGATTCTCCCTGCAGCTTAACATGCTTCAGGCGACTACTTGGTGGGAGAGAGAGGAGACAGGATGAGAAAGGATTAGTAAGGGAGATCAGCATTTCACTTAGATCTTTGGCTACCTGGTCACTCTTTAATTCTACCTCCCTGTATCTTTCTCTTTGTTTTTATGAATGTCACGCAAGCATCGTTTTGGTGCCTAATAATACTTACATTGTGATCTCCCATTTGGTCTGGAAAAGGCACTTGGCCAAATTCTCAGGTGGTTGTAACTGAACTTTATTGCACAGATGTGAGCGGAGTTGCACTTGAAGATCCAGCCCAATGGATTACTGCTTGTACAGCTGTGCTGTCTTTTTGAAGCCAAATTAGTCGGTATAGAAAGATTTTCTCCACAGAATCTGGCTGTCATCCTTGTGGCAGTATGTTTTATTTTCAAGTAGATCCCAAGGGCCAAATTAATTGTAATGCTCTACTGATGTCAGTCATGTTACCCCAAGTGTGAATTTGGCCCCATTGTTCTAAGGCTAATACAGATTTTTTTTTTCTTTCTTTCTTTCTTTTTTTTTTTTTTAATGAAAGTGGATCATAAAATATTCTCAGATTTTCATCTGGTTTTGCTTATAATAATTATCCTTTCCTGGAGCTGAGTAGCAAAGAAAATATTCATATTCTCCAATGTCTGGTATAAATTGCAGTGCTTGTTTGCTGAAGCCCAAGACATGGGCTAAGGACAGAAGTTGATGCATTTGCCCAGGTCTGTACGGACACGGAGAAGCCTTTTAAAGTTCTCTGGCCTATGTCAGTGGAACACATTGATTTCCAGTGGCTTTTTGTACTTTAGAAGAAACTCATCTGGCAGCAGATGCATCAAGATAACATTAAATTCCACCCTTTGTTATTAATGGAGACAAAGGACATGTTCTTTTTAACAGGTTTCCATCTTTTTGAAATAATATCTCTATGGCTTACAGATTTAATACAGTGGGAGACAGCCAGCATAATTTTGCTGACAGCTTGCACCCAATTAGGTCAGAGAAGATGTGGGGTGTGATTAGAGTAAAATTAGCTGAATCAGGCAGTCGTTACAAGTGGTTCCTACTCCTGATCTAATAACATACCTGAGGGAAAGTGCAGTTGGGACTCCACTGCTGTCATTTTGGAGAGAGAGGCTGGCTATCCCCACCTGGCCACTGCTGGACTGCACTTGCTGTGTGTCACACCTGGTGCTCCCAAATATGTGTTGTGTCAAGCCTTTGCTGAAGTGCCAAGAATCAGAGAAGTCTGGTTGAATTATTGCATCACTCTTCAGTCCAGGTCTGAGGAACATCAGTGAAAAAGTTACGCAGATACAGGATATGTCCTGAAATGCCATACAAGGATTAGAAGGAACTTTGCAGTTGTAAATAAATAAATTTATTTACAGCAAACCTTAGCAGCTGGAGCTCTCCCTCCACTGGGGTGCCTCACATACTCTTGTTCACCAAACCTTCTGGTCAGTTTGATATTGCAATGGATAATCACTGAACAGGAGTGCTCCTGATTTACAGAAAGGCCTTGACATCCTGAATAAATCTTTAAGGAAATAGATGTGAAAATGAAGCATGTGGAGCTGATACTGCCTCTCAAGCCTAGGAATCTGTCTCTGTAGGTGCATTTGAGGCTTCATCTGGGGCAACCAACCTCCAGAGTCCACAAGAACTGCAAGGAACTATGGATCAAAAGGAGCTCTTTCTCTCTGAGCTCAGCTTCCTCTACCCTAAGACACTCCTGCAGGGTATCTGGCCCTCTGGATGTTTAATGAAGAATCAAGACCAGTTCTACACCAGTATGTTGAGAGTGGGAGTTGTTCTTGAAAGAGGATTGCTGATATTGGATCAACCCTAAAAGTAGTGGTGAAAGCTCTTCTGTGATTATGCAATTTTCTTTTCTTCCTGTTGCGAGTAGTGGTGGAAGAAAATGCACAGAGCTTGACCATGTGCCCATGTAAACAGTGCATCTGTGAAGACCATACTTGTTGATGAAAGGAAAATAATATCCTGAGCAAACAGATAGGACGTACCCTAACAAAAAGAAAACACCAAAAAAGAAAAAGACAAGAGGGATCTCTCAACTCCTAGCAAAGTATTTTTTCTTTTCTTCCCCCCCCAAAAAGAATGAGCTAAAGCAGCTGAATCTAGGTGTTCTCTGAAAGTCTGTGGGGAGTCTCCTAAAGACGGATCTTTAGCCAAAAAGCTCTCTCTTGCTGGATTTGTCCTAATTTGATATAAATGTTTAAGTACCATTTTTCCTTCAGAGTTTAGGATTTGATTTCAGATTATTTTAATGCCAAAGACAGGCTCAATTTTCCATAGAATAAATTTCTCTCTGGTGTTTATGGGAGAAATGTCAACTGGCCACAGCTGCATGTACTGCTTCGTGCTGTTCCTCAGAGCTGTATCTACTGACTGCTGCTGCTTGCTATCTAGGAACTCGCTTTTTTGCCATCTGTTCACCTGTCAGGCCTTCAGAAGCACTCTGTGACTTCAGTGCCACTCTGCTGTCCCATTAAAATGGTTCCATGCACAGCCTTAAAACACACAAGTGTGAAATGGGGGACAATTCCTTTTCTGTGGTAGGGAAAAGACTCTGCTGAGCCTTTAAAATTCGGTTGACAACAAGTTAGAAAAACATGTCTAGACTGTCAAAGGCTGTCTCCTAGTGATGTCTCCATGCAGTGGTGTTCTCCTGAAGGATGGATCATTGTCTCCAGTTTTCTCAGGCAATGTCCTGGTACCCTTAAAAATGGTTGAAGCTGGAGCAAAGCTTTCCTAATGAAACTCAAAACCAGGTAAAACTGCCTGCTTTAGGAGGTCTCATAAAATCCTGCAATTCAGGTCAGTTGTGCTGCTGTTTGCAAGCTGGGGCACAGTTTAGTGGAAATGCAGGAAATTTACTGTAACAGGTGGAAACCAGGCAGTGCTTGGCAATCCAGCCACACCATGCTGCTCCTGAAGTCAGCACCACTCAGTAATTTGTCATTGGAGATTTTAGATGGACTTAAATTACAGAAATTGAGTGTACCTTTAAGGAAGCTGCATACATCAGAATCAAGACCAGGACAGATTTCTAATCCTCAGAAACAAATATTATCCATTTCCATCCTGTTCTGGTTGAAGCCAAGTGTTACAACATTGTGTCCAAGCCTCACGGATGAGATTTTTGTCTCTTGTTTATAGCACTCTCTACTTTATATCAACATCTCTTGGGGACCCTCATAAGGTACTAGGGAAATTCCAGAGAACTAGAACTGAGCAAATGTTTCACTATTTTAGAAGGATGAAGGTGACCCCTTTCTCCCAGCGTCCCCAAGGAAATATGAGCCAGTGAACCTGATGTCAGTTCTGAGGCAACTGCAAGAAAATCAGGTGCACAAAGGAGCTAACATTAAGTTCAAGANGAGGAAATACGAGCCAGTGAATCTGTGCACGAAGGAGCTAACATTAAGTTCAAGAGATGGTGACATAAATGACACCAGTTAGTATAGTTTTGACAATAAAAATGGCGGTACAAAATAATTTTTACATGTCACTACCCAAGATGTAGCACATATTAGGTGAGTAAATTGTTATAACAGAAAGGTATCAGGAAGGTATTTTTATCAAGGTCCTGCAATGATTTGTTCTTGCCTCCAGGCTAGTCATTATTGTTATCAAGGATTTGAAAGAAAAAAATAAAGAAATCAGTTGCTGGAAAAGTTGCAGATATGCCATAGTGATAAATAAACAAGACGGGTCAAGTCTGTGAGGCAAACTGCAACACTTGGCAAAGTGGCCTCTTCTGAACATGTGTTTTAAACCAGCAAAATGCAAGGTCATACATTTGAGAACAAAGAGTGCAGATGACAGTTTACATCCTGGAAGCAGTGACTGTGAAAGCCTTGGCCCAGGCACAGGCTGTGGGCTTTGTCAGCGCCTACACAAGAACAGATTAAATCCAATCTCAGACCTCCTACATTCTGTTTGTGTTAAATCTCTACAATCAGTTGTTCTCATTAGCCAGACCACTCTGATCTCAGCCACTGTGTAGACTTCAGTGAAAATTTGCCTGCTTAGGGACAATTTTTCCCATTTTCCCACAAGTTGGAAAAAGGCAGAAGTATCTGATTTTGAACTTGAAATGTGGTTGTTTCTTCACCCTCTGAAATGCCTTATCATCTGTAGTGAATATCCTTGAGGCTGCCAGTTATCACACCAATTACCTGACAAGAGGCCAAGTTTTAGGGCAGCTCTGCCAATTTGAAGAGAAGAAACAAGGCCCTGTGGAAATCAGGGTCAAAACATTGCTAAAGGGCTGCTGGATAACTGGTGATGTTTGATTGGAAAGGTTCACTCTTGCATTCTTGGAGCCCATAAACCCTTCAAGACTGAGCAGTTCATACTGTTCTTCCCTTTAGGTAAGAAAGTATTTGTCGGGTATTCAAATGGTAAGAAATGCCAGGATTAAGCTATCTGTGCAAACTGATGTAATTTTCCTTGTGAATGGGGATTAGGATAGCTTCTCATCCCATGACTGCTTTTGATTTTTCCACAGGTCCCCTGCCTTAATGATTTGCCATTTGCATTACCAATTAATACAGGCTCCCAAGTTCTATGTGACTTCTGAAAATGCATCACGAGCTGCAAATCTCTCTGGGGGTGCTCTTGGAAAACATCCCATTGAATCATCACCGAGCAGGTAAGCTGCCAAAAATGAGCATCAGCCAGCCCCACAGGTGGGCATATACAACAGGTAGGGAGTCAGAGGGATTTCCTTACCCTCTTGGGCTTCTCCAGAAGCACACTGACCACAGGAGAAGCTGCAACGCTGCACTGGTGACAATCCAGCCTTTTCCATGGAGGTTCTTGCTTGTTGGTACAAGTGCTGGAAAGATGTATTGTTGAGCTCTAGAAAGAGGCGGTGCACAGACACTTGCCCATGTTCCTCTCGCTAGGAACGCTTCAAGATTGTTTTTATCTGTTTTACTCATATGACTGAAGGTAAAGCAGACACCCACCCCCCATAGCCAGAGCAGGGCTGCAGTCTTTGCATTAATCACTGTAAATGCCATATTTTCCTCTCTGGAAAATGCTTGTGGCTGGTGATTTACAGCCTTTGCCAGACCATCCTTGTTAAAAGATTCATGTCTGCAACAGTGGTGAATAGCATCCCTTTTTGGAGCTTTTTGGTGAAGCTGGGTTCCCTTTGTAGCCCTGATGCTCCACATTCCTTCCCTGCTTTCTGTGAGCTACAGCCTGTCCTTCCTTCTGGCCTGATCAGCACAAGTCAGCTGAGATGTATGTGAAAGCACAGCATTTTTGCTGAAGGGACCTCCAAGTTCAAGCAAAGCCCTCGTAGCTCCTGTGTATGGCAGCAAAGTAAGGACAGAGGCACAAGCTGGCAGAGCAGCCCTGGTTAGATAGCTCAGCACCAGAGCACAGAGCTTATTGTTCGTGATGGTGGCACATCCCTTTTTGCTTGGTGGGTTGTTTTTGTTTTGGTGTGTTTGGATTAATGTTTGGGGCTGTGTCAGAAGGGGGCATGTCACAGAGCCTGACTGCTCCTGCCTCTGCCTTGTTCTTCCAATTGCAGCCTTCTGGGAGATCCAAGCTATCCTCTTCTACACAGTGGCCAAGAATTAGAAGTGAATGGGTTTATTGAATCAAAATGCCTCAATGTGTTCATTCTTCAAGCAAGTGGATTTGGCTTTCTAACGAAAGATTCTGATTGTGACAGCCCTCCCTGCACGGACTTTTTTTCACTGTCTTCCAAGCAGATTTGCCCTGCCACAACTCTTGTCTTGCAAAGGCAGGAAGGCTCCTGGATTTCCTGTCTTTACCCAATGAACATCACTTAGCATCCAGCCAGAAGGCTTGGTCAGGATGAAAACAATATTGAATTTTTCAGGTCTCATTTATTTAAGAGAGTAAAACGTCTTTCTTTTCAAAGTGCTTCTCTTTAGCTTTCATTTCCTGTGCACAGAGTAGCTTTGTCTCGAGTACAATAATTAAGTTGTTGACCTTCCTTAGAGGTCAAACATAGCTTCCCTTTAGAGAAAGATAAAAACAAGCAATAATAGATACTTTGACTGGTTTAAGATACTTGGTCTGCGTATCTGTGAGGTTGCCGTAATTTCTGCTGGATATTTTTCTCAAGGTAACTCAGGGTGACATGCTGTTGATCCATTTATTTTGGTAGGAACATAGTATTTACTGGAGTTGCATTTTCCCCATTCTTTAGGAGAAAAAAAAATTCCATTGTAACTTCATCAAAGAGCATGAGGTAGCATGCATACGGTCTAATGAGAATGTTTCACGGGATCTTTAAATGGCATTTTTACTCTATATTAACGAGTTTTTTCTCTAATCGTCTGAGAATGATTTTCAAGATCAAAAATAACAGTGGAGAAGCCCAGACATGTTCATGCGTTACACAAGGCAATTTGCCATTCTTTTCATACTGCTCTTTTTCTGTTGTTGTTGTATGTCAACATTTACATTCTCCTCCTTTTAGAATTGCACATTTCTAATTTTTATGGTTTTCTTTGATTCTTGTTTACTTGTTTTTAAATATGACTGCTAGTTTATATTAATGTTCTGAACAGTCCGATGTTACATTCCATATGGGATACGAGGTGATGCCAGCAATTCAATTCCCAGGAGCTGTGCCTGGGTGCCTAAGTGAGGCACTGGGATCATCTGATCAGTCTCAATAAGTATTAGCAGCAAGTTTTGACTTCTGTTGTATAGAAATGTGAGATTTTGTCCATGGCATGGAAACTGGGGGGTTGGATTATGCTTTACAAACTGGGCAAGAAATAGAAATGATCGCAGGTGGAAGAAATCCATGAACTCCAGTGACAGGAGGCTCTTTTGTTCATTTGTGCAAATGGCAATAGACGCTGGAATTGTTCAGCATGTGGGAGGAAGGAAAAGCAAACAGGCGTCCACCCCCACTACTGGTATAGGATGGGGCAGCCTCCATATTTTTGAATTATGAAACCTTTTATTCTAAACCCTCATATTCCCTGTACCCTTCTTGTTCCTTCCAGAAGCCTTCTTTGGACTTTTAGATTTCTTTTTCTGGTGCAGGCAGTAGAATGAAGTCTGAAAGTGCAAGGTATAGAGCCGTAAAGCAGCCCAAATGTACACGTACTCTTGGAAGCAAGAGAACTCCCATCACAGCTGAGACCAAAGTTCACTCCATTTCTTGCTGTTGTTCCACTTCATAGCTATTAATACATGAGCAATCCCCTCCTCATTCACCAAAACCCTTAAATTCATCACCCTGTCCCATCATGGTAAATTAAAGTCAAATATGCCTTAATGACAGGGGGTTAAGTGGAAAAAGTCAGGCATCTTTTTTGTTTCAGAAGCAAAAGAGCAACGCTGGTATCTAATTTTGGACCCCAGGGAGAGGCCTCGATACTGAAGTGGTCAGCACCACGTACAAACTTAGTGCGAGCCTGGTATTCCCCACTGCCAGCAGTCATTCAGACTTGTGTGGGCACCCCTCAAAACCCCTAAGTAGAAGCTATGGTTGCAGTTCTTTCAGCTGTTTAAGGGTTTTGTAGGTAAATGTGGTCCAGCGGCATCAAAAGGCAGTTCTGTTTCTAATAAAGATTAAAAAATATTTTTGAATGACCCTCCTTGTTCCTTACTATTATACGGTATTAAAATATAAGAGCGCAGCCAAGGAGAATAGAAAACAAAGAGAAAAGCCTTTAAAAAAAATTCCACATTTTTATATCCTTTCCCTACTAACCCACCACAG
Source organism: Machaerirhynchus nigripectus (assembly GCA_013397975.1). NCBI lineage: Eukaryota > Metazoa > Chordata > Aves > Passeriformes > Dicruridae > Machaerirhynchus > Machaerirhynchus nigripectus. The sequence goes on from VZRQ01006817.1 coordinate 777,128, forward strand.
AATTCAAGGGTGGGGGATCCGAGGGCTGAAAGAATCTTCATATGGTGCCAAAAATTCCCCACAGATCTCTCTGGTCCCTCAGCATTTGGCTATTTAAAGCAAACACATTGTGTGTTAGATGCTAGTTTAGATCCATTTTCCATATGAGGAGGTGGGATGTAATTAATTAGCTGTTCTTTTGATTTCCAAGTATCACATGTACATTTCATAAGGGCATGTACTTTTGACAGAGGCTGGAAAAAGGAAATAAAATACAAGTTGCACCAGTTAAGTCTTCTGAGTACAAATGACGGATCAGCAGGGGATTATCATGTGTATTTTATTGCTACCAATGCTGATTGAGTCACATGAGTGTTAGTACAAACCTAGGGGGAAAAAAAATCTGGATGAAATCACAGTAACAGAGTTTAAAGTGTTTATTTTAGTCATAATTGCACTGTTTTTACATCATTTCTTTGATCTGTAGGTTGAAAAGAGGCAAAGCCAGTAGTCCACAGTAGAAGTAACCAAAGATAAACTTCTCTGTACAGTTTAAGAAAATGAAGTCCATGGTCAGAGATACACACACGAACATTTAGTGCAGGGAGGTGAAACCCAGGCTTCAGCATGCCAAAAACTACAACTCATTGCCATTTCAGCTAATGGAGTCCCTTTTCTAGATTTCTGCATTTACTTTAACCTTTATGCACACCATGTACCAGAGAAAATCCATCATAACAAAGCAGTCATGAAAAACGAGGGAGAAACCTTTACACCTCCCGTCCAGCATGGCAAAATAAATAATAAATCTGCAAAACTGGAAGAGACAACTAACTCTTCCAGGCCCTTCATCAACACAGAGGTCCAGCTGCTCTTGCTCCATGACCCTATTGGCCACAGATGGTCCTGGAGACCCCTCAGAGGGTCACCTCCAGACTGGGAGCCAAATTCACCATGACAGCAGTTTGGTGTCTGTGGTGACTTAACAAAACAACCAAAATGCCTCTTTCTTGAAGAAGCAGCCAAGTCCTCTGTGTCTGCTCTCCTACCAGGACTGAATTTGCTCATCAACCTTCAGACCTAGGGACTGCAGCACCAAAGCAACTGGCCTGTGACCTCTTGGGTCAGGGGATGAACCAGAATAAACAAGCCCCATAGTCCCATTTATCTCTCTCTTTTATTTTTTGCCTCTTTATTTTGTTTTCTAAAGCTAAGAAGCATCCCCTGAACTGAAATGCTTGAAGACTGAGGACATAATGATACTCTTTAATTGCACAAGTCCTTTGTCATCTTTATCTCTACCCAGAGGAGAGGAGGTTTGTGGAGGAGCCATGGCCTTTATGTGAGATCTGCTGATGTAGCTGGGAAAACAGACTCTGTTGCAGAAGTCCATTCACTTGGAAGTGCTCTCTTCTACTGGAAGATCAAACATGTTTAGGGCATTCAGTGGGTCCCTCCCTGTATATTTGGGAAGAAGGTCTGGGCATTATTTAGCGACTGTTCTTTTCTTTACTGTTTTGCATGTGTGCAGTTTTCCAAAGCGATGCCTGGAGGGTTTCGTGCAGGCTGATTCTCCCAAAGCCCTCTCTGTAAGAGCAGAGGAAAAGGCAGGTTCCTTTGTGGGGCGCCTCAGAGCCAGAGCCCACCACAGCTGCACCGAAATGCTGAGCAATTCCCCTCTTGCTGAGCCCCAGGGGGGCCCATTCGAACCCTCCCGTCGCTCCACTGTCCCATGCACCATTGCTCTGTGAATGAATGTTATTGCAAAAGTGAATCATGCTGTAATGACAAATGTTTCAAAAACAAAGCTATAAAATTCTTTACTCAGTTATTAACTTTAAATGAATTGTTTAGGTTGTTTCCTTCCACACACCCCACCCCCGTTAACTTATTCTTGAGGGGAATGTATTTATGGAGCCATGTGCTTCTCACATGGTTGAGGCTAAAAATAGTTTTAGAAACTCATTCCAGCTAAAACTTAATTTAAAATCCAGTTTGTCAGCCTAACACATTGGCCTTTTCGCCTGGTTTCTTTATTTGTAATGATAGCCTTGACCAGTTTTTCGAGTGCTGATTATTTCCGGATTTCCTACACTGTTACTCTATTTAATAATATATAAATAAACACAATCCTGAGCCCAAGGAAACCCCCAAATTACATACAAAATTTATTTTCTCTGTATGGCCTGGACTTGCACTCGGGCAACAAGCAAACTTACTCTCATAAATACACATGTGGCACTGTGGAGACAGGCAGCATCAGCCCAGGTTTCTTGCTTGGTTGGGGTTTTTTGGGGGAGAGAGAGGCTTAGCAATCATTGCAAGTATATTGTCTAAGTACTGAACTGTTTTTTCCATGTTCTTTTTGTCAGTGATCAGCAAATCAGATGCTTCAAAATGTCTGAACCCTCATGGGTCAAATCCTTCTTGTGTTTATTTCAGTATGAGTTTTGTCACTCATTTTAAAGCAGAGACTGTAGCCCATAATAGACAATTATGCAATTCCTGGATGAAAGGGATGTTTTCTCCTTGCCCTAGATAATTAAGTCCAATGCAGAATCTTTCCATTCCCATCACTAGTTGTTTTTTTTAATTGGTCTTGAGATGACCGTGTCCTGAGCTCCAAGGGTTGAAATCCTTTAGAAAGGAGATTTTCAGCCTGCAGTTTATGAATCTGTGGGGCAGCAACAGGCAGCTGAGGAAGGCAAAAGTAATGTCAGTAGGCTCAGGAACTGCACAAGGATCCATGTGAAACAAATGCAGCATTTCACATTAAAAACCAGATGGAACGCCACTGATTCTGCTAATATTATGCTATACAGGGGAGAGATTTTGGTTAGATAAGAATGCTTAGATTTGCAGAGAAATTTTTTGTTCTTCTGGTTTCAGCACTTTTCTGTCTGAATCCCACTACTCATTTCTACAGTGGTAGGCATTGTTTATTTAAAAGCATGGCTCTTTTTGCTTCCAGAAGTCATGTCAATTAATGGTGCTGCATTTTCTCTATCCAGTAGGATGGAAGAGGTCATTTGCCTTCGTGCAACCCAGTTGCTGTTTTATTTACTAGACCTTTTTCAGTCCACTTGTATGTCTGTTCACTTCCTTGCTTTTGGTCTAGGTCCCTCCTCACATGGGAAAGTTCCTACTTTCCTTCAGCTCTGTTTATCTTTGTCAGTTTTGGGTTACCTGCTAAATTTAGCAATCACTTCTTAGGTTTATATAGACATATATATGTGTGTGTGTATGTGTGTGTGTGTGAATTTTTCTAATTAGTCTACTTTTTTTAATATTTACTGTTTAAATCATTTTCAGTCGGTGGCAGAATTTTGCCTTTTCCGCCCTGACTGTTCAGTTCATTCCATCAGCTCTAGCAGGAGTCCTTCTGCAAGGCCAGGTAAGCTTTGTCTGGTGTTTTGCTGAAACAGTCAGAGAATGTCAGTGGACTGGAGAGGTATCAAATCTCTTTTCATTTCATTCTTGCAAGTTTTCTGTTCCTTTAAGGATTGTATCAACAATTTGACGTGAGACTGGTTTCTACAGTAAGCAGGTGCCATTACAGGTACAAGCACTGCTCTGCTCAAACCAGAACTGTCGGTAGTCCTACTGCTCCCGAGAGGATTGCCATGTGTTTGCTAGAGACAGAATTAAAGCTGCCATACTAACACTTGTGTAAAGATACTGTAGGTTTGATAGCCACAAGAAAGAGACAAACCAGAGCAACTTAAATACTTACAGATTCATTTTCCCCCCAAGATGGTGTCCAGTTTAAATCAGTTTATCAAGCAGTCATATAACATCTGTGAGTTTCCTAGGGAATCTTGGGGCAGGCTTCAGGCTCAGCACCTTTAACCATTGCTGTTTTTGTTATCTAACGAATCTACAATCTGCAGCTTGAATTTCACACACACCCAATTGATCTCATCAGACCTAATGTCTCCAATTGCATGGTTAAGCAGGAATGACCATGCCTTCCAGTCCTTTTATACCCTGTATCTGCTTTACACATACATTCTCTGTCTGTTTCAGTCAGGAGGTATGGGTTTTTTTAGGTGAAACTGTTAAATCGGTGAAATCCCTAACAAAAGTGAGATTAACAGCAAAGGGCACTTTATACTGGTTTAGATTATTCCTGCAGATTTAAACACACTGTTTGCATCATCCCTGCCTGCATGGAGGGGATAGTTACACCCCAGCTACACCAGTTTCAAACAGAAAGAGTTAAACTGATGTAAAACCCCTGTGCCCTTTAGCCTCGATGAACAACTGGGAGTTAAAATGGCAGAAATCAGATTTCAAGCATGTAGGTAAATGCATGCTAAAACCTAGCATTTAACGTGAAATTATTTCTTAATGGCATTTCAACGTTGTTGGAACGGGCACAATACTCGCTACAAAAGGCAGGAAATTCAGAGTTAGCACCTGTGCCACATCACCTTCTGTGTGCTGGAACTGCTGCTCTGTGACACCTTTCAGGTTTGGCTGCATCTCAGTTGTCCACACAGTCCAGTTTCTGCAGCCTCCTCTGACAGTGGTGGCCTCCAAACTCTGGGTGCTCTGCAGCAGCAAATGCCACCATGGTGACACTCCCAAATGCAGCTTTCAGGCCTCTTTGAAGCTGGAACACTCAGGGCTGAGGAGCTGAAAGTTAAAATCTGCAGCTACGGGTGTTTGCCTTCTGCTTTGGAACCCCCATTGACTTCATGATTTCCTCTATCCGCATCATCACTAGCAATGCCAGTTAAAAAATACCCCACTAATTCAGTACACTTAGGTAGCTTGAAGTTTTAGGCTTTAAGGGAAAAAAAAGCAATTGTGAGATTCATGGTGAGAGCAGAACAGCAGATAACAGGCCGGGCTCTAACTACCACAGCCCCCCCAGAGATTAAATACACAGCCAAAAGCTTAGTTGTGGCCCAAACTCGGCACAGCTCCAGGGGATTAGAGGCAGGTAAATCTGTGAGGACTAACTCCGGCTTGCTGCTTGGCAGGTACAAGGATTTGGAAACCCAGGCACAAGGATTTGGAAACCCAGGCCATCGACACATCCATGAAAATCAAAGGACAGCAAGCAGGAGACAAAGTTCTGTTCTCTCTGAAACAAAGAGCTGCCAAAATGTTCACGTCAGGGATTTTTTTCTCTTCCTTTGGGCAGGCAGCGCTGGGTTGCAGCCTCAGGACCTCACCCGCACCCAGGGACCAAAACAGAAGTGCCAAGATGGGCACGGGTTTAGGGGAGCTCTGTAAACACAAGCCCTGCACACAAACTGTTAAATATATTCAGGATTTGGAGTTTTTGCGTTGGCATCTCGTTATGTCCTTTAATGAAACTACTGGCAATGAGGTAGTCTTTTTTTTCCTTTGGTTTGAATTTCTAAAAAGCATAATTTCAGCAATTTTTCTCTGTTCTTACACACACACACAAATTGCTTTAGACAGGAAGAAATTGCTTTAGACAGGAAGAATTTTCTAAATTGAGTTAGACTTGAATCAAATAATTGAAAACCTATTTTTAAAAAGTACTGTGGTACTTTGCATTCTTAAAAAAAATTCTTGTATTCCCAATTGTTTTTCAGTAAACTTTCATCGGTCTGTTTAAAGTTCTGCAAGTGTGAATATGCATATTTCAAACAGCTGGCTTGAAAATCGAGCATTTCAGAAGTACTATATCCCCCTTACTACAGAATTGTCAATAAAACTTCAGCAACGACCATCGCCAAGGGGCTGGTTCTGCTTTATTCACACGAATAGGCTTTTTTTTTTTTCCCATTGACCGGAATGGGAGCAGAATCCATCCTGAAATAGTAGCCCCCCTGGTTTAATCCATGACAAGAGACAAACAAATAGACCCTTTGAAATGAGTTCCATCTTTTGTGTCCCATTTGTTCTCTGAAGCAGGTGTCAATTGGATCTTTTCCTGTCTGTCTGTGCTTGAAAAGCAGCATGTTGTAGTTAAACCCACTTGTAAATTGTAGTATTTTACAGATGAACTCCCCCGGGGATCTACTCAAAAGCTACTTGAGTTTAAGAACCAGAAGTCAAAAAAGGGTTAATTTGCTTTCCCAGCCTCCTTCTCTCCATTTCTCGTTCTGTTTCAAGTGGTTTCTTGTTTAAAAAAGATCTCTCTACTTATATGTCTCATACTGTATATGTCTCCATATACAGTAAAAAGATTCTTCATGCACAGGGTCTGATCCTGCCTGCACTGAAGTTCATTTATTTGTAAATCATGGAAAAGAATTTCCTTTCATAGTGGGCCCAGCCACAAATTTCCTATTTTCTTGAGCCAACAATCTTATCAACCACCTGCTTTGTGGATCTAGGGCTAGAAACTGCCTCAGAGTTTTTAATCTTGTGAAAAGGCGACTCTGGAACTAAAACTGCAAGAAGCTGGCCCAATCGCCCTGCCAGCTGGTCAGACTGGTTGGCTATCCAGAAAAAACCACCAGCAGCTTGAACAGCAACAATAAGCCCACACATCTCACATTTTGAAAGAGTGACATTATGTATAAGAAAATGCACTGGAAATGTATAAACTGTTACGTGATATTAACTGCATAAAATGAACAACGTTATAAAGGCTTGATCGGAGGGGGCTGTGCTGTTACAGTGACGCGTGCCCCTTTTTTCTACCAGTCTTTCTAAACCCTCCCACGAGGATTTGTGTAGGATCGCACCCCCTCCTGAAGCCAATTCCTACTGCACAAGGATGTTACTAGTAAATAGAGAAGAAAAATCTTAGTTGTTTTTTAGCAGCAAGTAACTGTCTCGGGCAGCAAGGTGGAGCTCCAGGTACTGCTTTTTCCATGCTGTTTTGTTTCACACGTGCTGTTGTCTTCAGGGTACTAGAGGAGTGAAAATCTTCTACAGACAGGCCAGCTGCCTTGAATAAACACGTACTTTGATCTTCAGGGATTTCCTCAGTTGCAGGTACCAAAGTGCTGCACATTCCAACCATTCTCCCTCCATCTCTCCCTCTCTCTGAGTGCTGAGCACAGCTATAAAGCCACCTCAGCCCTGTAGAGAGGAGCCTCCAGCCAACCCAGACCTGTGTGTCCAGCCAACCACAGCACTTTGGTCAAAACTTGTGCTTCTGGCAGGACCAGGAGAGATGTTTGTGTGATTTCCCCAGAGCCTGGTGAGTGTCTGTGCTCCCTGCCTGCTACTTACTGGCATGCACCAGTCAGGTTTCCGCAAAGGCTCTCTGGGCACCTTTCTGCAGCTTCTCTCTGTGCTCTGACCATCTCATTCAGACCCACTCAGACTTCCACCATTCCACCACGGACAGTAGGTGAAGCTGTTGCCATCCAAACTGTGCCCTAAAGCACCAGCAATGTGCACATTTGTTTGCCAGACAGCACAGTGGAAGTTGGGCAGCAGAGAACGGTTTTCTTAGAATTAAATAACTTTCGATGAGAGATCCCAGATTCTGTCTTCTTTCTCCATTGCCTTATTTGACATAAAGTCACACTCCTTTAAAGGCACGTTTCCAGTTATTCCTGCCATCTCCTAGCTGCGACATTCCCCAGGGAGTCCCTCACTATTTGCTGCTGTGATTATTATTGTAGGTACTGGGGTATCACAGACATGGGCACTGCTATGAGAAACACTGCACCAAGGGAGGACACAAAAACCAGCCTGCACCTCTGGAAGGAGCACCTAATCCAAATGCCCATCCTTAGTCCAGGAGAAATTAATTTGAGACCTCAGGAACTTAATAAAAAGCATTAAACACATTTGCTGGTTTAAATTATTTCTTCACCTGCTGTAGTAACTCCGAGCCTATTCTTGCTGTTTCCTTACAGCCAAATGCCTTTGCTGAGCACGTTGTCACAATCCCTACAGGACAAAGATTTACTTCCCAGGAGAGCTTTTTCCCTGCATTTCAGGAAAACGTGTGTTTTAAAAGACCTGTTACAGATCATCCAGATGTCTCTGCAGTGAATACAGCATTTGTCATCAGGCTCAGATTTGGGGTACCAATGGCACTCAGAGGCAAACGGCAGGGAAAGAACCTGCCCTCACTCTCCATGTTTCTGCCCCCTTTGTTGAACAAAGTCCTTCCCTAATGACAGGATTGCGGCATTTTTCCTCCTACGTCAGCTTTGGTGTGCAGTGTTTATCTGGAAATATTTGCTTTATAGAAGAGAATGTTTATCATTAGTACTATTTGGTTACTGTGCACTGGCTCAAAATTGAGCTGAGAAACTTTAGGGTAAATTCAACGTTTCAGTATTCAGTTACTGGAATATTCAAATATGCAGGTTTCAAAACCAAACGTTTCACTGATGTGGCATAATTTTGACTTGACAAAGCACTGCACAAAGATATTAGGAAATACAAAGTGTTGGCTATCAAGCAGAGGAACTGACTAAGCAAAGCCAATAAAATAAAGCCCCTTAATCCCCTTTCCAAGAGGTATAACCAGACTAGGTGGATCCTTACCTATGCCAGTGCAGCAACTCACTAACAGGAGTTAGATTACTCTGCACAGGCTGTGCTTACTGCTGTGTTGAAACACCCAGGTGAGGCCTGGTGACACTTAAAACCTGAAGCCGTCAAGAAATGAGCTCTATTTTCTTCCCCTCTGGGAATGAAGGCCTTCCTGCAATGGAGACAGGTGAACTCTTCTTTCAGGAGACAGGCCTTCATCTCACCCACCATTACAAGATTGTGTGAAATCCTCCTTTTCCTTTCCTCCTGCAGAGCTGTCCTTCAGCCTCAACTAGCCTTCTAAGTTAATAATTATTACTATCAATAAATAATAATAATAATAATAATAATAATAATAATAATAATAATAATAATAATAATAATAATAATTTTCGTTTCTGATCTCCAGAGTCACAAAAGCAGTCCTGAAAAAAAGCCATTTGCAGCCCAGTAATGTGATACTTTCCCTGTGGAAGTGAAGGGTTGAAAACTATAGGTGCAGAAGGTGTGAATTGCTCTGTTTATCTCTATTTCTTTCCTTTTTTAAAACTCTGAAAAACTCTGGCTGCTACACTGCTCAGCATAGGACAAGACCTGTCAGAAGCAATCAGGAAATTCAAGCCTCAGTCAAACAACACCTTAGGGTATTTTACAGCTTTTTCAGCCGTCAGCTGTGCCATGATCACCTCATTCCTCTGTTGTTAGCTCCCACCAGACCTGTTTGGGTTCTGCCGGGGACCCGCAGACAGCCTGAGGTATACACAGGGTGAGCTGCCATATTACTTGTTATTTTATGTAATAATTTGAATTTAGCGATAAATTCGGCTGAGGCAGGTTAGTGGATAAGCCAGTCTAATGGCTCATTGCTGCCAAACAGGGGGCTGCCTCCCTGCTCTGGGCCAGGGGGCCAGCTCTGCCACATGGCTGGCACTGCTGCCAGAAAACCACTGCGAACCAAGGTAACTCAATCAGGAGTGGGATCCTTTACTCCATTTGTAGCACTCAGCTCCACTACACCAACTCTGGCACTTCTGCCGTGCTAAAACTCTCTTCAGAGGAAAACCATTTGCTGGTTTCACTGTATTTCTCCAAAGAGGCAGAAATTGCCTTGTGGCAAGCTCTTGTGAAAGTCAGCAGAATTTAGAGTCTTTGGGCACTTCTGAAAAACCTTGCCTGGCATGCTGGTTCCCACAGTCCCGTACTGCCACAGCTTGGCAAATGCTCTAGTGCAGTTGCACATGATCAGTACAAAAATGTGCAGCATCTTGAAAAGTGAAAATGTGGCAGAGTGTGAAATAAACGGAACTTGTGATTAAAAAACCCAGCCTAACAGTTGGGAAACTGGGCTGGACTGTTTTCTCTGTTTTATCCATTTCCATATTCCCTAATTCAGACGCGTTATACATTTCCGGATTGGCTTCAAGTTTTAATAAAGTGTCTGCTGAATTTCCAGCCTGCCACACAGGCACTGCAGAATTCAGAAATCTTGACCCCAGCTGGTGGCAAAATATGTAGATGGGAAGAAAAGCACCGGTCTAGGAGAAGCAGGAAAATGGAGAACTCTAAGCTAATCAGTTCTTTAAAAAGAGGGTGGTTACTATTCAAGTAGTAATTTATTGAGATAAAGGAACCATGAGTCATGGAGAGACTTAGGTTGCATGCAGGGGAATGTTATTCTTTTTTCTTTCCTTTTTTTTTT
>VZRQ01006817.1:792458-811962 GCA_013397975.1 Machaerirhynchus nigripectus
CGGGGCTGGCCGGGCTGACGGGAGCCGGCGCCGTGCACCTGCCCCGACCGCCTGCTCCTCCTTCCCACGCCTCCCGCGCCTGTCCCGACCCCGAGGATTCCCCCGCCCGAGGGCTCTCCCCGGGCGCGCACGGGGTGTCCCCTGCCCCCCTTGGCTTCACGCTGTCGGGGGCAGCGGTGGCAAAGGCGGAGCTGCTCCGGCGCCCCGGTTCGATGCCGTGCAGGAGGCGTCGGGACGGCTCCCGCGCGTGTTCCCGCAGTGGACGACGGCCGGCGCACCTGGGGAGCCTGTGGGGCGGGCGAGGGATGGAAGTAGCCGTGTCAGGCACGGCATGTCCCACCCAGGGCACCCCTTCGTAAGGGCACAGCATTCCCGAGAGAGGGAAACAGAGAGGTGTACGGTCTCGGGAAATACTGGAACAAAATGTATGGCTTTCCTTGGAAAGCGTCAAGAGACAGGCTGACAGTCCTGAAACAGGCAAGAAACTTAAGGTGATAAGTGCTTGTGATGTGAAGGACAGCGCTTGGGACCCAGACAGACCATTCCAGTCTTTTGAAAGACTTCTCCCATGAAACCTAACTGTGTATTATGTCCGACAGAGGTAAAGGACTTTTTTTGTTCCGTTTCAGTGTTTTTGCAGGTGATTCTTTTTATTCAGTATCACATGTTGCCATTCATTTATAATGGTTGGAGACAGTGATCAAAGCTGCAGAATCACCAACATCCCCAGACAAAGCTTGTAAATCTCTGGTCAGTTTCATGTGCCCTGACCAACTCTTTTCCCCTGTATCCAAGAGGTAAAAGAACAATCAAGCGCCAAGTCACGCAATGAACAGACAGAAAAATATCTAATTATTATCACCATAAATTTATGTAAACCCTCCATCATCTGGGTAAGAATCATAACACCGGCAGGGTATAAAAGCACAAGGAAAAGTAAGGAGAGTGCAGGCTGTACTGATCACTGTATGCGTGGGATCCCCAGCTGGTGGTCCACAAAACGAACCCACTAGCCACAGGAGGGAAGCCAGAGCTGCAGGCTCAACATCCCAGTCACAGCCTGGAGTCAGCTCCCCCTAACTCAGAAAACCTCCTGCTGAACTTGGTGGGAGTCCTGCTTGGGAGTGCTGAGCCGTGCGCTTCGGGTAAGCCCCACCGTGCTGTCTCTGTTTTGAGCTGCAGTTTTATCACCAGCTTGACATTCCAGGATGGTTTTTTTTAATATCTGCAAGATTTCTGGTAATAATGTTTTATAAATGATGCTTTCTTTCCTCATGGGCACTGGAAATGCCTTTTAAAATGATGTTCCTTGGAAAAATATATTTGGAGAGGTTTTTTATGAGGTGTTTGCTATCATTAGAATAACCCTGATTTTGCCTTTTCTTGACAGGCTTGTAACATAATGAGAGAAACATCTGGGCAAGTGGGAACTCTGGGTGATACCATTTCCCTAAGGAGCTCCTTTTAGAGCACTGTTGTAAGGTTAGGGTGAAACAAGAGGAAACGCATCTTCAGATAATTATCCTGGATTATTGTCATTGTAGTTGGCTGTCTCGTGAAAATCTGTAGATTGTTGACTTCAAGAGTTTTTTCTGTCCAGTGATTTTTTACAGATTACCTTAATAAACTCCGTGCCTTTAAGCACCGTGATAGCTTTAGCAGTTCACATTTTCATAATGTTTTGCCATTTGTAGAATTGAAATTTTTATATACTTCCCAACTGAATTGATTCTGCAGTTACATATTTGAGAGACTGTGTCTGTACAAAACATTATGGGCGGAAAGGATATTGATTAGAGCAATTGGTTAAACAGATGGAAGTCTATCCATTTTTTTGGATTTATAACTCCCAGGGATTCTGTTGCTACCTGGGTTCTATTGCTTTAGAAAGTTGCACCTAAACAGGCAGATGCTTCCATTCAGAGCATCACAATATGGATCTCAATGGGAAGTTTGCACTGGGATCTTCTGATTTTGGCAGGTTTTGGGCTGTATCATGGCCTGTGCTGAAGTGAAATGCAAAATCCTGGTGCACTGGACTCTCAGGGAGAGAATCGGAGTAGGAAACAAAACTGCACAAACTCAGACTTGTTGATACAAGCACTTGGAAATCTCTCAGGGTTTTTCTGTCATGGTAGGCCTGTGGAGAGGAGCGATTGTGAGAAGTGAGTAGATCAGTGTTGCACTTGATGAAATATCATTTGAAGAAATGTGGCAAAGCCAGGAAAGAGTAATCTTTGCAGCAACTGTTTATAGATGTCTTTTGACATGGCAAATTTGTATCAAAAGCCCCTGGCAATTATCAAGCGCAGGATATGGTATGGTAGGACTTAGGCAGTCTGCACAAATTAGGTGGTCAGAATTGGGTCCTTTTTACATAAAACAGATTCAGGAAGAGTCCTTAGTAATCTTAAAATACTGTTGGAGATTTAAATAGTCTAAAACACTTGTAAGCATTTGAAGTGTGATTCACTAAGGCAGGAAGAGCTTCTCTCTCCCATCTCTTGATCCTTCAAATGAAGGAAGGGTTTTGTAGGATAGGTTTTGATTTCTTTTGGTCTTTCAGTTGAGTTAACCCCTGCAATTAATTAGACTGAGACATGAAAGAAATACAGAAAAAAAACCCTTCCATCCTAAAATTAAACAAGTTATTTTTTCCTCCCTCTGTTTTTTCCCACTGCTGCCCTTCCCCAAGCTGTGTGTGCCTCCAGAGATTCCAGATGTCTGGGATTGTCTTGTGCCACTGTGACTGGCTGTAAAGGAGCAGCAGTGAGGAGAAAATCCTGATGTACTCCTGTGGTCCTCTTTGGGGTGGGTGAGACACAAGCACAGGCTCCCTTGGTTCAGTGCTGCGGCGATGGTTGCTGGACCTCCGCGTGGCTGCGGTTTCAGGCTGCTGTTAGAACTGGGCTGCGGCAGGGCAAGCTAACACAAAATGGGAAATCCACACTGGAGCTGTAAAATAGCTCACAGTCTTGAGTTATGAGAGGGAATCAGCCTTGTGTTTCTCAATCAGATTTTATTCCCCTCCTTCCATCTCTTCCAATGGGGAAAAAAAAAAAAAAAAAGGAGAATTGGGGAGGGGGGAAGATTTTTTCTGGTGCGAATTCTACTGGGTCTAATTTAATTAGGATCCAGAATCTGTTGTGCAGCATATTTATGAAAAAAAGAAGTACAAACTTTCTTTTCTGAAGAAGAGCAAATGAAGCTATATTAAGAGATGGAAAAAAGCAGCTTGGGTATGTTTTTATCTTTTTACATAGCTCTAAAAGGAAGGGAAGGCTTGAACATAAATTTTGGAAGACATTTTTAATACTTTACGATGCTCTAAAATCTGTGCTTTCATTCTGAAAGAAAATATTTCATCTCAAAGTTTATCCCCATCACTTCTAATTTTTCCATAGCAGGCCTTGCACACCAAGAAAAACAGCATTCCCACACCAAGAAAAATGACCTTGTAAAATGCAGCAACAGAGCCACCAACAATATATGCCATAGCACATGAAGTCAGACTCTCCACTGCAGTACTTGCAGCAGCATTACATTAGCCTGAAGCTCGGTAGTTGTGCTTAAAACTGCAGCTGCGTAAGAAAACCTAATTTGAAAAGCAGCACGATGCTGTAAACAGATTTTTTCCTTCTAATCGCCCTGCTCCTGCCCTTGCCCCCCTCTTCAATAAGCGTGCAAGCAATTACAGCGTGTCGGAAACGCTCTCGGAGCCCTACCAGAAGAAACACATTCTGCTGCTTATAAATGGTTGCACAAGAGTCGCTCTCCAAGCTGCGCGAGGAGCCCTTCACAGGGCCGAGCTCGTCATTTTCTCCCAAGTTGCCCAGCTCAACGCCATGAGAAGTTTAGCAATGGTGTGCTGTCTGCTACCTTTGCTGGGGTGCATTTCAGTCTTTTCAGGGCTTGTGCGTTCTTGCTGACCCTTGTACTTGCATTCAGGCAATTTGCAAAATGATCTCCAGTCGGATACGGTGGCATATTTTGACTTTCTGGCTTCCTCAGTTTAGTAGGATTCAAGCTGTTTACTTTGGGAGAGTTTTAGACTGGGTTTTTTTAAAGCTTATTTGAGCTCTGGAGCTCTACGTTTGGTTTGCTCTAACAGGAACAAATCATCTAAGTCATCTTTGAAAACCTGTCGATTCCACGTTCTGCCTTCTTGTTTTCCAGACCGCCCTTAGCCTCGATAAGGTGCCAGTAAGTGGATATATGTCGTATATTTACTATGAACACTAAATCCTTTTCTGCCTCAAGAGAAGTTTATACATTAAATGAATAGCTTTCAGAGCAGGTGGCTTGTGAATTGGGCAGGCTGATTCTCTGCAGCCCAAAGTCTCTTTTGGTGAGGTGGTTCCTTGTCGCAGAGGATGCTCTTTCGTGCTTTTTGACAGTGACAGTGAAACCTGCCTGTTCTCAGCAGGCTTTTCTGCATAGGTCCTTAACTAAAGCTCACCCTTTGGCATATGTTCCTCCAGTTATACACTCAGATTTAGCAATGGCTTAGACCATGTGCAGTTCATTCTCTCGTCTCCCAAGGGAGGGAATTATGTGTGCTCTTTAGTGGTTTTGCTAGTGGGCTGTGGCTTGTTCCAGGATCCAGGGGGAAGGAAGGGTGATTAGCTTTACGTGTACTGCTGCTGCACACATGGAAGCAAAGGATAAAAAGGGAAAGGAGGGTGAAGGACTGAGACTGCTGCACTGAGCAGAGGACCATTTTCTGGCAGCCATTGCTCCCAGGGGAGATTCTTTTACCTGTCAAACCTCCCAGAAATCTCCAGAAAGTATTAATTAAACTTCTCTTCATACCTATTATTTTGATTAATTTCCTAGCAAACTAAGATTCTTGGTGGAAAAGAGCTACTACACCTTCAGGGTAGGATGTGGCAAGATTTTAAGTATCTTAGACTACAGCAATAATTCAGACCAGGTATCCAAGAATATTTTATTTTGTTATGGCTGCAAGGAGCAATGTTAGGCAGGTATGAATGTAACTTCCTGAATTAAATTTTACCAAGATGTTTGGATGAGGCATGTTTTGCTGAATATCTCTTCAGCTCAACAGCTAACAGCTACTGTACTGCTTATCTTGGATCATCACTGATAAATACCCAGCATTAAATCACAAGGTACCTCTCTATTTTGTCTCTGTAACTATATATCAGAGCAGTTTTTTCCTAGTGTTTCATACTGAATAGTGTCTTTGAGTTATTTATTTCTGTTTTGAGCAAGATCTAGGATGGTTTTCCAGCTCTTTATAATATTGGGCTTTTTGTAAGAAAAAAGCAGAGTGCGTGTTGTTCTAAATTCATTCTGGGCCATCACAGTGTCTTCATGTCCATTCCCGTGGTCCTGGAGCCAAACACAAAACACAGTGGCTACTACAGGGAGAGGTCCAGTGACATTCCTCGTTTTGCCATTCTCTTCCCTCAGTTGATCCTTACCTGTGCTCTGGGGCCGTGTGTGAGGGCAGAGGGGTTAAAGGCAAACCTGCTACCAGGAACTTGAGCCCTGTGGCTGGATGGATGACTCACGGCAATGCAAGGAGTGGTGGGTTTGAGACTGGCTCCTGGGAAGGTCTAGAGCTGTAGTGATTGCCCTCGGTGAGAGTAGAGAGGCCAGGCGTAGGTACACAGAGGTCCTGGATGGAGCTGCATTGGTACTTTCCACTTTGTTTCATCTAACTTGGACAGCCAGCACTAGTTCTGGAGTAGCTTTTATTTTTAACTCTTTGTTGATCACGTAGAGAAGTTTGTTCCACACAGGAGGAGGAACGCAGTTGGTCGCGGCAGCTGTAACCGCGATACAACCACACTGCTGCTGACCCCTTGCTCTTACCTGATTGGCACAAACCTCTCCTTTGCTTCTCCTGCTTTGGTTGCCAGCCCTTAGGTTCAGTCACATTTCCCTATTCTGTCCTTTCCTAATGCCAGCTGTCCACAAAAACAGGAGGCCTAGAGCTGCAGCTCTGCTGGTGGCCTCAACGATTTCATCACCATTGTACTGTGTGGTGCTGGTCAGTGTGTACTCTCCTGGTTTATTACATTGCTGCTAGGACCTGCAGGTAAGGTAGCTGAGCCCCAGTACTTAGAGGCCCAGCATATTGAGCTGTTTGACACCTTGCTCTGCTACGGAACTTCTTTGCTGAGGAGACATCTGTTTAACTAATCCAGGGTATGTTGAATGTAAATTGGGAACTGTGGTTTGAATTCAGCATTGTTCTTTTGTCTCTGCTCATATCTGCTACATCTCTATATCAGTAATCAATGCTGAATTGTTCCAGAACAGTGGAAAACACCATCAAACAATGGAGGAATTGTCAATAAGGTGGAAACTCCAGCTGTGTTATGTCACAGCATCTGAAAGCTTCATAGGAAGTGAAGTGCAGAAGGCAGTAGTATTGATGATGATGCAGAAAATGCAGGCTTGGCCTGCCAACATAATATGTATGTTTGAAAAGCTTCCTGAAATCATATGTGACAGAGATGACTTCTGAAAACCCAGTCATTGGTAGTTATTCCAGGGGGAAGAAAAAATCAGTTTGAAAATCTCTATTTTTTTTTAAGATGCACGAATTTGTGAACATTCGTGCTTAAGAATTTCTCCTTTGTTTTCCTTTATTATGTAAAAGTGCACCATGTGCAAGTAGTGCTAGGAAATTATTTTGCCATACTTTTCTTATGCTTACATTTTTCTGCATCATTTTAAGGTCTTGCAATATACTCATATTTCAAATACATAGACAGATAGTTGAGATGTTTCCTTACACAAGCATAAACCTAAAAAACTGAAGCAATGTAGTTTTGCTTTGTGCTTACATCCTGATTTAGCAGCTTTGGCAGGTTTAACTGTCAGAGTTGGTTGCTTTATGCTCTGCTGTGTGTTTTGCCAGTCTTCCTTGCAAACAGATGTGGTAGTATCCAGTTGTGCCTCATTTGTTCTCTTCACAGTGTTGGTTAGTGTTTATTTGGTCTTTTTGTTACGACTCTTGCCTTGCTGTCTGCTTTAACACTACACTGCATAAAAGCCCTTTGATTTGACTGAAAAATATTCAGTTTTCAGAAAGATGACTTTTTAAAAGTATTATTTTTCAGTGTTATGATTTTTTCCCCTTATTTTACTTTTCAAATCTCAACCCAAGCTTATGGAGGTTGAGGTTCCAGTACTGTGGTGTAGCTTGTGAGCGATGTGCAGCACGATGGGTCTCCAGCCTGAATGGAGGCACTGTCACAAATGAATAATGAACTGTAACTTTAAAGTGAAATATACAAAGTGCTTTAGTAAAAGGCAGAAGGAAGTACTCAATGATGCAGTGGTTACTGTTGCACTTTAAGACCATTGTGCTTATTTTACAAGTTTTAAAGACAGTAAATGCCAGGCTAAATTCATAGTCCAAAGCACAGAGATGAATAACATTTCCAAGAAATAGTGTAGTTAGCTCACTGGTACATCAGCAAGAGCAGAATGTTTCCAGTGTTGGTATTTCCATGTACTGTCGACTTGAAATACCAGAAAAAGAAAGAAAACAAAGTAAAATGTAACTTATTATTGTAATAAGGGATGGCTCGCCACAGTGGTCACTTCTGTGGCACCGTGATGCTTGGTTAGAGGAGCTGGTGTGGGCGGTACTGGTAAGAAGTTCCTTTATCCTTTTGTCCTTGTTTTTCAAGTGCTTGGGAAACTCATAGCCATGGGTCGTATCTTTTTTATTCCTCTCCTCTAGCAGTCTAGCAGGACGAAAGCAGGCCCGGAGTTGTTCACCTCTAAGCCTTTAATGTATGGAGGTGCTCCTGAAGATGAGAGGGGAAAATCAGAGATGAAATCTTTCTCTCACACTCTCGGTGGAGTCAGTGGACATTGAAAGGCAGGAGGAGTTCAAACATCCCTTGGCTTTCATGCCTCCGTGCTAAACCTGCATTCTCAGTGTGTTTAAATTGACCTTGCTTCACTGACTTCCACAAAGCAAGACAAGTCAATGATTTGTGTCAGCTGCAGAGCCAAGATCCTCTTGAATATGAACCTTTCACAGCTCAGTTTTTCTACAGAACTGATAAGCACATAGCACATGTCATTGGGACCTCTGTCCATAAAGATGAGCTGGGCCCTGGCGTGTGGCTTTCTTCATGTTGCATGAATTAATTTCCATCTGTTATGTTTCATTGCACTGAAAAATCCAGGACTGTTTGTTCCACAGTAGTTCTTCCTTGGGAAGATTATCATTTCCTCTTTGCCAGCCCGGCTGTGGAGATCAGTTCTCGTGACAAAACCAGTGAGTTCTGTGTATGTGTCTATAAAAACCAAAGAGTGCCCCATCTGTTTGTGCCACTGGGGCTGCTCTAAGAAAAGTGTGTTCCTCCCCTTCTAAGGAGCAGTTACTGAGTCCCTGTTGTCCATGTTGGGACAGGTTTAACTTCCCAAATGCTCCCTTCAGGCATCCTGCCTTTGCATTCCCATTGAGCTGGGTGCTCAGGTACTGAGGTTGGGCACTCAGTTGAAACACTTCCTCTAGTAGAGGAATGCCCAGGAATGCTGAGCAGGAGGTGAGGTCTTTGCACTGGAAGAGCTGTGCTGCAGGCTGTGATGAAAAGAGGAGGAGACAGACGGCAGGGAAATTGTAACAGAAGTAACAGGGAAGAGACCCTAGTGATGAGACAACTAATTTTTTCAAGCTAGTGCCTCAAAAATTAGTTACACAGCTTTGGTATCTTTATTGCCTTAGAAGTAACCCAGCAGCAGCAGCTTTTGCCTGAAGAAATCATAATTACTCCAGTGGAAGCAGCTGCCAAAGTTTACTACAGATAAAACATACATTTGCTTGTTTTTACCTGCCATATGCATCAATGCAGGATTTTAAAATCAGCACGGGATTGGTCTCAATGTAACATTAGTAACCAGATATTTACTAATGTCTGTTTGCACAAGATATCCAAAGAAATAAAAAGGATTAAGAGTTAAAAAAAAAAAAAAGAAAACCGCAACTGTCTAATGTACATTCTGTAACACCCCACTCTACTCACCTCCTACATCATGTAAATTGTTTATGCACTATTTAATTTCATAGCCAGAAATTACTCAGCTTCTACTTAGCAACATGACAGCAAAAAACTGCTCCTGTCTTTAATGTCTGTGGATACAGCTCTCATCTGAAAGTGCCTCTGGAAGTTACCTCAGTAATCAGACTGGAGTTGTTTAAGATGCAGTCTGTATATCGGCATTTTGTGCTCCTGAATTTGAGATTCTCTGGACTGAAGAAGTCTGTAAAGGCTCACTGCATAGAGCAGGCTATAACAAAGCAGTTAACGATTCTCGTGACATGAATGCTGCCATTTCAGTTTATTTGAATGACACTGGCATTCTGTCTTAAATATATTGCTTTTTATTATTTGGTTGGGGTTTTTTTTGGAACCAACTCAATATTAGGCATGGGTATGTATCTTAGCTAAACTATAACCTAGCCAGTCCATGTCTTTTGCCCTGTGAAGTGCCCGGAGTTTTTCAAAACATGTAACCACAGTGATATTTTTATAAAGGAATGTTCACCTCATGGGATTTTTTTAAGGTGTTCTATTTTTTTTCCAAGTTACAGCTTCACTTTATTGTACATGATGTCCAATAAAAAAGATATATGTCTGCGATTGGACTTTGAAAAAGGGCCATGGTGCCTATTCCATTTAAAGGGAATGAAGTCAAGCAGTAAATTTGCTGGTCGCCCTTTTCATATTGACTGTATCTTGGCCAGCAGTTGGTCTTTGATGTTGTAACAATAGAGCAAAGGCAGAGGAGGAGGAGGATTAGGACCTCCATAATATAAAAACAAGCCTGCATTCATCATGGTTTTTATAGAGCACAGTCCCTGTCTATTGGAGGTTTGCAGTATAGAGTTAATGTTCTGCAGAAGAGTACGGCAACTTTAACGTTTGCAGGTGGTTTACAATTCATCCATCATTACTCCTGCCATCTCTTCTTAATTCAGTTTGTTTAGGCATTCAGCATTTAACTTTTCCTATCTTGTTATTCCGTTCCACAATAGGAAAGCAGATGTTTGTCAGGACAGAGCTTCTGGAGTATCGTTTTCCACTATGGGGGTTGATCATCGTGTTATTTATGAACGGCTCACTGCAGCTGGCCAAGGGAGTATCTATTCCTCACCTTGTGCTTTAGAGTCCAGGCTTTTATTGGGAAAGAATAGGGGGCTTCATATGTGCATGTCTAACATTTGTGAATATACATCTCAAACAGGACCCAGGGCAGCCACACTGCCCGTGTCTTCAGGCATATGGGAACAATAGTGCCAACAATGAGCTGTTCAGCCTGACAGAGTCCTGGAGAGTTTGATATGTATTGAAATGGTAGCAGCACCAGCTCTCAATCAAAACATGCAGGAGGAAAAGGGTCATCCATTTCCTGAAAATGTTTAAGGTACCAAGATGTGCTGAGTGCTGGTTGGGAGCTGATAGATTTCAAAATGGGAGCAGAGCTTGGAAAGAGACAAAACACCCATAATGTGCTGTTGCAGCCATATGTGTAGCATAGCAAATGTGGAAGGCTGCATGAAGGGAGTGTTCCCAGGGATGCAATGATAGCAGCAGCAATGAGCCTGCTGCAAGGGGATCCTCATCAGAAGCCCAAAGGTAGCTCTTAGGAAACCATCTGGGGCTGCAGCAGATTAAGTTGTTTTACTGCACCCAATTCCAGTGCCTTTTGCTTAAGGCATGATCCTGAAGTCTCCAGACAAGGCAAAACACCTGGAAGCTTGTCTGCCAGACTCCAAAGACACCTGACCCAAGGAAGGGAAGGGGTGGGGGGAAGATGCCAATCCGTGGTGCATTTGACAGTTCAGCACTTGATTTAGGGTTGGATCCTGTGCCTTCTAGGTGTTCAGATTAGACCGGTGAGTCCAAACTCATGAACAAGTCACTGCTTGCCAGCTGAGCTGCAGTAGCTCCTTCGATGTCTTATTCCACCTTCACTGCACACAAAATACAAGGTGGCTTTATATTTATTAGTACATCAGCACTGAGCAAACAAACCCTGCCTGGAGCTCTCACTGGGGTGACAGCACTCTGTCCTCAGACCAAGCGCTCCACGGCCACTAAAGGCATGGCTTGTTAGTGGGGAATCTGGTTTTTAGTTAGCATCTACCATGATGGCCATTAGAGAGGCAACATCTGGTGCAGAAAATGCACATGTGCTATTTCTGTGCTCAGCTCTGTGTGTCCTTCATCGAACTCAGATACAGCGTTGTCTTGGCTGTTTCTGCTTTCCTCAGCTGATGAAAGCAAACTACGTGAGGCTCAGCCAGTATAAGGTGGGAGTTCTGGCTAGTTAGAGGCATCACCTAGCATTTAAAAGGGTTTGCCCTTGAGAGATCAATAGCTCTGAAAAAGCTGCTGAAATCCTTCAGTGGATGTGAATTTGATTCCTGCTCTTCTTTGATCTGGCATTCATGGCATTTTGAATAATGGAAATCAAAGCTGCCTTTCTCACCTACCCATCCGTCTTTCTTCTTCTGTCTCCTAAGAGGATCGTGTTTTCATGTTCTTAGGAATACAGCTTTGGCTGTCTGAACATCAAGATAAAATGAACTCATTATTTGCATAACATCAGAGGAAGGGCCAGATTAATACCACCTCTCTGATTTTTTTCCTTCCTTTATCCTATTCCTACAATAAAATACAAGAGGAATATGCAGCTGAAATCATGTGTTTGCACACATATGGACTAAAATGGGGGAAAGGAGCTGCATATGCCAATTCCCTGACACGCACTGCTGCCACTGATAAAAAGAGCCACAATTACATTGTTATATTGGGTTATAAACCCCATAATACTACCATGACAATTATTGCAGTTGGCTTGTAAGAGCTGTGTGAGGAGAAATATTTCTCTCTTTAGCAGAGTTAAGTAGCTGGAAGTGAGTTCTGAGCCATAACCTTCAGTGTCTCTGCTGTATCTGCTCTGGGATCTCTCTTTGTGTAGAGCTGTTGTCCCTCCCTGGATCTGGCTTATCCATGAGGGTCTCATCTCTGTTCCTCACCAGAGGAGGTGAGGATACACAAAACTGAGCTTCTGATCTTTCCTGTCTTACCTTGCTGCTGTGTTGGGCTGCTGGGACTAATCTAAAGATGCTTTTTGCCCGCTCCCATACATTTTATTGTCGGTGGCGTCTGGGTGGCTTCAGGCACATGCTATGATTATAACAAGTTTGAAAAATAAAACCATTTATCCTAAAAATAGCTCAGAGCTAACTAGTGATCATGGGGTGGAGGGGAGACAGAAATGAAGATATTTTCATTTCACGTAAGTGTCAGATTCAAAAGCATCTGCCTTGTTCAGTGCATGTATGGTATTCATTTCCTGTCTGCAGTCGATTGGAATGCCCCCCGAGTCGTTTGAAATTGAAAATCGAGTCATGCTTCTTTAATCAGCTCTAGGAAATAGCCCCCTCCCTTACTGTTCTAAGAAAATTTTTATATACATGCATAGAATTCGTAATACAAAAAGCCCACGCTTGTCTCCAGGACAAATCCTTTCTCCCCTCTTAGACAGAGAAGGGTCTTCACAGTGTCTTGCCGTGGTGTGCTGCCTATCTACTCACTTGCTCTTCTTCCCCATCGTGTCACTGGAGGGAGGCCTTTCTCCTGTGTATCCACGTCCTCTGGTTTCTTGGTCTGTCACTCGGGCAGCTCAGGGAGGTGGAGAGGGAGGGCATGATGTCCACTGCTGATGGCTTGATATGAAACCACAGCATGTATTGCCTCTGTGTGCAGATGCCATTTATGCTAATTACTTCCAGTTGCTCCTGTATCAGTCTCCAAAGTTTCCTAAATTGAGAGGGTAAAACCGTGCACTTGAAAGAGTATTTCCCCGCAGGAGCTGAGGTGCGTGGTCCCGAGGCAGCCGCTCAGATTTCTGCTGATATTTTGCTGTAAACTCCTGGGTGTAGTAACCCCTTCCAGCGAGTGTTGTGAGGCACATAGTTGGTGCATAGATATTGAAGGTAAACAAACACTGCCTTTCCTCTGCCTTCACCCTCTCACTTCCATCCAAAGGAAAGTGAGTATTGCTGGGGAAGGCAGCTAAGGGAGAGGCACATAAATTTTCTCGCAGCGATTCGATGGCGTGTGTGTTTTGAGCACCAAGACTCAAATGATTTGCCTTTTTTCAGGCACAGAAGTAGCTTTGCCAGAAGCACAGGAAACATCATGTTTTTGGAATATAACACTTGTCTGCTTTCTTGCTTTCCCGTTATTAGCTTTTGCTTATGTGATGAAGTCATCATGTAACTTTTAGTCCACAGGGACTAAACACTTTCTAGTCTCTAAAAACATCTGCCAGTTAACACAGCCAGAGTCATAGACACTTTTGAAAGCATAGGGTGGATATTCAGTGGCATATAAGAGGGAGACACGCAGGCTGGGAATAGCTGTTTCTTGGAAACTAACAGCTGAAGGCAACTTTGGAAATTGAAAAGGCTTCAAGTAAGGTTATTCTTTTAGCTAGGGAGAGATGAAAACTTCACTTATTAAAGCTGGTTCATGTAATGAAATCCTAGCCATAGTGATTTAGTGGAATAAACTTGCAAAAGGACATAGTTTAAAACCCAGGAAAATAACTTAAGATGCATGTTTGTTCTCTTTCATTTACACTGACGTTGTGTGTGCTGACCTGCAAAGCCTGACCAAAGAGTTGTGTACAAAAAGTATTAATATTCTGGATTTCCTTTGCACTTTTGATTGCAGCTTAAGGCAGCTTTTCCCATTCTGTTGGAACCTAATGTGTAAATTATGATGCAGATTTCAGATGATGGGTGAGATTAAACTAGTTTAATTAAATTTCACCAGGGAAAAAGTTAATTCTATTTAAAGCTTTATTTTACTACTGACTTTATGCAAGTCTTTAATAAAGTCTAAAAAGAATTAGAACTTTCCAAAAATTTGCATTTTGGCACCACAGGTTGTTGGAGTCAAATACTTGGGCTATTCTGCAGTTGTACCTTTGCCTGCTCAGCCACTAAATCAGTATGTCCTGTGTGGAGAGCTCCAGCCAGGCAGTGATTACAGGGAAGAACTTTAGAGTAATGAAGAATAACTAAATGTTTACCAGCAGCTTAGGCAACTGAAAATATCTGTTAACTACAAGCAAAACTTGGCACTGAGCATCTGTCAAAGCCCTACACAATTTAATTCTGTGTGCTTGGCTGTCCCCTGGATGGCTGAGTATCTGCTGAAGAACAAAGCACCAGTGTTGTACTACATTAGAAAATTTGCTAAAGGGCCTCTGTTTTTTCCAGCAGACACTGAGCTGTAATCACCACCAAGTTTCTATTATCAAAGTGTTTATACAAACTGGCAGTTCTTCACCTCCAAGCTGAACCATACTGTTTGTATTTTCCAGCTGAATGAAAACATGAAATACAAGCAAACAACAGAACATAAAAAAATAGCTGTGATGTGAAATGTGTGTCCACAACGTGTAGCAAAAGGTTGCCAGATTTGAGTATAATATGGTTGGTTTTCTCCTTAAGCTCAGAGTTAAAAATATTGTCGGCCAGAACCATTCAGATGTGGACCCACTGTTTGCCAGTGGTATGGAGGAGACAGGAAGCTTGGTGAGCGAAACTCTCAAGCAGAATCCGAACGAAGGATGGACCAAACCTTGATGGCTGCCAGTGAATAAACTGGCTCAGTGGGGGAGGAACGGTGTTAGAGCTGCTCTGGCACTTGGGATGTGTCAGTTCACAAGGTTCAACAAGGCTTTTCCTTGTCACTTCAAGAGCCATACATGAAGCTCATGTGTCCCAGAGCAGTACGCTGTGGGATCACCGGATTTGGTCTTTCTATGGCCACTTAGTCACACAGGCAGGTGTACTGCAAGTTAGAACTGCATACACTGTCGTTTTACCAATTTTGCTGGAGAATTCAGGAATAATAGAGAACTGTTAAAACACAGACCATGATTAACAGAAATTTATTATCATTATTATTATTATTCCCAACTGTTATCAGTGATTCATCTTTTATTTGCACAATATTTAAAGCAGATGCTCTATTTTGGACCTGGGTAGTGAAAACAATTGTGTACATGCAAGCCAATGTCATCTGTTTTAAATTATTTAATACCAGTGAATATGTAGAATGCACTATTTATTATTGAAACAATTAGTTTGTGCAGTTTTCTAAAGATGAGTAAGGTCTTTCACTTCACTGCTATATGTGAGTGTGGGGCAAGCTCATTTCAGGAAAAAATGAGAATATCTTAGTAGGGGAGTGGTTGATGTGACGCCCCTCTGGTCTGACTTTCTGTCTGGCTGCCTGGACTGTATGTGGCATTAACCATAAAAGAAATCTTTCTCTGTGTATCTCTGATAATGTTTCTCAGCTGTTATGCTCACTGCCTGCTTCTCTAATACTGTCCGCATACCTCGCCCTGATAGGTCCCGTGCTGCTTAAACGCATAATAGATGAAAAAAATAAATAAACCCCAGGAATTAGATCACCCGAGTTCATTACACATCTTGGATCTGTGGAGTTGAGAGTCTCGTGTAGCATCCTGATGTGTTACTTCGCCTCTCCAGACCGCTTAATTTTGAAGTGATTGTTTAGCAATAACCTGAAAACCCACGACAGCCTTCAAAATGAAAACAATCTGTTTGGGCAGGTGGGAAATGAAACCAGTCCTAATGGCTATAATGGTTTTCTGTGAAGGCCCCAGGCCTCATTTTGTCTCTGATAGCAACATAATCTTTTATAGCGTCTGTGAAGTTTCCTAATAAATAAACGTTCCTTGTTGCTGGTGGTTGAAGATGCTGTACAGGTGCATCATGAAAGTGCAGTGACAGACCCTCAGTTTTCAATTCAAGACCTCTTGTCAAGATCATTTTACAAGATATTTCAAAGGAGTGTACAAGAAATAAGGAAGTAATGTAGCTGCAGCAGGTATTTAGTAATAGATTCCCTTGCTGCCTGGGAGCTGTTAGAATATAAGTTGTATCAGTTTTCCAGAATCCTCTCAACTCCATAATTAGCAGTGCTTGCAAATGTGCCCTTACTTTGGCAAGTGAGGAGTGAATGAAGGAAGGTAATAAATATGAAGGACAGAGAAAGAGTAACTGCCTCAGAATACTTTCTGTAGCTACAGTCATTCTTCACTTATTCTCTGTCTTGGTCGTTTGTCCAGAACTGGAAATGGTATTAAAATAAGGAAGAGAGGAGGAAGATGGACTCCCTGCTTGCCAAAATTGCAGAGAAACTCCCTTTTCCCCTAGTTTGTAGGGGGAAACTGTAGAATTTTTACAAGTTCCCATTTCTGTTTAGCTTCTCTGTGGGGAAGAGAAACAGTACATTTCCCTGCAGCTCATGTCTGTCATGACAGAGGGAGAAACATCATGGGAAGGCCAAGGAAGGTGTTAAAATACCAGTCCGATTATTGAAGAGCCAAGCTGCAGCATCAGGCAGAACGCTTTTCCTGCGTGCAGGATTGTCTCTTGGGGCCTTAAACCCTGCCATAGTGCAAGTCCCACTTGGATCACCAGCACTGAAAATTATTCTCCCAAAATCCCTGTGAATTGCTCTTCTTTTGTGGTTTATAGATGGACACAAAGACATTCATGCATACTGACCTACTGCCCTTCCTTTCCCAGAGATGGGTGTTGCAAGGTGCATTATTCTGTAATGGAAACAGAGTGTCAGGTTCTCTCTCAAGGGTTTATTTCGTTGCCTTGTCACACAACTGTGGATTATATGTTCCTGCCCTTATATGCTGTCCACAGTTGGAAAACTCAAAAATTCTAAGTTAATTTTGTGTTAGGAGCTTCTATAATTATCTGATCCCATGGGGCTTTGCAGAACTGTAGCTTACAGCCAGGATGAGTAACCTCCCAAAATCATCTTAATGGAAAGTTTAAACATTGTGAATAATCCTGTTAAATGAAGGGGAAAAAAGTGTTTTATCTTAAAATATTTAGAGCAGATGCATCATTTGAGTAAGAAACCAGTGTGCCTGAATTAGAAATGTCATAACTTCAAAAGAAACTGAGTCAGTAGTTCTGAATGAAGTGACATAGCTTTTAAAGGAAGTCAAGCAACACTGCTTTCCCAAAAGCATCAGGAATAAAACTGTGTACACCTAAAAATAAATAGTGTGAAGTATAAACATGGGAAATATCGTAAAAATAACAAGAGAATAATATCCCCCCTGAAAAGAAAAAATTAAATTTCATCTATTGGCTTTGGAACATAAACCCTGTTTTCTTCAGCGAGGATGCTGGCATTGCAATAAGGACAAACTTTTTCCTGCTAGATGGGTCTTGGAAGAGCCTTTGCAGAGCTAATGCAGTAGCACAGGGTGAGCACAGTCTTCTCTTCACATGCAGCTCAAGCTCACTTTTATTTGTTGCAGCCTCTTTAATCTTTTTACCAGAAATACACATTTCTAATACTGCAGATCAGCTTAGGCATGACACCCAGAAGTATCTTCCTAAAAAATGGACATCCTCTTCATTTTATTGCCTGGAAACAAATGTCCTTTCACTCGTGGTACCACAAGCAGATAACTGGAATGATCGCACATGCTGAGCGTTTCCATTTGCTTGTGTTGCAGTACGACACGGAGGCCCAAGGAGTCCTATCTTGGGCTTTCCTACTGCAAAAGGGACTGAGACAGCACTGCCTCTAGGCAGAGCACACACTGTTTAACCTGGGTCATTCCTGGCAGCCTGTAATCAACCCTGCCCTTGAAGTCAAGCTCCGTGCCCCACTCAGTGTCTGCTCTGGGGCTTGGCAGTCACTGCCATCAGAAATGTGTACCTGATGTGTCACTGGGGTCTCTGGGTCGTGTCCACCCTGAGCAAGCAGAGTGGTCCAGCCTCCCTTGCCTGCAGCAGCCTTTGGGGTGGAGCCGTTATCTTGTCCTCCCTCCGTTTTTCTTTCCAATGTCAAACAGCCCCATCGCGCGCGGTCTGTAATTAATGACAGTCCCTGCCCCAAGCAGCTTGGTAGTGGGCCCGATCAGCCTGATGTCATTACTTCGCCATGACAATTTCCTAACTAGCTCCATGTGATATTCCATCTGTCTGACACTATTAAAAACTTTTTATATAGCACTTATTATTGTAGTTGCTGAGCTCCCCGCAAACATCACAGTGAGGAAGGGAAGTGCTGTTCTCCCCACCGAGGCACTGGCAGACCGTGACCTGTCAGGATCACACACCGAGTCTTGTCACAGACTTAAATGTGGGTCTCCAAAGGCCTTGGCCAGCTCTAGCTGCATGGTATGTTAATGTGGAGAATGAGGATGCTCCTGAAGGGGCAGGCAGATAGGGAAAGTATAAAATTTTATGTGAGAATTTTATTCGTTTTTAATAAAATCTTACTTTATTTTTAATAAAGGTAAGATTATGGGCATGATACCCCAGTAAAAGTCGTTAAGTACCACTTTTTTTTTTGTTCCTGACTGAAGTAATTTAATCACAGCACTATTACGCCCTGTTGTTAGTCAGACATAACTGAAAAGCCATTTAATCCTCGTGCACCAAGCATGTTAAATTCTTTCTGAAAAGTGTTAAGTTAAAGCACTAGCCTATGAGTAAGGAACCTAAAGTTAGCCAAGTGGCCCTCAGTTTCATTTCCCAGAGCTTGCTGCAGTGTGATCTGCCTTCTGCTTTACATTGAATAATGGGTGGGCCACCAAAGGCATCTGAAAGTCCTTCCTGGTCTCCAGCAAGGAGAAGAGCCTGTTTTAGCCTTCAAGCAAAGGAGACTGTCAGGAGCACACACATTTTAGCACTGCTCACGTACACAAATTCAGAATTTGAACCTGTGCTGTAGATAAATGTATAAAATTGCCCTTTCAGCACTTTCAGAGAGTAACTATTCTGGACGTGACAATACAAAGACAGTGTTAATTCTGCCAAATCTGATTCTGCTCTTTACGAATAGAGTGCAGTGAGGAGGATAGAGAAGAACCACCTTCATTTTCACTTGGTACAATTTCACTTAGTCCAAGAGAACTCTTCAAGCTTAGTTTATTTTAACTCACTGAATATTTTCTTGTACTGTGCACAGGTTATATTGTAAAATCTCTTTAAAGGTCAATTTATAACCTTCTAAGCAAATAAACACAAAATAAAAGAAAAGGCATTGGAGCTGTTATCTATCTGAGAGCTTAGCTAAAGGTATGCTGTGGCTTAATTTGAACCAGGGGAGCTGGATGGAGATTGCGTTTAACCAGAAATGCTGGCAAAACTATGCTTCAGTAGAGCCAGAACCACATGTGGCCATTCCACTTTAATTGTGCTTGTTTTAAAAGATAGGTCTTTAACATTTACCCTCTCCATGCTTGCTGTCTCTTTATGAACTGAAAATAAAAACTCCCCAGGCAGTCATACTAAGACCTCAAGCTAAAATTTTTCAGCTGAGTCAGACCCAAAACCTGTGCTGAATCTGCCCCATGCTTTTTTTTTTTTTTTTTTTTTTTTTTTTTTTTTTTTTTTTTTACTTAA
>VZRQ01006817.1:812000-941249 GCA_013397975.1 Machaerirhynchus nigripectus
TTTTTTTTTTTTTTTTTTTGTAGCCATAAGAAAATTGGACTTCGCTGCTGTTTTTTCCCCAAGTCCCCAGGCCAGTCCTAACCCAGGGAGCCAGTGTTTTGATACTAAATGTGTCTCCTTGGTGAGGTCAAAGGCAGTGGCAGCAGTGCTACTGGTTCAGAGGCAGCCTGCTGTAATATACTACAAAACCCAAAAGTACGCTCAACAATAACAAAAGCATTAACCGCTGACCCACAGCTTGGTGAAATTCAATCCCACCATTAGGCAAACATGAAAATGGGATCCCAGAGGAAGGAGGGTTCAGATGTTCAAGACCAGAGAAATTGGGTGAGGAACACAGAGATGGGATGGAAGTTGTTGCAGACTGAGGGGAGAGCAGGGGAGGTTGCCAGCTCAGCGGTAGGATTTTTAATACCATAAATTTCAACATGGCCTTAACAGTCAGTGTTTTTGCTTCACTTTGGAACAAAGCAAACTAAAATGATTTATAAGAAGGATGCCTTTCAGCATTTTTAGGGACATGTTTAATGTGGTAAAATTTGATTTCCCAGGGGTTACTTCAGAGCCTCATGTTTCTAGGTCTGTTTTAAGTCTGATGCTTGTGTCCATGTGTAGGTGCTCACCACGAGGCTGCAATGGTTCAGGAGCCTGGAAGAGCTGAGGGCCCAAGTCTGACTCAGTTTTATCCTGTATCAGCTGGTTACAGATTTGTGTTTCAGTGTGAGCTGTGGGTCTGGGTGCTGTAAGGCTGCAGCCACTGGAGGGGCGGGGGCACTGGCAGGACTGCACGCTCTCAGTTGTCATTACTGTGCCTTGCTTTCCTTCCCCAGAACACACTGACTGCAGAGGACCATTCTCCTGAAGACAGTTTCACCCTGAACCCCGAGGAGCGACGAGAATACCCCGATCTCCAGGCTGCCCACCGGCCATTCCCAAAGGAGCAATTCAGGCAGGAGAATGGGCATACGTCCTTGCAAAGAGATGGACCCAGGTCTTTTCTCCTGGATCTCCCAAACTTCCCCGACCTGTCAAAAGCAGATATCAATGGGCAGAATCCCAACATCCAGGTACAAATTTATGTTAACTTCTTTTTTTTTTAATAACTTACACAAAGTTACTTTACTGAACCAAGACAACTTTCAGCCTGGCTTCCACAACACGCAGCCAGAACAATCTGTCTCTACCAACAGAGAATGTATATAGTACAGTATCATGTAATGTAACATGGTATTATCTATAAAATATATATAATACATACTTTTTCTCTCTAAGTTAATGCACATATTGCAATTTTTTTCTGATTTTCTCCTTGGGTAGTATTGATTGCATAAGTGTGGAGATCAGTGTAGACCTGTTTGTGATACTAAACCCGTCTTTGTGATTGCCATTTTGGAGCATATTACCTTCATTGACAATAAATGGGTATTTAAATTTCTGTCTTCAATTTATTGTTGTAAAATTTGTTTGTGAACAGATTTGCTTTTGGTATGCTATTATAAAATGCAACCATCCCCAAAGGTTGTCAGAAAACAAGTCTTTCAGTTTCAGCTCAAAATGTGTTCCTCTGTATGGAAGTGAGACTTAGAGTTAATTTCTGCAGCAGCTGCTTGGAGTAAAAAAAGGTTGTCTGCAAGAAACTTTGTTATATGTTATTCCTCAAACTGTTCTTGGGTTTGGAACGGCCTCTTACAAGCCACTTGCATCTTGAAACTTCAAGGATCGGAAAGAGGAAAAAATGAGTGATTTGTTTTTAATTCAAAGCCTTAAAGCAAAATTGGCATTAATAAGCAGTCTCTTTTAACCAAAACAATAAATTCAAATGTTGTTCTGCCTAAGATGTGCTTATAAAAACAATGCACTAATAGATCTGGTTTTCTGGTTAAATTAATTCCTGGCTTCTTACAGTCCCCCAGCCCACAAAATTACCATCCTTTTGATATGTCTGAGAAGTATGTACGTTAAGATGTAATAGATCTGCTGGTGAGAGGCCAACATGCTCAAGAGGGCTGGAGCACCTCTGCTCTGGAGACAGGCTGAAAGGGCTGGGGCTGTTCAGCCTGGAGAAAGGAAGACTCAGGGGACACCTTAGAGCACCTTCCAGTGCTAAAGGGGCTCCACGAGAGCTGGAGAGGGACTTTTTACAAGGGCATGGAGTGATAGGACAAGAGAGAATGACTTTTAACTGACAGAGGATAAGTCTAGAGTAGTTTTAGGAAGAAATTCTTTACTGTCAGGCTGGTGAGGCCCTGGCACAGGTTGCCTGGAGAAGCTGTGGATGCCCTGGAAGTGTTCACAACCAGGCTGGATGGGGCTTGGAGCAACCTGGTCTGGTGGCAGTTGTCCCTGCCCATGGCACGGGAGTGGAATGAGATGATCCTTAAGACCTCTTCCAACCCAAACCAGCACATGATTCCTCGACTGGGTGAGAACAAGCCGCCTCAATGGTGGCACTCCCTTGTGTTCACTGTAGATGAGTTGGAACATCTCTTATGCTAGGAGAACCATTCCAGAAAGCTTTAGGAAGGGAAGATTGGGAAGCTGTAGGGGCCCCAGATTGTGGCATGAGGCAAATAGTGTAACATCACTGTTTGAACAGTATGTAAACCGCCGAGGAGGACAGGAGGAAACAAAAACTGTCTCTGAGTGGTAACAGCATACAATGTTTAGACACAGGGAATAGATAAAAGAGATGGAAACAATTCCCTGGCTCGTCTTCATAGTAACTGCTGCTGCTATGACCTCTTTTTCCACCACCTGATCCTGGAAATGTGTCAGCAGCTATGTCAGCAGTTTTGCTGGACTCTGAGAACTGGGAGGACTAGTCCCATAAACTGGAAAGCATTGGGCAGCATTGATCCTTGTGCACAAGGATGAGCCCTTTCAGAAACAGGCTCCCTGAGTTCTGCATTTTATTTACCCTGCATTTACTCTGCTTACTTAGGTGCGTAAATAGGGATATACAAACCTTCTTTAAGTTCTTGGTTGACAGTCTTGCAGCTGGTCAAGCCTCATGGAGATAAAACTCCCATTAATTCCTTGCAGAGACAGAGAAAGTTTATTTCTTTGCCTAAAGGTTGTAAAAGTTAGCCTACTCTTTTACGAAAAACAAGATTATAGTGATTTCTTGCTTGTTAAACAGTACTATACTGACCTCAACAGAAATAGTGACTTGTTGACTTGCAAATTTCTCATCAGCTATTTGGTATGCTTATTTTTCTTTTTGCACAATGGCTCCCAGCTCTGTAAGTTACAGTCCTGGGAGAGTTGGTTTAAAGAGTCCTCCTAGGACTGAGAGGTTGGAAAGGAGAAAACAGCCTCTGTTTTAAGATAGCACAGTGGCCACAGTTTCTCTCAAAGACTCAAAACCTCTTTTTCCTTCTACTACATAGACCAAAAATAACATTTTTTAATGGGAGTTATACCTGGGAAATTAAAAATCTAAGAAAGAGCCATAAAATTCTTCCAAAAAAGCGTGTGGGAAAGATACTCCAGTGAGTTCTCTTTAGGGCCACTCCTTCTCTGGTTCCTTGTGAGATGGCACTTGCTGTATCATGCCCTGGTGTGTGCTCTTTTAGTGATGAACTGGTGAATATCAGAACGCCATCAGAGGAATTCAGATCACCCCAGGTACTGCTGTATTTATCAGATGATCATCTAAGTACAGCAGACCGTCTCTAGAAAGCCCTCAGAAGCAACAGTCAGAGCTGCAGTAATCCAAATGAATATGACTCTTTGCATACAAGACCAGGACAACACTTACTGGCCTTCCTGTGGTGTTCTAGCCTTGTAAAATATCCCATCATTTCAAGTGGCATTTTATGCTTCAGCTGGGCTTCCACACTGGTTGTTGAGAGTAACCACAGTAGCTGCTGTTGAGCAAAGACTGGCTGCTTAGTTTGGGGTATTTTGTTTTCTTTTTTGTCATTTTAACAATTCTGTCAATGCCTGTCTTCTAGATGAGAAGGTGATCACAAAAACTGATCACACATTTTCTTTGGATTTCCTTTCACAAGTGGAAAATCCCCATTGTCTATGTTTGCACTTGTTTGACAGACTAGCCAAGGGATGCCTATGCAGACCCTGTAATTGGTCAGGGTTATTATTCAGAGTAAGTCAGCATTGTTCTTACCCCTGAGCAGCGGAATGGAGTCACATGGAAGGTGTACAGGAACTTGCCTGTTTTCCATTTCTGGTGGGTTTTTCTTGTCTGTCCCAAACAGCTTTCTACAACCTCTCCCCTCTTTGCAGCCAACCCTCTGTTTGGAGCCAGATGTGTCAACCTGCAACTGAACTTTTGCCCGTGTCCCTCCCCTTCTCTTTTTACAGCTGGTTCCCCAGGGTTGTGTACTGTAGGAGGGACAGGTGGGGTGCTGCTCTGTTGTTGCACTGCTTTGCTGCTTCCCCAGCAGTGCTCAACACCATGACAAATGAGCAGAAAGGGGAAAACTCATAGAACTATGGCGTGGTTTCTGTTGGAAAGGACCTTCGAGATCATCTAGTTCAAGTCCCCCTGCCATGGACAGAGACACCTTCCACTAGATCAGGTTACTCAGAGCCCCATCCTGCCCGGTCACACCTCCAGGGACAGGGAGATCACAACCTCTTTGGGCAATAAGAGCATTCTGTGGGTATTAATGCTCCTCAGTGAACTTAAATCTTGGTCAAGCTTCATGACCAATGGAGCTGAAACACAGCTGGGTGAGCTCCAGTTGTAATGGATGTGTTAAACATTTTGATGAGGTAACATGTTCTGGGGGAAAACTGCACAGAAACAGGTAGGATTCCTGTTTAAAACCATGTTTAATCATGTTAATCGATAGGAGTGGCTTTAAACCAGAAGAAGTCAATGCCTGCTTGGTCTTTTGCCATGAGGCCTGTGG
The DNA here is from genome assembly GCA_013397975.1 of Machaerirhynchus nigripectus. Lineage (NCBI taxonomy): Eukaryota > Metazoa > Chordata > Aves > Passeriformes > Dicruridae > Machaerirhynchus > Machaerirhynchus nigripectus. The sequence continues at coordinate 816,881 of VZRQ01006817.1, forward strand.
CCATATCCACCAGTGCTGCTGTGTTAGCTTTGTTATCTATTTGTTACCTATTTTCTCTCTTTGATGCCTACTGGGTTACTACCTTCTCTTAGAAAAACTTCTACACAAAACCACCCACTCTAGAAACATACACAACTACAGAGAAACAAGGCTCTGTGATCTGCTTTTAAAAAAGAACTGCAGACTTCAACTCTTCTTCAGGCTTAGACAAGTCTCATAAACCATGGAAAAGGTTTATCCATGGCTATTTCCCTCACCTCCACCTGCGTCATAATGTCACTTTTCACACATTTTATTGCATGTACTTTTTAGCTATCATTTATATTTGTCATTTGAAGCTGCTGGTTTCATGCATTCAAAAGCAACACCCTCTTGGTATTGGCACAGAAAGCTCAACGGTGTCTGACCAGTCCTACCAGTCTTGACGGAAGACTTCTTTAGCAGAAGAAGAGCTGGAGGGCTCCAGTAGTGCTTGTTTCTTGTAAGGCTTGTGAGGTTTAATACCTTGAGGTAGTAGCACAGCAGTTGTTGCCAGGACTGGAAGCACGGTGGAGCCTTGCAGGAGCTGGCTGCTCCCCTGGCAGGCTGGAGAGACTCGCGCAGGCAGAGCCGGGGGCTGCAGGCCGTGTCAAACCGCTGTCAGCACCAGAGCTGTGCAGGTTTCTCTGCGTTGTGCTGCAACAAGGGCTCGCTGCAGAGTGCAGAATTCAGAGCTAGAACACATTGGTATTTCTGGGGTTCAGTTGGGCTCATCAGAGATTGCAAATTGGATTGACAACATTAAACAGAAATTTCAGGTTTCAAGTCACATTGTCCTCTTTGCTCCCAACAAAGTTTGAGGGTCCTCCACTTTTCAAGTCCAGAAAACTGTTCTAAGTGACATGACACAACCAAAAGTAAATAGGTGTCACTGCTGATAGCATTTTAATTTAAATTATGTGGTGTAAAGCCAGATTTACCACTTCAATCTCTTATAATGAACTTGTTTCTGTTCTCCTGTTATTGCTCTCCTCATTGCTGACTTGCACATGTCTATCTTACCAGAAGGGCAAGTTCTGTATTGAAAATTTGCGTCGATTGCATGAAAGAAACAGGATAGAAATGTTGTAGGATCTGCTGCTTGCACAATATCACAAACATAGTTCTTCCTGAAACATAATCTTCCAGTTGCTTAGGGCAATGTTTACACCAGTAAAGTGAATTCAGAAACATTGTCTTAGTAAACAGGACGAAGAACACAGAACTTTTTGTGCACTCCAGCAGGCTGGGATAATATTTATCTTCTGTATATTTTTGGCCAGGGGAAAATTGGATGTTGGTGTCTGGAGACATCTGTGCTTGATACACTTGTTTCATTAGAAATTGACTGCAAATCTGTTGTTTTAATGTACCTACGCCAATTGCTTTTAACAGTTTTCAGAGGAATGTCCTTATTCCTAGGTCACACAACCATAAAAGAAGTGGCTTTATTTTAGGTTTGAATACTTCTGGGGATGATTGTGGATTTATACAAGAACTGTGTTACCACAGACATTTTGGGAAGCTTGAGAAAAAAAAGAATCTTTACAGTTTTGATAATCACTGGAAGAAGAAATCAGCCTCTAAAATTGTCTCCAAGATAGAATTGCTAAACCAGATCTATTTTTTAATTTTTAAGAGAACATGTTTTTGTTGGAATAACTTACACAGCATGAAAGCTTTTCCAGAGCTACTCTAAACGCCTGGTTTTTATGACTCTAGTTCTTGATCTTTATTCTCTAGTTCTTTATTTCTTTATTCCTTTTTATAAACAGCCCCCAGTATAGAAACTGATCAAACAAGTTGCATGTTTCAGTGCCATGTGTATGCACTAGTGTATGTGTATGCACGGTCACGGACTAACACTCCAAGTCTATCTGCAGGTACTGGGAAGAATTCAGTGAAAGCTGATTTTTCAAAATTTTAGACTGGGGTGAGGGAGCAATTGCTCACCTGAAACAGCAGCCTCCTCTCACAATTCTGCCCGAACTTTTGGGTCATAGAGTGGAGGAGGGATTACTAGAATTCTGCACTGATTTCCTCCCTGCCTTGGGAAGGACCGTTAAGTCAAATGGAGCTGAGCAGAGCACAGCCAAGTCCCTGAAAACACCAGAGTCGATTGAAGCTGGCTTCTAATTTCCGAGAGTGGCAGTTCAGACAATCCCAGGATTCTTTACAGAATTTCTTTCACGGTATGATTTTTATGCCACAATAAACACCTTGGTAATCAAAGCTTAAAGCAATGGAGAGAGGAACATAGTTATTTGTCAGACTACCACACTGGATTTTGCTTGTGCTGTTTTTGGTTTTTAAATTGGCTGTGTGTTGGAAAACTCATTTTAGAGGCCTTTCTAATAAGCTTCCTCATTGGTAAAAACAGACTGCAGTGGCGATCTGATTGCACAGATGTGTCTTGGAAGTAAGTTAGTGGCAGTGCTGCTGGAGGTCTGGTGGGGTCTGACGACACTGCAAGCCTGTGCGTTCCACCTGCCTTTCCTCACCAGTGCAGCACCAAGCTCAGCAGACATTTCTCTGTCCCTGTAAACCCTCTTTTCTTAAACTGACTTGGCATCATCAGTCATTATTTCAAACCAAGTTCTTGTGGTTCTTCAAATTGTCCCTGGCTGAAATAATGCAAGTTCATGCTGATTACCTGTCACACAGATACAGGTTATCAAAGCCAATGGAGCAATTATCATTATTTTTTATCAGAGGGATTGGTTTTTTCCCCTTTGCTGAGTCATTGCTCAGAGAGTTAGTGTGGTACTAAAAATACTTGCTACTAAAGTACTAGAGTTGTACTAATTTCCAGGTAGGGAGTACTAAAGCCCCACCACTGGCAGTGGTTGCCGCTCAGTAAGGCAATTTCCTTTCATTTATTGTGAAAACTCTGTTTTGCTTGGACAGATGAAACAATTTTGAATGCCTGTACTGACCCTGATGTTTTCAAGCTTATGAAATCCATTTTAATTCTTGGTCTGTAGAAACTGAGGTTTAATGAAGTAATCGTTCCAATTCCATATTTAGGCCGAGAGTGAAACACCCTTTGTGTAAAGATGCTGTTAGGCTGACAACTGCACTTTCCCTTGCTCTTGCTCTTTCTCCCAGTGGAGCTTCATAGTAGCCTGCAAGGTTTTTCACTTCAGTGGCCTGGTCTATGGTAAACTGCAAAGCATGAAATAGGTCCAGAATCTCCTTTCTCCAAAGACACGATGTGTGGGCACTGTTTGTGTCTGCAGCTCTGAAGATATCACAGGTCTGCTTTGCTTCCTGTCTCAGACTCTGTGGGTCACAGGTAGCTGTGACCTTTTCTTTCTTTTTCTTGTGATTTTACTAATAACAATTATATAAAATTAATCTTTCATGCACCATGCACATCCACAGAGCTGTGTAAATGGCTTTTAGCATAATAGTACATTATTTCTGTTTTATACAACCTGATTTTCAAAGTGTACCATCTTGAAAGGCTGAGAATGCCTCCGTACCTTATTAAACATTATAGATATATCTGATAGTCATTTCTGGTTGTTTAGCCAGTCCAGTGTAATCACTGAACCACATTAGCATGAAACATGGGAGTATTTTATGATTTATCTGTGGCCAGGCAATGTTTGCATGACTCACAGAGCCAAGGTTTCTGGTGGCTGGTCTCTGCTTCTACCTAAATAGCCACCTATATACACACATGGTATTTATCCAAGAGTTTTACAATTACACATTGTTCAGCACAGAAAGCAACAATCAAGAGTTGCTCCTATGCACAATGATATTGACATTTGTGATGTCTGTGAGGGAATTGGGCAGCAAACTTTGAATTTTGGTTCTGGGCTTCTGTAGAAGCCATAAACAGGTTGACCATAACAGGTCATTATACTCTTCCAGCATGACAAAAGGACCTACTTTAGAGGGCTTTGCAGCAAGTCACTTACTCAGCCTTGGTCAGAGGAGCTGCTGGCTCCCATCACTGCCACAAAGTGTGGTTTCATGCAGCAGTAACAGCTGGGCTGCTGCCAGAGGGCAAGACAGCTGCAAACCCAGAGATACCTGGGCTCTGCATCTTCACCTTCACACTCATGGCCTTGCTTAGCCTCATTTTGAGTCAGCCCAAGGCCTTGGAACAGGCTCTGCGCTCTGGTGTGCTTCATGCTTGCCTCAAATTCAGCCTCAGCATAGAGTACAGGTTTGTTTTCCTTTTTCCTGGTCATATATGTTTGGTTCTAAACACGTTTTCCCCATAAGGCAGAAAATTCTGCTCCAAAGGTTTTAGGCACAGCATGGGTTATTCTTTTGTGCAAGGTTTTTCCTAGCCTTTGTTCCAAGGTCTGATTCAGCAGAGGTAGCAGAAGGAATCACTCAGCCTCTGCATATCTCTGGGCTCAGTAATCCGCATATGGTTTACAACACGCGAACTCGAAGGTATTGCACAGCCCCTTTGCCTGGCAGCACCTTGTCCTTGCCGTGTGGAAAGTTTCCCACTGGCCAGGAGGAGGCACTGACAGTCAGGCTGGGCTGGTTTGAATCCCACAGGTTACCATTGAAGTGGTGGATGGCCCCGGCGCGGAGACAGACAAGGATCTGCAGAAGGAGAGCAGCAAGCCCAGCTGGCCAGCCCCGTCGCCTGACTGGAGGAACTGGTGGCAGAGGTCCTCCACCTTGACTCGCATGAGCAGCGGTGACCAGGACTACAAGTATGACAGCACTACTGAGGACAGCAACTTCCTAAACCCTCTCGGTGGGTGGGATAGTCATGCACCCAGTCACCGGACATTTGAGTCCAAGGAGCAGCCAGAGTATGGTGAGTTTGCCTTCCAGGCCTCGTATGGGCATCTTGGGATTGTAAAAACAAGCGTGGGGGAAATGAGAATGGTGAGGCATCACTGAGAGCAGGCCAAGCAAAATAGGATTTTTCAACATGTGGCTTTTGTTCATCAGCTTTTAAATACAAATCTGTGCAGATGCACAAGCTGTGCTGTGGTAGCTGCATTCCACTACTAAGTCTATAATCTTGCAAATCATACCAGTTATCCCAGAAGAGGGCCTTTTTTTAGTCCGACGTGTGCTTTTTTTAAAAGTAGAGGAAACAAGGTTTCATATTTATTTTTAGAGTAAGGGTAAGTACAAATTTAGAATTGTGCAGTGGTTTGGGAACCAGAATATAACTATTGGATAAATAAGCAAGATCTGAAATGTGGTAGTATTTGGTGGATACACAAATAAGATGAATTATGCTGGTGCATGTGTGGGGAGTGGCATGTGCAGCAGGAACATTGTGTATTTGCGTGTGTAATACTCTTCCAGATGTGTCACAGCAAAAACAATTGTTTTCAGCTTGTTGTATGAAACAGTTGCAGAAACCAGAAACAGAGAGGAGCTACAGCTATTCACTGCCCTGACAGGCTGTGACTTGTCCACATGGGAATGACCCGAGGGAGGTGAGCGAAACTGTGCTCACAGGAAGCTCAGAGACCCTTGAATTTAAGTTGTGTGTAAATACAGACAACCTTTAGTCAGAACAAGGTGTCTGAGCCACTTTTACCCTGGCATTTCTGTTGTTATTCCCCAGATGCTGCAGAGTGCCTGCCATGCACTGCTTCAGCCTTATTTTTCCCATGATTTGGCTAACTTGAAGTACTAGGGTCTTAAAAATCAAGAGAGAGTTTTGGTGGAATGGTGTGTTTAAACACATACATATGTATTAAATTTTGCAGCCAGAAGATTAAAGTCTATCCCCTCTTTTTGCACCTACATTTATTTGTGGGCAGGGTTTATTGCCAAGAATTCATATCTTAGGTAGTTATTCATTTAAGTTAAATAAAATTGCTTTCACAAAAAATTGCAGTAGAAAAAAACATCGTAAGAATTACAAATATGAAAATAGGAAGAACAGGTTGAACTCCAGCTGAAACTCTAACGTGGTATATTCAATAGTGTGCATCACGGTGCAGTGTAAACACTTGTTAGGCAGGTCTAAAAATTATCCTAGAGCTCTCTGCTGCACACCTGAGCACCCAGCTAGCCAGAAACAGCTCCTGGCCTTCTGTCTAACCTGAAATGCTGTGTGCCATTGGCCTTGTCCAGGAGGATGTAGCAGCAGATCCTGCCTATGTGGGGCTTAGATGTTCCACCCACTGACATGTTCCCACCTTTTCTGTGTGTGTCTCTCTCCTCCTGCCACTGCCAAGGGCTCTCCCTGCCCTTCCTGGGCCTCCTGGGCTGTTTGGCAGCCAATGTGCCTGCTCGCCTGCCCTCCTCCTCGCCAACCATGTGGCGAAAAAAGAGCTGGAAAAGAGCTGAGAAGAGGAGCAGGGCCAGGCATAGAGGGCAGATGACATTTTCCTGAGACATCTGATGTGGTTTTGGACTGTTGTGGTGCCTGCCTGCTGGCAAATCCCAGAACCGTGGGTCGTGCACACCGACATTAGCCATGTTCACACCACATCACACCACGGACACCTGGTTCCAATGTGGTGGCTTCCCCATCACCAGCCATGTCAGAAAAGGAGGAGAAATACATAAGGTCCTGGCCATGAGGAACTCACATCTAGGCAGCTTGCTCTGAGTGAGATATATAACCTTGCCATACTTCTGGCAATAAATGTTTAATAGCACCCCACAGAGTTGTCGTCAGTCATTACATATGGTACAAATCAGGTTATGTGTTCTACTAACCGGCTCAGGAAGCCCACAGACAGCATGGCCATGGGGGGAGCTGGAATCTCGTGTAGCACAGAGGCCAGGGATCCTCCCTGGGCCTTGCTGTATCTTAGGTACTCTTACCTATAGCTATAGAGCCCGGGCTGCCTCAGAACCACTTAACCAGATTTTACTTTGCTACCAGTGGTGGTGTAACCCAAAGGAGCTACGGCTGCAAGTTACGATCACGGGGTCAGTAAAATAGCTCCTGTAGGTTGCAGGGAAAACCATTAAGCCAAATGTTCCCTCAGCTGGGGAGGCCAGTGGGAAGGCAAGAGAGCTGGGGTGGGTTCATGGGCTTTGTTTGGTGGCCTTCACATGGTGGGATGTACAATAGTTTACACAGCACGTGAAGGAGGCTGGTTCTGAAGAGTTTAGGTACTCACAGCAGCACCAGCTTCTGTGGTGCAGACCTGGTGTCCACTGCCTTTGGCTGTCTACCGGAAGAAAATTGTCGTGTTTCCTTTTCAGAAGGTTCCTTCTAATAAATAGTCAGATTTTATGTTATTTATTAATCCACATGAAACACTAAAAATTGCATGTTGTTCTCAGTGCAAGAGGAGCATGCAGTTCCCTGTTCTTATAGCAGTATTCCTGAAATATCTGTACCCTGTTCAAGGGACTGAAAAACAAGACTGTGGTTTTCACTCATGACCTTTAACTTCCCATAGCCCAAGAACATGCATCTTGCCCTAAACTGAGAATTGTTGTGCTATTGCTGTGTGTTTTGAAAAGATGAAAAATAAAACTTAATTTATCCTGCGCCTGATTGGTCTGTGGTCCATGAACATATTCCTATATGCGGGGAAATTATGTGAATAGATGTGTACTGCTAGTTCATGACCCAGCTCTGCAGCTGAGGATTCTCAGCTGCCAAAAGGTCAAAAGAGAAAGGAAATATTTTTTCAAATAATGTTGCATGCATTTCCCTGAGGAGCATCAAGTGTGAAAACCATTTAAACAGCAGGCTTGCGCCTGGCATTCGGCCCAAGCTTCAGGTAGAGACATCTGGATTCCATTCTTGTTTTGCCTTCTTAATAAAAAACACTACACAGTAGTTTTGGGTAGTAGGAGTTTTGTTTCTTCATTTCCTTCCTCGTGTTTGTCCTCGCACAGATTACATTGATGGTGAGGGCGACTGGAGCCCATGGTCCCTGTGCAGCGTCACCTGCGGGAGCGGCAATCAGAAGCGCACCAGGTCCTGCGGCTACGCCTGCACGGCCACCGAGTCCCGGACCTGCGACAGGCCCAACTGCCCAGGTGGGAGCTGTTCGTGGGAGCTGCTGCCAGGGGGAGCAGGGAGAGGTGGGCACGGGGCGGGGAGAGCCCTCCCATACAGAGAGTCTGGAGCCCGTGTGTTCTGTGGCAAGGTAAGGGTTCCAGTGGGAAAAGACTCGCTGATTTTCAACGCCATTTATTCATAGTAAAGACATGCTGCTAGATGCAGTCCACCATCCCCTGGGACTTAAAAGACAAGTATGGGCTTTCTTTAGGTCATGGCAGTCATTTTTGTGCACAGGCGTTTTGTATTCCAAAGGGTGTAATCTACTCACTTGAAACAAATTTGGAGCTGTTTTAGAATTTCAAACCAGCTGTGCTGTTACCTCAGTGAGCTCCTGTTTTGCTGTGCAGTGAATGGCATTGCCTGCTTGGTGAACAGGGATGAAGGAATGTATAGTTTTGGCTTGAACATATTCAGAAAATATGGCCAAATCCTTGCCTTAGCTCCTGCCCATTCACAGGATTTGACATTTGAAGTGTCCTTACCATCACACAAGTCTTCACTTTAGGAAAATCAGGGCTGAGCACTCAAGCCTACGTCATGAAAATTTGAAGCTGCTATGGAAAACTGTTTTTTAAATGTTGCTGTGTGTTTGAATTTAGACCAATTTGTCATGCAGTAAGTAGCTGCCACAATGCAGGGGATAGGTGCAAGTTCATTACTTCCCAAGATCAGAGAGAAGTGAAAACACAAGTAGTGGTGGTATGCATTACTCTCAGTTTAAGAATTTGTGCCTTTCTGAGTCATTAAGTAAACTGGAGGTCAGGCTTTTTTAATGGGAAATGAAATGTCAGCAGTGCTGGAGAGGAGACTAAGAAGACTTGGTGAGAGAGTTGGAGAGAAGTTTCTCGCTTGCAGATAGATTCATGTCTCCATTGCAAGGCAACATCTGCTTAGGCAGTTCAGGGGCAAAATGTTTCTGCATGCTCTCATACATCCTAAAACCTCAATAATAAGGGGTTAATTCCAGAAGAAAGCAAGTAACCCCCAGTTATATTCTCTAGTATTTATTACCAGCTAGCACCAAACAGTGGCAAACTTGAAAGAATATATTATGTCATATAACAGACCTCCAAATACCAGTAAGCAAAATATAATCACTCTTTGAGGCTGTGCTGACATTTTTAAAATTACAAGGGCAAAGCTCAGCTTCTGCTGTTTATAATTCCACCAGTGAATTATTGCCTTGTAATGGGTTCTTTGGTATCTATTATTCTACATCTAGTGCTGGACTTAAGGCAAAACCCTATGATAATTTTATTGAAAATTGTCCTGAGGCTGTTTTGAAGCTTTGCAAGCCACTATTATGCCCCGGTTCAGGAGAGCAGGAGAAAGTTCATGGGCAAGAAGATGCATGGTGAATAGACTTCATTATTAACCATATAGTTATCACATATTAAAGATCTTTCTGCTCTCTTTAGAAGTTTTTAATTCAATGGAGAGGAAAGAAAAAAAATCTAAAACCTTTTTGAGTTTTTTTAGGGAGATATTTGTGTTTAAGCCTGCATGGCACGGAAACATTAGGCCGGTCAATAGGCTGAAGTAAAGCAGCAATGAAAGCTGTTTACTTTGGCAAGATCATTTTTCTGGCAATCTCTGTGTCTCTCTACTGATAGCAAACAATTAACTGGAGGTTGCTGGTAGATCCTGATATGCTGAGATCCTGGTATTTTACTTGGTAGCTACAAGTTGTGGGGATGGAATTGCTTGGAGAGGTTGGATATCTCTTGCCTACTCACGCCTTTTAACTCCCTAAGCATTGGGAGAGACCAACAAGCACCAATCTTCTTGTAACAGCATCATTCTTCCTTGAGAAATGGTTACCCACATACAGAGATGAACTTACCTGTCTTCAGGCCTGTCACTCTGTCCTACCTTCCTAACAGCACAGATTCCTTGGTCATTACACTTTTAAAGGAACAGTCCAGCAGCAACTTCAGAATGCTCCCCTGCCAAACCAAAGCACCTTGCAGAGCTTGGGAAAGGAGGGGTGGCAAGGAGACAGCTGATTCCATTGTGTTTTAATGGGAAAACACCAGCACCACTAACACGTGTTTGTCTTAGGGATTGAAGATACCTTCCGGACAGCTGCCACAGAAGTGAGTTTACTTGCAGGGAGCGAGGACTTCAACGCAACCAAACTGTTTGAAGTTGGTAAGCAGCCCAGTCAATCCTTCGGTACCGATAAGGGACTTCCTCAGGGTTTTCTTAGTCCTGTGGGATCAAGATATTGAGTTTAGCATTAAAAATGTCAATAATAGCAGCCATTTATTATCTTGCTTACGTTTATGATCTGAACATTTGCTTCAGTCATAGAATCTTTCTCCCCTTAAGTCCTGTGCTTGATTCATCATAAAATGGTTATTTGCTGTCCTAATTCAGAAAAGACCTGTAAGACTCCACATTAATGGTGGGGGAAAAAAATCAAACACACTATTATTTTGCTGAAATAGTCTCGAATGGAAGACCCTATAAAAGCATTTTAAATACAGCTGCCACATCAAAAAAATACAAAAGGGCAATGACTTTTATGAGCATGCATTGCTTTTATAGCTCTCTGTGCTGCAGTGGTGGTAGCCAAAGCAATTTTATAGGGCATGGCTTGATTCTGAACTATCTAAAACTCAATCCAGCATCTGCAATGTTCTGATTTCGTCCCTCCAACGAAACCATAGTGTGGCCACTCAGGGACACTGAACACTGGATTAATTGAATAAATAGTGTAACCCAGCACCTCCCTCCTATGGTGGTAGAGCACAATAGTTAATGACAGCCAGGATGGGACTCTGTAAGAAGATAGAAAAACAGGACACAGATCGCTAGGTAAATATTTTGCAGGAGTGTTTGCTCTAAGATTTTTAGGTCCCAGTTAGTTACTCTCCTGCAGAGTCCTCTGAAATAAGTGTGGAACAAGATAGGCGGGGATTTTGACAGCCCACTGAATGATACAGACACCTTAAATAATGTTCTAGGTAGGAGATGTTTAACTGGATTCTCCCAAGAGCCTTGCAAAATAATAAAGTCCTGGTATTAAATATGCTACTGGTCTACAAATCTCTTTAATCCCAGCTGTATGTCATGGCTCTGGTGCCATTAACTCCTGCTGATGTATAGCCACTCTGATGTTATTTCACAAATGCCCTCTTAGAACCTGAATCACTTTTGGCTGCATTTGCCAGATAAGATGTCAGTCTCTATGTTTGAACTACAGATACTTGAAGTACCCCTTTGGAAAGTGGAGACCAAATAGAAAAGTATTTGTTTTTAAAAGACTGAATTAGGGCCTAAAATGAACTTCAGAAAGAGTAATCCAGGCCTCACTTGCCATCTTGGAATCTATAGCATCATCTGAAACTTCATTCTTCAACATCTGACTGCCATTTTTCCTGGTGGGTGTGTTCTGACTAAGGGTTCCAGCTGGAGATTGGCACCGAATCACTGTGATTTCCCTATTTCTGTTGCTTATCAACCCCTAGTAGTGTCTCTTGTGCTGTGTATCAGTAGCTTAATTAGAATTTGCCAGGTAGAAGTGTCACAGATTCCTACTGGCCTGGTTCCACACTGTAACTCAGACTAGCCCTGCCTGAGGCACGGAAGTGAGTCGCACGTGATTTCTTTATCTGACAAGACAGCACAGTGATAAGCTGTGGGCAGGGCAGCAAGCTGTGACTGCCTTTTCTTTCTAAAGCAGAGCACTGGTGCTGAGCAGCCACACTTTACTCATTTGTTATCACTGATCACACGAACTGGGATGCTGCTCAATGGTATCTTAAGTTTCCATTTCCTGCCCTGAAACAGATACTGACAGCTGTGAGAGATGGATGAGCTGCAAGAGCGAGTTCCTGAAGAAATATATGCACAAAGTGGTCAACGATCTTCCCAGCTGCCCGTGCTCCTACCCCAGAGAAGTTGCGTACAGCACCGCTGAGATCTATGACCGACTTAAGAGGAAAAACTTCCGCTGGAAAGATGCGAGTGGTCCAAAGGAAAAGTTGGAGATCTACAAGCCCACGGCACGATACTGCATCCGCTCCATGCTGTCTTTGGAAAGCACAACGCTTGCAGCGCAGCACTGCTGCTACGATGATAACATGCAGCTGATCACCAGAGGCAAAGGGGCGGGGACACCCAACCTGATCAGCATCGAATTCTCAGCAGAACTCCATTACAAAGTGGACATTCTGCCTTGGATCATATGCAAAGGGGACTGGAGCCGCTACAATGAAGCCCGGCCTCCCAACAATGGGCAGAAGTGTACAGAAAACCCGTCAGATGAAGACTACTACAAGCAGTTTCAAGAAGCAAGGGAATACTGAGAAGATTTTCCTCTTCTTCAGACACAAAATAGCATTCGTTTCCTGGATGCCAAAGAACTGGTGATGGCTGCTGCATTGGCTCCTCGACAGGGGTTGATCAGTTCCTTTCTGATGAATGTATATAGTTGTAATATAATACATGAGTATTTTTCATAGTGTGTGTAATTTATAAACACGTATCTCTCTGTCTCACACACACCTATTTTTGCATACAGACATACATAATTCTTGTCCTGATAGGATTTTATACTGCAATAACATTCATGTAATAATGTGCATTTCATTTTATTTCCCATCTGCAACATAATGGAGGGGTTGGGGGTAGCTGCCATCACCATCAGGCCCCAAGGCCCCAGCTGAGGAGGCACATATTTAAAAGTTGTTATAAACAATGGGATTGAAGAATGTACTCTTCCATATGGGAATGGTTTACAAGATTAATGCACCTACAGCATCAGTTTTCTCTATAATTGGTTTCATGACTAGTCATATCTAAGAAGGGAAGAAATTTTTTTTGAAGGGTAATGGTCAAAAGTGAATATAGAAAACCCCTAGCAATTTTTCTCTTGAAATTCTTCCTGTTACCTTCTAGCTCAGGTCTTTTCAGTCCACCTGGTGTAGGCTTGCAGGAAGTTGTAGCTGTGGTCTCTACAGGCCAGAAAATGTCCTGATGCAGTGGTTCTGCAAGAGTTACCAACAGCCCACTCCTGTAGACATCTCGGATACGGAGCTGCAGCTGTTGGGGCTTACGTCTCCGGAGCAGCTACCTGTGAACTGAGCATGCTGTAAGTCTTTGGAGGAGTGAGGTCAGAGAAGGAATCCATGTCAAAGGACAAAAACAAAATCACAGTTCCCTCCCAGTTTTTAATATGCAGAATGTTTGGATCTGCTTGTTTCTTTCTTTTTAAGAAAAGAAAGAAGTTTATTTTTTTAGAGTACAGTAAAAGTAGAATCCACAAATTCCCTGGGAAAAAAGATACAACCAGCCCTTTTCCCCCAGTTTTCTCATGCTGAGTGCACAGTGTCCTACAGAAGTAGCTATTCTTTAAGGGAAGCTCTCTGGGAGGAGCTATTGGTGACTTAAAATGTCTTAATTTTTTTAAAAAGCTAGCATTATTTTTGTAAAGTATTTATTGAATTGTAACAATGATTCACATGTGGGATATGTCTATAACGTGAAAGGCTTCTGTAGATGGAACTTGATTTCCAAGAACATGACTGTTGTTAGGCAAAGGTTTTATTTCCAAATTTATATAAAGTGCAAGTTTGCGTACATAATCCTGTCATTAAGCAGCTCATACCTGCATTCTGATGAAAGATAAAAGCAACACCCTGGGTAAATAAATACTTACAGTTCCATCCCATGAAAGACTGCCTTGCTGCAAGTCAGTGTCTTCATTTGGAAAACTAAGGCTAAATGTCACCAGAGAAATGCCTATTTTGGGGTTATGTGGCCTGACACACACATGTGGAGCCTCATGCAGTGGTAAAGCCAACTGGCATTGCAGTCTGAGCTCGAAGATTCCAGACAGACACAAAAGACAATTCCCTCTGCTGTGTACAGACACACATCTATGATATTTAAGGTCCCTTCTAACCCGAACCCTTCTGTGGCATCCTGTAAATCTTTTCCATGTCTCTGTTGGCCTCTTGGGTCTGGTTAATTGTGGGCTCATGGATGGACATGTGTGGTGCCCCCGGCATTAACATGGGCACAACAACCCCACTGGCCTGGGCAGGGTCAGGCTTGTGTTGGTCTGCCCAGGTGGTGCAAACCAGGGAGTTCAAAGGCAGCCTGGGCCAGGCACACCCAGTCTGACCCATGCTGGAGGCTCTCCCAGATCTGCTGGGCCTCAGAGCCCCAGCCCTGCTCGGGCTCGAGGTCTCCAGAAACACAGCGGTCCCGGCAAAGCCACCACACATCTGCGACAGCAACTGGTCTGCTGAGGTAACCTCGGCAGCTGGAAAACTTGGCCAAGTCATCGGAGCATCCCAGATCCAGACTTGAGTTGGTGGGGAAGACGTGGCTATGTTCTAGCGCAAGCTGGTAGTAACAAAACATGGTTAGTTGAGCAAGAGGGTAAACATGGGGATCACCCCTTATTTTTTATAGAAACCAGATTTCGTAAATTCTTGCAAGGTCATATGAAGGCGCCACTGGCTCATGGAGCCAGTTAAATTGACAGCAGATGGATGAAAGGCACAAGGAACTCCAGGATCCTTCACTTCACAGGGAAGACAGGTATTTTCAGGGAGAAAGCTCTGCTTCTTACTTAACAGTGTAGGGGGGAACAACATTCTCAGGTTTCTCTGGGAGGGAGATGAGAGGGTGGTCAGTCACAATCCTAGAAATACAAAACTCATCCCTGCCCTTTGTGGATTAGTAAATTATGGTGCTATTGAGAAATGCTACTACACTATTAATACAGAACATAACACATAAAGTGTCATGGAAGAGGAAAAATTATTCTAATAAATGAAATGACGCACAAAGTTTCAAGTCTTACCACTTTTAATTTGCCAAGGCTGGAAACTCTGAGGGAGCCAAATAACTTCTGATAGGACCTGACAGGTGTTTCTTGGGATGAGCTCAGATTGAGAGAGTCTGCTGTCCTAAGCAACAGTCTTTATTAAAAACAAAATCTTTCCTACTTCATAATAAATTATGATCCATTCAGGGCTGGGCTGCTTATTTTATTCTCTGTTTTCTTTATCTCCTTTCCAATGACCAAAATTGTACGTGAAATGACTTTGTGTAGTAGACTTTAGCAAGGTGCTGGAGTTTACCATGGCCAAATTTGGCCCGGTCTTTTAAATACAGAGCTCTTCATATTAGACCAAGGCTCGAGGAAGGGTTTGTGTCTCACATTCCCAGGGACAGGTCGGTGGTTAGGAGAAGCTGCTGTTGTGTTTCTTACGTTACCACAGAACAGGCATATTGGAACACTCAAGCAAAGACATGGGGGGGATTGAAACAAGCATAACTGAGCAGGGAAACTGAAACAAGGAACCAGTCAAGTCATCCAACTTATTTTTAACCCCCAGTCAATCAGCAGATACAGATTGCAGCATGGCTTCTGAGTCAAGTTGGTGGGAATGCATTAAGCTGGCACAGCTGCTGGGAAAGATGTGTGGAGCAGTGCCCCGAGGCAGCCATAAATGGATTGAATCGTACCTTTGATGGTTAAAAGGATGAGTGGGACTGGCTTCACATTGCCCGGACAGATGCTGAGCAGCAAAATTCCACTAACATAACCCACAGTGATGCATATGGGCTATAGGACAATATAGCGAAAACCAGAACCATACACACACCCACGAATCCCCACAGCCCTGCATTAGTTACCAGCTGCTCTTCCCCCCTCCCGCTGTGCAGACTGGTTAGCACTGTCAACACAAGGCATTCTTTGGGAAAATGCTGGTGAGCTCGTGGGTCTGTTCCAGATACAGCGTTCGCGCTGAGGTTGTGGGGCTGGTTGCAATGAGATCCTGATGCACCTGACACTTAGAGCTGAGTGGGGTCAGGACAGCTGAAGGCAGGAAAGGGGGAAAGTTACCTTTTCCTGTTGAAGAATGTGCTCTGCCGGAATGGCAGGGCCTTAATGCCACAGTGTCTTACTTGTGGTGTCTCCCTGCTTGGCAGCAGGAAGGCAGTGAGGGAGAGCTGAGTGATGGTCCAGGCATCTGCCTCTTCTGAGGAGCCACCAGTGCTCCCCCAGGCCTTCCCTTTCTCCCCGTCCTTTGTTCTCCATCAGGACGCCCCTGGAACCACCCAGCAGCCAGCATGGCTCACAGCAGTTTGGCTTTGGCTTACTCTCAGCAGCAGAGAATTCGCACATTCAACCTTCCCTGGAGAAAGTCACGCCAGGCTGGACAGACCATGCAGAAACCTGGCACATGCCATTCCTAGCAGGGAAGGAGGCTGTCAGGGCAGGGAGCCTGTTCATAACCCACCCAGGCACAGCTACTCTGCAGCTCCACTGTCACCCACGGGACCACCCAGCACCGCTCCAGGGGCGGTGGCACAGCAAGGCTCTTTCCCACCCAGAAGAAGAAACCTGCAAAACGGATACAGACAAACTCGGGATTCTTCATGTTCACTGCATCCACCTGCACAGGCACCAGCAGAGCCACGTCCCTCCCCTCCAAACACACGGAACCCAGTGCACTGAGGAGGGAGAGCATCAGCGGGAGAACACCAGAATGGAGATGACCCTTCTCCCAGCAAACCGGAGTGAGTGTGTGTTGCCGCCTGGCTCCATGGCATTTCTGTGCCAGCTGAGAGAGCATGTGTTTTTCTATCACCAATCCCCTGCTTCTTTCCCTTTGTAACTTTTAATGGAAAAATGTGTGGGCAGTTTCCATTATGCCTGTGCTGTTTCAGACAAATTAAGGGGTTGGCTAAGAAATCACTGGTTTCATATTTCATACAGAAAACACACACATGCATATATTTATATGTCTATGTAAATTAATTTAGGATATCCTCTAGTCATGCGCTGTACAGCGGTTTGCCCGTGCCTGCAGGAAGGGTCCCACGGCAGAGCACTTCTGTGCCTCCTGCACAGGGCGTGAGGCTATTTTTGCACTTGCACTGGGGGAAGAAGGGCTGGGAGGCTAAAATGGCAGCAGTCATTCTTCAGCTCTGCCTCTTACTTTCTGAGTGGCAGGTTTATTCATTTTTCCTTTTCAGCTGCACTGCTAAAGCCCCAGACGCCTTTTATGACTGTGCTAATTTTCTATCAGTTCAGGGAGTTGTAAATTTTTCCCTTATTTATTCTCTATCACAAGAAGGAACTTGGGGGGCTGATTTTTAAACATACAGAGAAACTTTTCATTCAACACATTGCACAATTTATAAGGGGTTCAGAATGTTATATTCTGAAAGTGATAGCAATATTGCACAGGTCAAACTGGCCAAACCTAACACAGCTAAGTGTGGGTGGCTCTAGTCTTCAGAGGAGCGCTTAGATAATATTTCCTTTTTAAAACTGGGCAAACAGTATTACATGTGTTAAATGTCAGAGCTTGCTGTTTATTATGGGCCTGACCAATGCTTCACTTAAAATGGAACAGTGCTTCACTTATGGACTTCAGGAGGCTCTGCTAAGGCTCTGAAACGTGCCTGAAGCAAGGGACATCTGCACACCATGGTGGTGGATACAGGATGTGAGTCAGAAAGTTTGGGGAGCAGAGAAGGCTTGGGAACCAGTTTCCACTCCAGGCACCATATTCCAGGCTGGCTCCTGCCTCTGCACAGCTGTGCTTAACCCATTTGCTGTGCTTAGCCCATTCCTTTGTCCCCAAATCCAAGCTGCAGCCATTCCCCTTTCCTCATTTCCCAGGGGCAGCTCTTGAGGGGATGTTGCTCAGCCATGAAACACTGAACTAGGGAACAGCTGGCCTTGGAAAAGCCCCATCTGCCTGAGTAGGGCTCCCTGAGCCAGGTAAGGAAATTGGAAAAGTGCAAATGGACTGGACCATGCAGATACAAGGATTCCTTTGTCCCACTGTCCCTGGCAGTGTTGACCATCAAGCAGTCAATGGGGAGCACCTTCTAACCACAGTGCAGCCTGGCTTCGTATACTTCCTGCCTGCCAAAAATCATGAGGGCAAATCTTAAGCTGCACGCCAACGCTGCTGCAGTTCTGTTACACCAAAAAGGACATCCAGCCTGGCATGACATCTCCGTCCAGGAGCCAGCTCCCATCAGGAGGCAAAAGCACAGCTCCGTCTCATGTGCAAACATCCCAGCTATCCCAGTACATCCAGCAAGTGACACCTTGGAGAAACAGCAAGGTCTGCCACTGTCCCTGCAGCAGTAACCACCTCTGAACACCCTGAATTCGGTGCATCAGTTCTCCTACACATCCCTCATCTTACAGCCTGCCTGGGAAACACCAAGAAGAGTGTGGAAGCAGGAGGAAACTCTTTGGGTTGAGAGGATGCAGTAAGAGGAATGAAAAGAACTTCTGGCCAGCAAGGCGAGGAAAAAGCAGTGCACTGAGTTACAAAGTGGCCTCATTAAGGGTCATCCCAGTTTAAATCAGCATGTGTATAATGATATCCTGAAGGAGGATGGTCTCAGAGAGGGGCAAGTCAGAAGGAACAAAGCAAATCTTGAAAAGGAGCTGAGCAAAGAAAACACAGTGTCTACATCCAAAGCAGGCTAAGGACTTCCCTTGCCTGACCGTCCACTCACAGAGCCATTCCCCAAGTATTTCACCACGTGTTAAATCACCACTAGGCACACAATCTCAGAAAAGCCAAATTAAAAGGTGCAGCTGGTAGGTGTAAGGGGAGGAAACATTCCTGAGCCATTTTCCTGCATAGCAGCGCCCATGGCCACGTGCTCAGAGAGGCCGCGGCACAGTGGTGGCTGCACCACAGCCCCCAGCTGCCCACGAGAGCTCCATGGCGGTGGTTAACCTTGACAAATAACTGTGTTTTGCCCTTGCCCATAGTGGCACAGCCGTCAGCACTCCTGTAATTCAATGCAGCTTTTGCTCAAATGGGCAGCCCCCTTCCTCTCACCCCCGTATCAGCCACCGGGGCTTGCCCCCTCCCAGCACCACCGACAGCACAGCGGAGCACCGGCTTGGGTCGCTTTTCCCACGAGGAAAGGGGGACCTGGCCTCCTCTTCCCAGCACACAGACAGGAGGCATGAAGCCACCGGAGCGGCACAGGCTGGAGGTGGGGGAGGAAGCTGACTCAACCTCAAACACAACCGCATCCATCATTGCTGGGTTGGGTGGCCTGGTTGGAAAGGCAGGGTTGTTTTTGCAGCCGGCGGGATTGCCCCGCGGATTCAGTCTGTGAGCCAGAGGGAAAGCAGTGGTGTGCTCCGTGCCTGACTGTTCAGCACTGATGTGGAGGAGGAAGGTGGGAAGCCCCGAGAGCTGTGTACTTTTAGATCCAACTGGACACAAGAGCCAGCACTGCCAATCTGAATCTCAGTCCTGGGATGGAAACAGCACCCAGGCAGCCACACAGGGAGCTGGGGCCAGAGGAGAACATGGAAGGAGAGCCCAGCTTTGGTGTCCAAGTCACTGTCAGGCTGTGTTTGGTCTGCATTTGAAAGGAGGTGGGGCCAGATAATTCAGCTTTAGAAGAGGAGATCTGCAAGGCCAGGGAATCCCACAGGACTTTCTGCTCCATCTGACACACCTCCAGGCTGGTAATTCTACCATGAGCCAAAGAAGTATTTTTGAACAAAGCTTGAATAGGGTAGAGGAAATTTAAGAGAAACAGTGGGATTTTTTTCTTCCCAATAATATCCACCTACTTCTCCCACAGATTGCCTTCTGCAAAACTTCCCACTGCTCTCAGCAGATGTACAGCTGCTCTCCAACATCTTCAAATCCTGAGCTTTCCAGAGAGAATCATGGTTTGGGTTGGAAGGGAGCTTAAACTCATCTAGTTCCACCCACCCTGCCATGGGCAGCGACAACTTCCACTACACCAGGTTGCTCAGAGCTCCGTCCAACCAGGCCTTGAGAGGTTCATTGGCAGCAAAACCTAGAAGGGAAACAGCAGCAATACGACGCCCCCCAGCTCAGTCACCACCATGCCACTGCACCCCCAAAAATGCTAAGAGTTGCCAGGCCCCTTTTGGACCAGCACTCCCAGCTTTCCTACCCACCAGCTGAGTTTTTCAGGTCAAGGCAGGTGTGGACTTCAGTGAAAAGGCTTGACATCCTTCTCTAAGAGACACTAATCTGATATGTTTGGTGCTCACCTGGGGCGCAGGGGACAAGTGACAGCCCCTCTCCTACACGAACTTGCCCTGTGCCAGCTTTGCAAAGGCCTCACTGCATCCCTGAGCACTCAGGTCTGGCAGCACAGCTCAGCACCACTGGCAATGGCCACTGCATTGCCCCTATCCCAAGACACTTCTCATGCCAGATTTTTCCTTTTTTTAATGGGAAGAGAGACAAATCCAGACCTCCTGTGCGAAGACAATTTGTCTCTTCTGGATAAGTTCCAGCATGAGGAGGGTACTTTATACATATGGGTTTTCTTTCATGTTTGATTGCTGGACTAAGACCACATTGTTGTCCAGCTCAAGGGAGGGAGAAAAAAGAGGAAAAACCACACAAATCAGGAAAGCATTAGGTAAACTTAGCTCAGAATACATCTTCTGACCAAATGGAGAGCAATGTTCTTTCATATAATTAGACCGTCTGCCGGAAGTCAAAGAGAACAAATTGTGATGCTTTCAGTGCTGTGGGAGCTGTGCAGTCCCTGGGAGATGATCACATCTTCCCCACAGCATTAGCTGTCACCCCAGAACAGGTTGTAAAGGGAGACTGTGGTTTAGAAAACCCTCAGAAACGCTTTCATTGCATTGCAGTTCCAAATGCCATTCCTCAGTCACAGAATCACAGAATGGTTTTGATAGGAAGGGACTTCAGAGATGATCCAGTTCCACCTCCCCTGCCATGGGCAGGGATGCCACCCCCGAAACAGGTTGCTCAGGCCCCCATCCACCCTGGCCAGTCAATGAAGAGATGCATGCAGGAAGGTAAGGTGTGAAAACAAACCCTGACTGATCAAAAAGCGTTTGAACACTGTCTTCAAATTTGCATAAGATGAGAAAAATGCTGGGTGCGGCAGTAAAGGGACAGTGGCACAACCAGCAGGAGAGCAGATCCAGTGAGTGGGACTGTACTGCTGGGAGAACACTCTGTACCAACACATGGCACCAAAGAGTAAAGGATCCTGTCCTTCAGGTAATGTTTCCTTCCACAATGTTCTTTGCTTTAACGGGAGTGGCGCAAATGCCATTGGAACGCGCAGGCACAGCAAAGGGAACTTGAGCCTGACACCCACATTTCTGCTCATGGCAAGCCATGGGGATACAAAGGGCCAGAGCCTTCACCCCTCAAAGCCAACAGCAAGGCTCAAATCATCCATAGCCCAATCTGTTGTTTTGGGAATCAGCTCTTTACCAAGAAGAAACAAGTAAACATTTTCCATCCTCCTCTCTTTCTAGACATTAAGCAAGAGTAACTTGTAAATTGCTTCCAGAAACTTCGAGACAACAAGGGAACAAACAACTATCAACAGGCATTACACTCATTGCTTCACACGAAAACAGTCATGAGACTGAAGGGATCCTGACAGGCAATTGGAAAGCAGTCCTTTTTATGCTAAATTTACTGTGTTTTAGTCCAATTTTCCATGATTTAAAATGTGCGATGCAATAGAGAGCTGGAATGCCTTCTTTTGTCACAATATTTCACACCCAAGGCCTCAGAGCACTTTTGTGAATCAAGCCCTGCAATAGTTTTGCAAAGCAAATGGTTTAGGAAGCAATGAACTGGAAATAGAGGGCAGTTTCCAGAGCTGTTGGTGGTCACAGAGGAGCCTGTAACAAAACCAAAGCAGCATCCCAATATCTGGGCTCCCTGATCCCATGCCCTCCTTGGGCAGATACCTGCTGACAACCCACCAGACCTCTTCACCTGGAGCTGGAGCTCCTCACCTGCAGGCCCAGGCTGCACTGCACCCTGGCAATGAACGAAATGCGGAAAGAAAGATGAGATGGGTTTGTTGAGGGAGGGAAACGTGGGAAATGAAACACTGCACATTTTGCAGTATTCCAGATTCTTCCTGGGAAGAAAACAGCGTCAGCTGTCCTGGCACCACTGCTGAGCAGACCATAGCTAACTGGGACCATTTGAGGGTCCCAGTTCAGTTCTCGTGGACAAGCAGCCCCATTGCAAAAGCCAGCTGCAACCAGCACTGCAGACAAAGGGCTCAAAGCCTGAGCAGACAGAAGACTGTGCTGGTTTGTGGGGATCCCACACAAACACATATGGGTGAGGTTTTCAGTACTTCCATGCAGAGGAACTCGCCTATAACCATAGGCCATGGTAACTCAAATTCTTTAGGTTATTGGCACATAACCAAATGGTTTCAGGGTTAAGCTGTTAGCTTAACACTAGAGCAGAACCCTTCCTGAGAGCATTCACAGAATCCTAGAATCATTCATGCTGGAAATGGCCTCCAACATCATCAAGTCCAGTCTTCAACCGAAAACCTCCATGTCCGCTAAACCATATCCTCCACCACAGGCAGGATTTCCAGTCAAAATGGGGAAGGAGCTGAGGCCTTCCTCCAACACAGACTTTCTCATTATGTTAAAACCAAAATCAGTGATCTACAGAGGCTTCTTATGAGCCATAGTCAGCCCCTACACAGTGGGACAGGACAGGCCTAAGCAGCAGGATCACAGCCATACCTTGGTGTGGTTCTCCATACTCAGAACATTTCTATGCCACATTACAAAATAGCTCCAAGTCCCTCTTGGGGATCTCAGCTCAACAAATATTCATTACCTAATTTCCCCATAGCTTTTAAAGTATGACAGTAATATTGGGAAAATTCATGGTGTCAAGAGAAGTAACCTGGCTAAAGTCAGAGAGGAAGGGATGTGGCAAAACTGGGACCTGATTGTAAATCCCTTTTCCCCATAGGGCTCCACCTTACTTCTAAAAGCACAAGCATTACTATGAAAGATCACTGAAACACAAGTGGTATTAATGCTGATATTCCTGGAGGTTCCAGTAACTGTGTCTCATATCCACCAGTGGTTTAGACAGAAACTGAGCAGCCACCAGGTTGTGAGAGGCAAAAAAACTAGTTTGTGCCCACGTTAAACACTGCCCACACCTCAGAGCAGCATACAGGCAAATCCTCAAAGAACCGGGAATCGGTGGGCACAGACAGTGCACACGATTCACTCTCAGCGGCTCTGCACAATGTGCCACTCACAGGTGATGCCTTGTCCTGCATCCGGGAGGGCTTTGTTCTCTGTGGGGTGAAACCTCAGCCTTTAGTTTAATAAATGCGGTTGCAGAAGCCAGAAGGGTGAGTCACAAAGCCAGTTGTGTAAGCACACGTGATGGAAGCACACAGGACATGCATTTCCCTCACAGAGGATTGCTTGGGTCCGGCAAAGCCCTTTGGATGGGCACAGATTGGGACACAGCCCCAGCCATCACCTC
This sequence comes from Machaerirhynchus nigripectus, assembly GCA_013397975.1. Classification (NCBI taxonomy): domain Eukaryota; kingdom Metazoa; phylum Chordata; class Aves; order Passeriformes; family Dicruridae; genus Machaerirhynchus; species Machaerirhynchus nigripectus. The sequence goes on from VZRQ01006817.1 coordinate 840,203, forward strand.
TCACCTGGTGCCAGACGGGGCTCAGGCAGACAGTCTGTCCTCCAGCCCCTTCTAAAAGATAAATTAGGAAATGGGAAAGGGAGGGGAAGAGGGATGAGTGCTTCTAAAGCTCCCCCGAGAGAAGCTGCCAGCACAGGACACCTTTGCAGCATGCAGCCTGCAAAAAGTGCTGACAGCGGGACGCAGAGCCCACGGAAGCAAGGGCTGTGGCATGTCCTGGCTCCAGCTGGGCAGTGTTTTCCTGACCCCTCTGCTCAGGAGACAGCAAAGCCTTCGCTGGGACTGAACACCTGCCCGACCACGGGAGCCGCAGCGGGACAGGGGGCTGCTCGCTAGGACAGGATCCTGCCTCTCTTCTGCACTGCACGGATCGACTGGCTCATGCTTGGGAAAAACAAGGATGCCCACGGAGCAGCACCAGGGGTGAGGAAAGGGGGAGCAAACACCTGCGGGTGCTGCTGCTGCTGCTGTGGCAGAGATGTCTTGACCTCAGAGAGGAACCTGCTGTATCTCCACAGGGTCTGGAAGGAAAACAAAAGCTACAACTTAAAATCAGCTCCAGGGCCAGCTGTGCCTTTACATCACCATCGCTCACAAGTTTCCATCCCACGGCTGTGACTGCCTTTGGTGGTATAGGTAGACCCTCAGAAAAGCAACAAGGGGTCAGATCCCCTTTGTTCTCCTCACTCAGACTGTCTCTTTTCCTTGCCCCCTGCCTCCAGCCAGATGTGCTCACTGCCTCTCTCCTGCCAGCCTTTGCGTTCACCCTGGTGTTCATTCAGCAATTCAATTCAGGAAGCTGATCCAGCTGAAATCCTCAGCAAGAAAAAAATAAAAGAAATTTCCAGCCAGAATATGAGCACTGTCTTTGAACACACACACAGAAAAAACCTTCCTAATTTGTTTTTAAAAAAAAAATAGAAGAAAGAAAGTGATTGAAGTGTCTTCATAAAAATTTCCTTTTAAGTTGAAGAGAAGTGCCATAAAAATACCAACTTTCTAACACTGTAAATCGAGTTGTAGAGGAGATGGTGCTTTTACCAAAAGAGGCTGTATGGAATTCACCACTGGTTTACTCTTTTAAAGTAAATCAGCTGGCAAAGTTGTGACGTGACCTACTTAATTTGTTGTCTTGAAACTTGATGAGCATTTAAGATTTGTTCCTAAAGTCTGGAAAATGAGAGAAGGGGGGAAAATGCAGGCACCGTATCCAAACCCCTGTGCTGAGATGCTGCCTTCTTTCAGACCCTGCAGGAGCCAGTGGCTGCAGTGGTGCTGCTCGGGAGAGGAAAGCTGGGCTCCAGTGGCCCTCACAAGAGGGTCCAGGCCGTCGTCCTGCCTTAGAGCAAATCAGATACTGTTTCTAGCAGAGATTTGTTCCATATATTCTGAGAAGTTTCCACTGATGGAGGTTTTAGTCCACACCTGAGCAAGCCATCTTTCTCACAACTAGGTTTTTGCAGAAGCCTCCTCCCTTTCTGCTTCCAAGGCACCCTTTTCCTAGAGATGACAGACACAGTGAGCAACACCTTCCCCATCTCCTTGCAGCCATCACTGACGGAGCTGGAGGTCGTCACTATTCCAAGCCCTTAATTTTGTAGCTCCTTGCACTTGCTCTCTTGCTGTCTTCTCACTTCCGCATTTTTATTTGCCTTCCACAAAATGTGGAGCACAAACCCATGGGGCTTTCTCTGCCAGGGTACACCTTTGTGGACACGTTTTTGTCCCCATGCACCACAGCCCCAACACACTCCTGCACTCGTTTCAGGTTCAGTGCACACCCCCATGCTGTCCACCCACCTTTTGGAAAACTATCCACAACTCACTCAGAATCCATTTGCCTCTGTTATTAATTTCATAACCTAAGACTATATAGACAGCCATATCCAAAACAAAAAGAAATTAATCAAACACTATACAGCTCCCTCAAAAATCCCAAATCTCCTCACTCTTTCCCAGTCAGTGAGACACTGAAAAACTCCCCTGACATCACCAGAAACACAGCACTGTACCAAAAACGTGGCTCAAGGGCTCCAGAAAACCAAAGGTTTGGCAAATAGATCTCGGTGCTTTGACTAAAAGTCCCTAAGAGGTTTAAAAGTGTTTGGGTGTTTGGGGATTTTATTTGTAGGGAGAGAAATCAGTTATATCTACCTGGCTGCATTTATAGCAGCTTAATCTTCTTTGAGATTTCATATCTTCCCTGATTTGATAAGACTGTGGCCCTTTAATAAGCTGAAGTATTCATATCCTTACGACAATCTGGCACTGGAATTGTTTGCTTTAGCACTGCAGATTGCACAAGAGACATGAAAGGTTTCAGCGTAGCTGGAAAGTCACTTTTGATGAAATCACCCATCGCTCCAGGGGCTGCATTCTTTACAATTTGTGCATACTGATGATATGTGTCTTCAGATGCATTTTGGCAACCCTGTGCCATTTTCAGAAATCCATCTGGGACTCAGGAACAAAGCAAACGCTCATGAACATGAGGAAGAGACAGAGCTGGCACAGCTACTGGGTGGAATTTCTATAAGGAAGCTCGATCGCTTGTTCATTTTGCTGGCAGGGAAAGATAGGAAAATGAGTGTTCCTGTTCTCGATGAACTTTGTGATATTGTTAAATCCCTCAGACAACATATAATTCACGGCAAAGCTGTGGCAGAATTCCTTTGCACTTATCCACAGTGTGGCTCTCCCCCAAAACACAGATCTCTGCCTTCATTTCATACACAAAAATTGCCCAGATGAACAATAGCTCTAACTTTAGAGAAAAATCAGAACACTCGCCTGTATTTTTTTTGCTTCAACACCACAAAAATTTATTATTATTATTATTATTCCATCAGTCCATCTTTTCTTGCACTAAAAGAAAAAAAATGCAGAAGCAGACTCCATGCTGTGATACGGATTGGCAGGTGACTTTTGAAGAGCGTTTTCCAGGTAATGGCTTGAGCTTTGCCACAGAAAGCCTGAAGGGGAAGGCCCAAATGGTGCCCCATACCTGGCAATGCCCCTCAGCACCAATGGCATCCGTGACAGCACACCCTGAGCCTGGAGCACAATGAGGAGGTGCCACTTACTCGAGCTCTGATCACCAATCCGACCTAAATCTCCTCCATAGGTGCCGGTGCATATTTGAGTTACACCAGCCATGGATTTAGCCCAGGACTGCAAATTGTAATTAATACCCATCCCAGTTCTGCATGTCTTTTGGAGAAGAACAGTGAATCACTGAAGTGGAGCCTAGCAGAGGAAATCCTCAGCCACAACAAAAAGATTTCATGCTTTATCTCCCCCTCTCAAGTATTTTACCAGACAGACGGAGGATTTTCCTCCCAGTGACAACAATAACTACACTCATTGAAGAAAAATATGTGGAACAGGAAGACCTACATTCCTTATGTGAAAAATAAGAGTGGTCTGTGCCAACTGCATTTTTCAGGAACAACTCATCCACATGAAAAAATGGCTGCTGTGATAGTGTCCTGAACAGTGAGGCAACAGTAGTGTGCTACATAACTGACAGATGGGAAAAGTAGAGGGAAAAACAAGGCTTGGTCGTTATTTATCCCTAAGATTCCATTATTAATATGCCCCTTTGACTCACATTTGAATGACTTGCATCTTCCCCGCTCCCTGCGGCCACTGCTTTGTGTAGCAACTCTACCTTATTCCTAACTGCACCATTCTCAAAAGTTTCACTATTCCGTGCTTAAGAGTCTTCTTGAAATAAATCCTGATGTCTTGGGCTCTTCAGGGCATGGATTTGGAAAGCTTGTCCTTCAGTCATTTAGGTGTAAACTTAATTTAATCTGTAGGTCCCTAAATTAATTCAGCCTACCCAAGGGGTATGGCTTAGGCTCAGCCTGGTAGTCCAGACAAGTCTATTGTATTTGATGACGATGATGATGATGAATTACTATTGTTGCTGTTGTTGTTACTATTACTATTATTGTTGTGGTTGTTGTTGTTATTTTTATTTTTATTATTATTATTAGTTTTATTTTTAAAAGAGAACTCAAAAGGGGGAATAAAGAGCTAGGGAATATTTCCAAATCCTAAACCTAAGACTAACCCTAACCCCAACCCTGACCCTAACCCTAACCATTTCCCAACCCTAACTCTAACCCTAACCTAACCTTAACCCTAAACCTAAGCCTAAATCTAAGCCTAAGCCTAACCCTAAACCTAAGCCTAACCCAAGATTAGTTCAGTTGGTTGGAGCATGGTGTTCATAACACAAAGGTTTGGGGTGCAATCTCACTTAAGACTCAGTGATCATTGTGGGTCCCTTCCAACTCAGAATATTTTGTGAATCTGTGAACCTGTTCTAAAAGGGGAAAGTATGCCATGGACATCAGTCTTATATATGAGATGAGGCAGCAGCCACATTTTTCAAAATCAGGTATTTAAAATGCAAAGAGAACACAATTCCCACTTTCTACCTGAGCACTGTCATCTTCAGAGCAGGAGCCCATGGATGTTTCCCGGTTCCAAACTCCCTGATGGCACCAATGCAAGTGTGTTTTCTGCATCCCGTGGGTTTTCTCAAGTCACCCGTGGCCATAGCAGCAAAGGGCAGTGTCTCCTTTAAACAAGGGTGCTGTGACTCACTGCCATCGTGACAGACCTGCAGGAAACATAGGGCAAGATCAAAGGCAGAAGAAGAGACTTTGTCAGCGTGCGAGGTGTTGGGATGCAAAGGAGGAGGGGCGGCACAGGGGCTGCGCCATCGCCCGCTGTCCGCAGCCGCGGGCTCGCAGGGCACCCGGCGCCAGCTGAAGGAGCAGAGGCTGAGCCGTGCCAGTCTCACCGAGTAAAAACACTCAGCTCCCTTTCAGCCATTAAAATGAATGAAGAGCAAGACTGTTTGGATAAACATCAGCCAAAAGAAACCTTGGAGGCAGTTAGAAGGCTACTGCTTCTTACAATATAGACCATGTTTCCAAATACAAATATTACACTTGGCAGAGACACTCCTTTGCTTCATGAGTTATGTTGCACTTTTTGTTATGTTTAAGTTTGTGCAAGAGGTATAAATAGCTGGGCTGGTATTCAATGAGCTTTTCTCTCTCTTTTTTTTTTTTTTTTTTTCAAAATATCAAAATGGTCCCAGCTCTTCATGGAACAAACACATACTATATTCCTGTGCCTGAATTTTTGTTGCTAATTACAGAAAATACCGTGTAACCAAAAAAACAATGTTTAAGAGCCAGACGTGAAAAACACATCTTTCCTATATGAAGTCACTTTTTTTCAGAAAGCTGTCTGGAGAAGGGCATCTGGATCACCACAGAACTGACATGTGTGCATACATGCTTAGTGGCCTCACAGAACAGCATTTTCTGCTCATGCTGCGGCGTGGAAAGCCCCATGTCCCAGCTGAGGAAGAGTGAGTGGGACAGAGGGACCTGGTTAGGGGTTTTGGTCACAACTGCTTTGGCTGATCCTGTATTCCCTACGAGCAGAGATAACAGGCAGTCCTGATTACAGTCCTGAATAGAGACACAAGATGACACTTCGTAGTGCGTACAGCGATAATTACGGGCACGAGGCAAACCCCAGCAGCCATGCAAGACTCTCCATCTCAACACGAGAAGATACCACAACCTGAAGGCCAAAAGGCACTTTCACTTTTTCTTTCATAAATCTGAGTGTGCATAAACATGAGAGCACAGCAGGGCCCTCACTAGCCAGATCCTCTCTGCTTCTTTATCACCCCAAAGGCAACATCTACCTGGTTTAACCAATTCCTACCGGAATGGATAAAAAAGTTACTTTTAAGGATGGATGCAAATTGAACTATCCAACATGGATACAACATAAAATTACTGTCTTAGATAAACCAGAGAGAGGAGTTCAAATACCACTAGTTTAGAAGGAAACTAGAATAGAAAAGGGTTATCAATTTCAGACAGCACAAAGGGCTGTCTACTCCTGCTGAAGACAAGACTTATTTCCATTAAAAAAAAAAAACCAACCCACTAAATATTCCCAAGTTTTCCCAAAGTGCTTCAAAGACCACGAAACCAATAGAGCAGACATTGACTGAAAATATGAGATTAGTGATTAATCTAAGAATTGACACCTTCTGCAGCTCACAGGAAATGAATAATGCATACTATACAGTTGCAGCGGTGTTAAAGGGAATGGCACACAAAATCCTTTGTTAAACAAAAGATATTTTGCTTGTGAGTGGACATGGGGAATGTGATTATTCAATGTGTCATGCAGGACCTCTCCATCCATTCATCGCACCTCAGCAGTCAGGTGAGAGCAACCAAGGAGAGTCTCACCTACACAAATGATTTGGGGCTCAGATGTTGGAACAGCATCAGATTAAATGCTGTAGATTAACAGTAAAAAGTACAGGAAGAAACACAAAACCATTTTTCTCCTCTAGCCCCTCATGGTTTTGCTTATGGTCAGACCCACTCATCAGAAGCAGACGAGTGTGCATTGCATTACATCTTTATAAATAGCTCGTTGACTATTCTTCTGGTTATTTCCCCTTGTAGCAATGTAGGGAAAAATATTGGTCACCACTGATAAAGTGGCTGATGAAACAGAATAAGAATTACTTTTAAACCCCACAGAAATTGGTAATTTTAGCTCCTGACACCACTGCATTTCAGGAAGTGTCTGACCAGTAATAGTCATCCTACAGCACTGTGGGCAGTCTCAGTTGAAAGGCTTCTGCTTATCTCTCACAATCAATGGTTCTTGAGCTCGTTTTCAGTTCACATTTTTGGCTGTGAGAAGGAGCTTGTCTTTCAGCCAGCATGATAATCACCAGAAAACGTACTTAGAAAGAGCTGCATTAGACTCACCCAGCTCTGGACTCATTTTCTACAAAAACAGCATCTCCCAAGACTAAGGTGTGGGACAAAGCAAACACGCTGTGAACTAGAGAAGAGCCATTCCCTGTGTTTGTTTGCTGCCATTTCTCATTTGGAAAAAAGTGTATTTTTAACAACACAGAATTAGTAGAGGGTGGTGAGCCTTAAGCTGTCATTAGAGACTGCCAAATGAGCCAGTGTCCCTTGTGCTGGTGAGTAAACAGCGGTGTACGAGGGCTGAACAAACAAACAAGCAGAGCAGGCAGGGGTGGCTTTTGGACTCCAGCACAGGTCAGTGGTGTGGGAGTGAAGAGAAACCCTGAGCTATTTTCTCTCTGCTTTCACACCAGACACTGGTACGGGTGCCTGGGGTCCCTGTCTGGACTGGCGAGATCAGCTCAGTTTCCTGTTTCCCTGTGGTTAAACCCATCAAAACATCATTCTGCTCGCAGAGGAGCCCCTCGCAGTACTATGAAGAAGCACGACATGAAGGAAATTCAGCCTCTGGATTAATTACTCTGGTCGGTGAGATTGCTGTACAACCCAGGCAGATGCCAGGCCAACTGAGCTGCAAAATGTATGAGAAGAGTTTTATACTTCTTAACATGTATTGCTAGCATGGAGCCACATCACAGCAGGAGCTGGGCCTGGGAGCACTCCTGTGCAACCAGGGGCATGGTCAGACAAACCTGGGTGAATCATGCCAGGGTAAAATCCACATGCAGACCACTCTGTATGAATGGTTTGAGCTCTGTGCCTGCCCATGCATGGTGACTTCAAACATTCTCGAATATTCTCTTCTCAATCACTTCCCTGGGAAACCAAATGTGAACCAGACTTGTGACACCTCTCTGGTGGTGGCCTTGCCAGCTGAGCTCAGACAAACCTCCCCGCATTCATGTGAAGAAATAAAAATATCATCCTTCAGTTCATTTCTCCAACCTACCCACAAAAGCCTACCAGAATTTCTGCTAAAATTAAAATCTTACTCATGCATAAAGGAGGAAAAAAAGGAGGAGACTGAGGAAAACACGATGAGGAAAACAGACTTGGCAAGCACCAGTCTTGGTTTCTGCATGGGGATTAGGACAGCCCAGCCAGGGTAAGTCCCTCTCTGGGCAGTTTTACAGCTATATTTGTGGCAGTTGTGATTCTGCTAAAGACTTTTTTCCTGTTCACACAATATTCCACACATTCTTACTCCATCTTCACCATGAATCCAAAATTGCCCATTTACTTCGAAGCCAGATCTCAACTCCTGCTTCCTCTCCTTGGCTAAAATAGTTCTGTTAAGAAAGGATAACACCTTAAACATGCTTTGACTTTGCTTTTTGTACTTACTATGGACTGAAGATATTAAAGTTTTCTTCTCATTTTTTGAAGTGTGAAAGTACCATTGTGTTAAACACATCCATCAAAAGCAATAATTGCTTTCACTTGCATATTGTTGCCATAAAATCTCTCAGAATGACCTACAGAACTGACGTTCTCACACAAGGCAACAAGGACAAAGAGTATGCCATGCATTTTTCATTTTTTAAGTTATGATCTAAAGGTAGGAAAAAAGCAGCATCCCAGTTGTCTGTTGCCATCCTGAGGTTTCTCTCCCTCACTGCTCTGTGTAAAACAAACAGGTGAAAGCAGCCCACAGCCTCCTTCCAGCACCAAGTGTATCCACTGCCAAGAAATAGGCGTGGGACTCAGGTTCCCTCGTGTTTGCAGTGGCTGTTGCCTTTCAGAGGAGCAATGTTAGTTTTCCAAGGGGAGGGAGATTCCCACCCCACGCACACACACATTCCTTCGGCCATGCACTCACGGGCTGCCACTCTTGCACCTCTAACTGATGCAGATTGTGCCTGACCTGAGGAGATTCTGCCTGAGATGGCTCCATTGGGAAGCTCTGCTGACCCAGGTGAGCCTGAGGTCTATTATGCAGTGTTAAAGAAGTTTCCCTGCATAACTCACTGGCATAATTCAACCAAAGGCAAACAGTTGCCTTCTGTATCCTCCTAAACACTGCCCCTGCCTCTGCACCAGGGACATGGGTTCATTTAGGTTACTCAAGTTTAGCAGCCTGTCAAAAAGTTCCCAAAGGTGCTGCATTTTGCAGAGGCAGATGGTGCTGAGGAAACCCAGGAGCTGCACAGCCGAGCCAGGGATGGGCATCACCCCCTGGGATGCCTGACAGCCCCTCATGTTTCCTGTGCTTCTCTCCATCCCTCGGCGCCACGTGGCTCCAAACTCCAGCATGTTCACGAGTCAGTGACATTTCTAGGGGGGAACACACAGAGCATGAGGCAGCCGTGATTTAGCTGGTGAGGAAGTAATGATTTATACTAACATTTGAAGCAGGTCATTAAATATGACCCCCTCACTGCAAACCCCATGCTGAGCAAGATATTTTCTTGTAAATGATTTACCAGCAAGCTTTTCATACTTTTGCCTAGTAGGTTTTCCATAACTGAAATCAGGCTCACTCACATTTCCCAAGCCCTGGTAGCAGCTTTGCTTCAAACTGTGAAGACATCAAAGGCTGCTGCAAATTGGTCGGGACAGCTCAGCAAAGAAGCAGAATTTGGGGCTGTTTGTGGCTTTCTCTGTCCCAGTTCTGTGATAAGGTGTATGAGAAACCCAGGAGGTTGTTCCTGGGACTCAGGTAACCTCTGGTTGACTTTCTCTGTCTGACATTGCTGGATCTCAGTGGATGGACCTCCCACCTGCCAAAGAAGGGATATTGCTCTTCTCTGAACTCTCAGCTCCATGGCCAGTGTGATGCTGAGCCTGCAGGTGGGTTCCTGCCTGCACACGGACCCTTGTGTCTGCTACATTCCAGTGCCTGCAGCAGTGCAGGGAGGATTTTTGCCGAGGGCTGCTGGTTTTCCCAGGATGGCGGTACCTGCACTCCAGCCAGGGGAACTCAGGTCCTGCCAGAGGGCAGCAGCATGGGCAGCAGGTCAGGGGAGGTGACTCTGCCCCTCTACTCTTCTCTGGTGAGACCCCACCTGGGATCCTCAGCACAGGAAGGACATGGACTTGTTGGAGCAGGTCCAGATGAGGGCCATGAAGATAATCAGAGGGCTGGGCACCTGTACTGTGAAAACAGGCTGGAAGAGGTGGGAATGTTCAGCCTGGAGAAGAGAAGGCCCTGGGGAGGCCTTCAAGCCCCTTCCAGTACCTAACGGGGGCCTTTAAAAAAGATGGGGATAAACTTTGTAGCAGGCCCTGTTGCAACAGGACAAGCATAATAGTTTTAAACTGAAGGAGGTTGATTCAAATGAGGTATTAGGAAGACATTTTTTACAATGAGGATGGTGAAATGCAGGCATAGGTTGCCCAGAGAAGCTGTGGATGCTCCATCCCTGGGAACATTTAAGGTCAGGTTAGAAGGGGTTTTGAGCAACCTGATCTAGTGGAAGATGTCCCTACTCACTGCAGAGGGGTTGGACTAATTTGCCTTTAAAGGTCCCTTCCAACCCAAACCAGTCCATGATTCCGTGATAATGGAGCACCCAGAGGTGTTCTCCTTGGTGGGGAAAACCCAAACCCTGATTGCACGCCCTCCTCCGGGAGTGGCCACCTTCAACACAAATTTGCAGAACACCTTTTCAAGGCAGAGAAATCTGGGAAACTGAAGCAATTGCTGCAGTGTTCATATCCCACTTTTTCCATCATGAACAAGTTATGCTCATGTCCTTCTGAGAGGCTTTTATAGTTTTGCAACCTCATATCATCCAATCCAAACTCCCACTGAAGTCCATGGAAGCAATCTATCTTGTGTTAAGTCAGCTTCGGGCCAGGCTTCAGTCTCCAAAGGACAATCACAGCTGAAGATAAACAAACAAGCTACACAGTTCTGTTTGATTTTGCCTTTTAAGTATAATTTTTCATCTGTCTAACTAGTACTGTTCCTTCACAAATGAGGATGGATCATATTGCATGCTGCATTGGATAACATGAGAAACAAAATGTTTGCATTTATTTAGCTGGCAGATTGCTTTCTCCTTTTACGGAAGGGAAAGAAGCCTCTATCAGAAAATCAGAATATTTACTCTCATCATACAGAATACTGATTTCTGATATTTGGAAAATCTGATGTGCCTTAAAGAAGAAGATCCTTATAAAATCAAACAATAAGCGTGATTAAAAGATAACTGAATATTTAGATAAAATGTATAGAGAATATATATAGAAAACATAAATATTATATATATAAAATATAAAGAATAAAATGAATAAAGCCCCATTCTTGCTTTAGGACCAGCCACATACGAGGTATCAATATTGAAAACATTCAGTGTTTGATGTCAAGCACTGGGTGCTCTGTAAGCCAGTTCATACCTACACCACAAGCAGTTGGAAGAAGACAACGCTTTCAGGAAGGCAGATAATTTTTGGGTTTTTAAGCAGAGACTCATATAAACCATACAAGGGAAAACTATTTGCTTGTGAGCATGTTTGTAACGTTAATTTTTTAAATTGCTCCAGCTTTTGGACAATTCCAGGCAACCGAAGCCACCCTATTTGATGCCAGTCTCATTCCTGCCTAGCGCAATCCGTGCAGCTGCTCAAGCCCAGCCACAGAGCTGAGCCCGGCATGCCTGGAGCCACCAGGGAGATGACTGAGTGTGCTGGCACTCAGCATTGGGCTCTAGGTCCTTGAAAACAGAAAGAAGTATGTGCTGAACTTCAACCTCCCCGAGCCACACGGGTTTTGCACAGACCGCTTTACTCTCAGTCCCTCCCCAGGGCAGGGTGGGAAGCAGCCCCGCTCCCCACGGCTGCTGTGCCAGGCAGTCCCAGCTCCGGGCATACACCTCAAAAACAGCACGATGGCTTAATCCGGCAGGTTCCCAACAGCCGGGGGAGAAAACCCTGCGAGGGATTCATGTGAGGAGACACACAAGGCTGATGATCGCCCAGCTGGGACATGAGCCCTGCTCATACCTTCGCTCCAAAACTCGTAGCGGCGGGGCAGGAGAGGGAATGGAGCAGCAAGATGTGGTGTTCCTTACTCCGCGTGTCAGTTCCACTGCTGAAGCCGTGTCACTGTCTGTGGTACCCTCCTGTGGCCAGGTCTGACATAGCAGCCGCCCGCCACCTGCCACGCTCATCCCTGAGCACCTCCGTGCGCTCGGAACAGCACAATCGTGGAATGCCTTGGGTTGGAAGGGACCTTTACAGGTCATCTGATCCAATCCCCCTGCAGGAGCAGGGGGACCTGAGAGGACAATGAGCAGGGACATCTTCAACCTGACCAGGCTGTTCAGAGCCCCATCCAGCTTCACCTTGACCTTTTCCAGGGGTGGGGAATCCACCACCTGTCTGGGCAACCTGTGCCAGTGTCTCACCACAAACCTTCATCCATATGACTGTCCTGCCCTGCAATACTTCACCCCTAGTGATCACCATCCCTTGTGTTCATCCAAGGCAACCTCCAAGCCCCCCACAACACTGCTTCCTGCCCAGCAATCCCCACACCACCCGTGGTCCTTGGCCCCTGGTTTTGGAGCACGGCCCTCTGTGAGCAGGGAGCTCCCAAAGGTCTGGACATGCCTCTGGCTCTGTTGCTCACTGGAGGCTGCCCAGAGGAGTGGAGCCGTCCTTTCCGTAGCTCCCAGCTGGGCGCTGTGTGGGGATGGCTCCTGACTCTTTTCTCTTACGATCCAGCTGCTCCTCAGCTCCCATCCCGCTGTCTGTGTGCATGGGCAGGACTCAGAGCTCCCACAGCCATTCCACATTGCCAGCCACCGCCACTTTCTCTGCTTCCAGCAAGCACAGCCCTGGTCAGCCCTTGGCAGGCAGCTGCTGCTGCGCCTGATATGGCAAGTTTGGACTGGAAAACCAGAGGAAATGATGTGGGGACACCAGGTCCTCATCGCTGCCCAGATCTGCAGTAGGCACTGGGCACACACTGGATTTTGGAGGATGCTAAAGATGCAGGGGAGGCCAGAGATGCAGGAGCTTTCCTGACTGGTTTCAGAGCCCAGCAAATGGTGCCCCATGTCCTTCTTCTTCACATTCCCAACAAAAAGGCTATTCTTGTTGCTGGAGGGGGGTGGAGGGGAAGGATTATCATTTTTTTTAGCCTTTTTCCAATATGGCAAAGCAATGCCAACAGATGGAGCTGTGCAGAGCAGAGACTCCTTGCTTTGGCAGAGCACAGGGGAAGCAGCAGCCGAGCATGGAATTCTAATTATTAAGCATAATGAGAGATGAATCATCTCCAAGCAGGAGACAAACTCTATTTACTATGCTCAAGTGAAAAATAAGCCTGTCAACAAAGCTATAGCCCAGAATGGGCAAATCCCAGGATTTCTCTATCCCTGCATGTGAGGATGTTCTGTCCTAGGAGGGAGGAAGGGCTTGTCACAGCCCTTCAGCACAGGCTGGAGCCTCACAGTCCTGAGCTGGACTCACATCATCCCTCACCAGAGCTTCACATCAAAAGGATATATTGTACAAGACTGCTTCCTTCTCCCACCCTAATCCCAGGCTTCAAAGCCTGGACACAACGGCATGTCACAGAGCTTCCACCCATCACTTCCACGGAGCTGGATCAAAGTTCTCAACCCTCTTCCCTAACTCGAGGCCACAAGCATGCTATGAAGACTCCACGGCTCACCAGCAAGCAGGAAAGCAGGGATGCAGGAGCAGCAGGCTATCAGGAGGACAGAAAGAGGAAAGAGTCAACAACAGGTGACCCTTTTTGGATTTGTATGTACACACAGTGAATTTGAGAGCTGCATGGTTTCACCAGAGAATAAACTGGGAGGAAAACTCCACTGTCAAGAGTCACTGCATTTTTTTTCCTGAAAAGATGGACTGAAACAAAACATACTTGGTATCCTCACTGGCACATGACTAGCAAGAACAAAGTCTTGCAGCCTATCTGCATGTGAGAGAGAAATAATTAGAACACTTATGATGAGGAGGAGATGTCAGCTCTCATTTGAAAGAATTTTTCCTTTGTTCTTATTTTCAGGTAAGGAGAATAAGTTACCAGGAAGGAAAAAGGGCTTATACCTTCTTTCCAGCTACATGAAATGTTTCAGCAAAGAAGCAAAAGCGTGTGATTTCTTCCTCTTACAAGCCCTGTTCAAAAAAGTCCCTATATCTACTTTTATATCATGGATAGAGGATTTCTCATGGCAAAATTACACGAACATTGTACTGGTCTTTGCAAAAGGACTGCACGGAGCAACATCTTTGATGGAGAATTTGCAGGGCAGAAAAAATAAACTCACCAGAAAGTACAAAAAGCAGGGATGGCTCCTTTGCCCCCTTCACCAGCTCCCCTGTTGTCAGCAGGGATGCACTGCCTTATTCAGGTGATATTCAGTGTATCACTGGCACTACACTACTGTGCAGGTGATCTTTACCAGTAGTGAAAAATCTGAGAAATGAAATAGGCAAAAAACTGGTGAAAATAAATACAAACGAAAATTCCAAACTTTTGCACCAGCCTAAAAGGTTCTCATTTGTGAATGAATCTGTTCTGTAAACACTGGATCAAACAATGCCTGGTTTCTTCCACATTTGTGCCAACGGAGCTCACAGCAACCTAAATTTTAGCCCTAAGTGGGAAAAAAATCCAGTACAAAGGCTTTTTTGGGCATGGATCCTCAAGGGACTCATCAGTCTCCTTTCAATTCAGGAACTTGATGTATTTCCTTGTTCTTTCTAGCCACACACATTCAGCTCACAGGGGAAATTTAATTATTGACCCTCTGTTAATAGTAGTGAACTGAAACAAGTGATGGTGCTGGAAAAAGAGAAATAAAGATGAAAAGAGTGGAGAGAACAGGACATAAAGTGGATATGAATAAAGACAACACATACACATATAATCCAGGAGCACACTGGCCTGAAAGAACCTGCACCTAGGATTTCCAAATGAGTAGTTAATCACACTGACTAGCCAGCCTGGCCACCATTATTACTAAAAAGCCCATGAAAATGTAGTTTTTGGAGTCTCTGACTTTTTTTAAGTGGAGACCTCAAGTGTTTTCCCAGAAAATTATTCTGCTGACTCTCAGCAGTAATTCAGAAGGGACAACAGCATCAGAGTGATGGAAACAGGCTTTACTATGCCCAGTACCCTGAGAGCAAATCACCACACTGTGGCATTCAGAAAGCACCCTGAAGACACTGTGACATATTCTCAGGGAAGGGCTTGGGCAAGGTGAGTGGTACAGTTCAGTCTGGGAGGAAAACAAAATCAGCAGGTCTTGTTTTCTTCACTACCTCTCCAGGAGGGGTAAAAGGAAGGCTTGTACCACTTTGTGTGTGCCTTTTGTGAGACCACCTAACATGGGCTCATCCTACTGCAGTGACATGGATGAAGGATTGGAATTTGAACTAATTTGAAGACAAAGCACAGTAGAGTGTTGAAAGCCTGCCCATTTCTTCAGACACCTGAATGCATTTGGGTGCCATTCTCTGCAGGGTTAGTTCCTATTGACTACCTGACCTGGGCTTGGCAACCCCACAGCAGTAAAAGCATCTTTGTTTTAAACTAACTTGTGCGACTTTGGAGATACCTAAAGTGAAAATGCTTTAGCAAGGCAAAAGAAAAGGCATCTTAGTTTCAGAACTGAAAACACGTAAAATAGAAAAGTACAGAAAGAAGAAAACAGCATTAGCTCATACCTAAGCTTAAAACTTGGACTCTGTCCAAGTCACACTTTGGAGAAGAGGATAATTCAGTTGCCTTCTGCCCCTTGTGTATTGTTTTTAACAGTGAACACTTTGCTGGGTTTCTGTTCATCATTTTTAGTTGGGTGTTTCCTTATTTTTGAGTTCTTTTCTAATTAAGGACCTCCTCTATGCTGGTCAAGATTCTTGAAACTCACCTGGGAATAACTGTTCTTTTGATGTGCAGAGATACTCAAAATAATGCTTTTTCTATCCATTAATCATTTTCCCTGAGGAATGAATGGTATTGCAGTCATTTAATTGCAACAGTTTGCAAATTATCTATCATACAGCATTCTCTGCTGTGCCATGGCACTGTCTTTTGGTTGGATAAATTTTCTTTCATGGACATTATGTGACAGGTTGATAAATAAAATGGGGTTTGAAACAACATCCCTCCCCTCCACAGACACACAATTATTTTCAAAGGCCATCATGGCACAACACTGACCATTAATTTAATTACCTCAAGCCTCAGCCTGTTCTCATCCCCCCAGAGTTCACTGCCTCCAAACTTTAGAAACTGTTTCTTCATTGGATCAAGAATTGCATTTCACTAGGATTGACAAAATCAGCCACAAATGCAATTTTATAAACACGGTGATACTTTCCTGACAAGGTCCATAGTGCATTGTAGCAGATGCTTCCAGGGATGGACTGGAAGCAGTAAGAGCAACATCCAACATGAAGAAGAATCACAGTGACTGGGATGATGGGGGCAGTTTCATTTTATACCAGATTTAACATCAGCTAAAAGCAAGTGTTTGTGTCTTCCCCATTCCTCTTCCAGCCACGCATTCCCCTGTTTCCTTTACACAGTCGTGTAGCTGCAGCACCCAAAAACATCAGTCCCCTGGCCCAAGAGAAAATTAACATACCAGAATATCTCCTGCAAAATTTTACTCCTTGGATTTAGTCCTGAATGGAGTCATGGCTGCAGCTGTAATTGATACTGGTGCCATCATGGGTAAAAAAATTCAACTTAGGGAAATTAATTTAGTGTACGGCTAATTAAAATAGGTTTGGATAGTGATAGAAAAAGGCAAATTAAAACACCACCTTCCCCCATATCCTCTTTCCCAGGTTCAATGTTACTCCCTCATCTGTAAATCCTGCACCCTCTCCTGCAAGAAGGGCTCGTAGGGCTGTTTCTCACTTTTTTGTTTCTCACTCCTTGCTGCCCACCCTGCTTCTCAGAGCCAGTGCTTTAACACCTGTCCACAGTAAAATACCAGAGACAAAAGAGTTTACTCTTAGCTGCAAAAAGCAGCAATACTTTCAAGTATGGACAATTTGATCTCAGCTTTAAACCAAATCTCAAGCTGACAGGGAGCAGGACTGGGAGATCTCCAGCACAGAATCACACTGTGTGGCTGTTACCAGTCACAACTCACATTTCAAGGAAAAAACTCTAAAAGCTATGTTCAATAGGATTTCTATCACAGGTACAGTATGTACAGATGTTACAATCCAGGCTGGTACCATGGCTTACTGGCACTTACCTGGGACACAGTGGTTTGCCACAGGTGAGCTGCGCCACAGGAATCCTTGCCCAAGGTTGTGCTCTGGTGCTATGTTGTTGATACCATTCACACACATGTCCCTGAAGTGAAACCAGGGCTGCAGAAATTACGATCTTTAGGAAAACTTGTAAATTATAAAACAACGCGTTAGCTCCTTTAGCTCCTTTTAGCGGAGTCATTGCTTTGCTACAGCAGATTATTTGCCCAGAGGAGTCTGTGGTTTGGTTCTTCCACTTAGCTTGTTGGAGCCCTACACACCCAGCAGATATTCCCAGATAATCCAAAAAATAAGTAGGACTCATCAAAACATCTCACACCACCTCATTTCTGAAGCCTCCAGTACTGGCATTAGGGGACTCGTAAAATTTGAGTCCTCTAAGATAAACACCTCCAAGGGTGACATCCTGGCTCCACTGAAGCTGATGGCTGAGCTCCAAGTGACCTCACTGGGGACAGGATCTCACCTCAGACACTTGCCTTCATGCGATGCTTTCTGAAAACGGCATTTCACTTTGAAAGGCTTTTTGTTTCAGAAAGACGAGCTTAGTTGGTCTCTATCTGTGTGCCTTAGGGGATATTTGCAGCAGTACAGCAGTATCACTGAGACCTCTGAGGTAAGGGAGGGTACCATGGTTAAGGCACAAGGCCACAGGAAAGCAGGTCTCACTGTACCTGCTGCTCATGCTAGCACTTTATTTGCTTCATTAGGCAGACAGGAGTGGGTAACAAGACACATTTGTTGTGTTTAAATCACTATCAAGTGATGCTAATGGTCTTTATGGGGATTTATCCCCCAGGTTATGTGGAAGATAAATGCTGTGTCACTGTACAATCTAAAGCAATAGAAGTCAGTGTACCAGTCCTCCTTATCTCTGTGTTATCTCCCAATGGAGTGAATAATCAAGCATGGGACTATTGGAGCAGCACAACCTCCCTCAAGCTTTCCTGTAAAACATGAGCAAAAAGAAAAGAGGTAAGTTTTATTAATCAGTAATGCTGTCTTTAGACCCACTACAGGAGCCCTTTGTCACAAGCTTGCATATATAATCTCAACACAATTTCCTGCAAGTTACAGGTTCTCAGCATTTCTTGGCAGATCTGGCCTCTGGTATGAGGCAGCGGCCCTTTCCCAACCCTCCTGCAAGGAATCTACAAAACCTCTGCTGACACCCCATGGAAGCTAAAAGCCACAGAAATTCTGTGTTTGTCTTCACTTTGCTGTAAACCAAAATAAGTCTTTCACGTGAAAACCAAGTGTAAGGGAGCAGTTCATACTTTGTCTCTTCAAATATCCCTTGGAAGGCAAGCCCTAATAGCATGTGAAGGATATATCAATTCTTACCCAGGTTTCTTGCTTTCTCCCCTCATTCTTTTCTTTCCTTCAAAGTAATTTTGTTTTCCCTCTACCCACTTTCCATTGATTTCCCCTCTCCCCTGTTGGCAAACTTATTTTGTACACTCTGCTAACAAAAGTCTTTATTTCCCTAAACTAGCCACAGTATAAACTTTCCCTTCACCTCTTCAATTCTCTCCTAAACCTCCCATCAACCAAGGTGATCTGAAAACCAGGTTCTTTTCCTAAGTTGTGTTTTAATTTCTAATGAAAAGGTGACTCTACAGAGAGGACAGGATTGCAGCCACCCAGAATTACACTGGTCCCAATTCTGTTAGACTGGCAAACCTTTTGAGAATGAGGAGGAGGTGCTCAGTTATTTGCACACACAACACTATAAAAACTGGCCATGCAATTCAGTGTCTTTCAAAAGAAAAATCCTGCTACCACTGAGTGTCAGAACTGTTCATATATCTCACTGACTCAAAGTAAACCACTCACATAACAACTCAAAGAAAAAGAAATCATAATGAATTTTCAAGCTTTAATTTTTACAAGCATGTAAACACACACTTGAAAGCTTCCCATCTCATCCTGCATCATTCTTCTCAAAACTGAGTTACAAAGACTGTCCAGTTGCACCATTACCACGTGACACTGTGAAATGCTGTACCTGTAATGCCATAACCACTAACTCCTTTGGCTACTTTGTCTATATCCTGCTTTTAATTCACATTGTAAGTAACAATAACAGTTATCCCAAACTTGCTAGTAACCCTAGACTTACTACCAGCTTTGTTTTCTTTTAGGCTTCCTTCTTCTTTTCACAGCACCTTCTGTACTGTCCTTTACAGGTGAATGGCTGCAGTTCCCCTAAATCACGTCCTCTCTTCCTCCACCTCAGTCAAACCTCTCATATGTCACAGCATTTCCAGAGGTTAATTCACAAGCAGAAAAGCACAGTCTTCATATTTACAGAATATAAAAACTGTAAAGCATTTTCATTAAAAAAAACCCAAACCAAATTAAAAAAAACCCTCCACAACTGGAATTCAAATCACCTCTTTAAGGTTTTTTAGTGCAACAAGCCTCTCTTCCATAACTTTCTAATCTGGAGCCCTTTGAAATCACTCATTGCAGGGTCATGCTGTTAAGGCACAGGAGCAAAGGAACACAAAAAATGGGTTATGTGTCAGGTTTGGTTTAGCCTATTACAAACTTTAAGCAAGAAAATTTATTATGGCCAAGACTGACTAGGACTACTCTGGCACCGGCCTGTCTGCTACAAAATCCTCTAGGACACGTAATTGTGTGTTTGAGTATAAAATCAATACTATTCAAATTTTATTTCTATGTATTTCACCTGCTCACCCTTACTTTATAATTTTAGCAGCTATTGCTGTCAACTGTGTAATTTCCTCCCGGGCTGTATCTGATTATGCCAGTGGCAATGGTTACTCATCACACACAAGGGTTTACAGACCACGTCATTGCAGTGTCCCTCCTCACCATTTATATTTCATAAGCCTCTTTTAAGCTCAAAATAGAACTAGTAGCACAATTAGACCCATAAAGTAGTGTAAGATATTTCATTGGTTTAAGTGGGAGTTTGATAGGAAATTCTGCTCCTGTCAGTCTTCACAATTACTGATACCAAAATTCTTATTTGCTAAGACATTTTTCTTCTCATACGTACCTTAGGTAGAAAGCTCTGCACAAAAAAAAAGAAAACAAAATTGATTGGGGTATTATACAGACACAAAAATAAAGTGAAAACAAACCACAAAAGTCCTATGCTGGAATCCAAACCTCCAAAAAGAGAGATTAAGCAAGTAAGGGGAAGAAACAATTTATCAATTTACATTGTATGAGGCACTCTGCCACGCTTATTGCATGGAAGAGTGAATTTATGTCAAAATTTCTATGATGTCAATACAGAAAAGCACTTCTAGAATAAAAGCAGGCTAACATTCTTACTGTAGCTTTTCTAATAACAAGGCCATTTTCAAATGTGGGTATGCACAAACCCATATACATCATCTTCGAATTTTCACTCACTACACAGTGAAGGGGCCACACAGTCATTGAATCATTAACCATGTCAGAGCAGTTCTAAGGGCTGTGACAACACAGCTTCTGCTGCATCCTTTCTGGAGTGCTGCAGGACAGTCCTTCATTTCCTCAGACCATGAGTGTATCACTGAGGATCCAACCTGGTATTTCAGCACAAACTATTTCAAGACAAGCACATTCCACGTTGTTGTTGTGCAATCTGGAAAGCTGCTGTTTTATATTACTTACAGAACTATTGTATTGAAATATCTCCAACTATAGGGCCACACTGAGGTCACAATTAAAGAAACCACACACAGATGACAGTATCTCAATGTATGCTGTAGTATAATAGTGAAAATGAACTCAGGCTATTAAAAAAATTTTATTCTTTTCCATGAAAGATTGGTACTACAATCAATATAACCATTTCATCAGTCAAGTATGTCTGTTATAGGCAGGCACAACATTACAAAACAGGCAAGTACAATGCCCGATTAAGCGAATACAGTCTGAATATCTATTCATCCACTATTTCTGGAAACAGAATTATCAAATATCCACCAGGGAAAAAGATGAAGGATTTTAGTTTCTCTTTGGCATACTTATCAGGACAATGAATTAATTACAAAAGTCTTCTATTGCTGCCAATGCTGTGAAAGAAAAAGGACTGAGTGGAAGGTTGTAGGTCAGAACTCACTTTCAGGGCTTGGGCAGCCTGGCTCACATATCCAAACTGGTGACAAATGACAGTTCAGCTGCCAATGCTTGACGAGGCAGACAAGGATTACATTGTTTTACACTGCAGTTTCGTTGAAGGTATCAAAAGAGTTACAGTAAATTTATGCACAGTACTTACATATTACACACAGTTATATAAATACCCATGCTGTGGCTGGACTTGAGGAAGTTGCTTTACCAATACAAAAGCTCAGTTTCAGACCTCCCACCAGCCACTTAATACACATTGCACTTCGCATCCAGTAATATGTTCATTTCTGTACCTCTCTTAAAAATAGATTTAAAGCAGAAGTGAAGAATAATATCGAATCTTTCCATAAACTTTGTTTTCTTATTTACACTGTAATATTCCATTATACATAAAGACTGCGTTACGATACATTATCTTCATATAGCTTTTTTGCAATACATACAGCTTGGAGCTATTAACATCTTGGTATGGGAACAGAGATATGACCTATAAGACTATTTAAAAACAATTTGAGCCCTAATTTTGCTCTAGTTTGTTTCACTGAAACCATTCTTTGAACAAAAAAAAAATCCTCCTTACTGGAGAGGAAAAAACAACTCATGTTTAAACCACCTCTGGATTTCCTTAAACCACTGAGAAACTTAGAAACCAAATAATTTTCTGCATAATTATAAAGCCACTTCAAAGGCCTGTTACTTTTAAATTTAGAATATGAATGACAATTGTGACCATATCTTTAAATTATTTTTTCTTAACTTTTAGTTATTTTTCAACACAAAAAAATGAAAATGCAATCATTAATCATACATGATCTTTGCACAACTGGGGAGAGTTCCTATTTTATTCGGGGACAAAATAAACATGCACACAACCCCCATTCACAGAGTGAGAACGTAAACTACAGCAGCACTTGTCTCAAGTTATGGTGCACATGGTTGCAATACGGAGTATAAAACAAAAGCAGAATTTCCAACATCTGTTAAAACACAAAAAAACCCTTATTGTACAAAAAAGTCATTCACATTCTTTGCAATGAAGTGAAAAATCAGCTGCTTTCTGGACTCTCCAGCCTGCAAACTCCTCCTTCTATTGCCACGGACTGTCCTGCCACAGCTCCAGGAGGAAGTCTTGAAATGTGAGTCTGAGGAAAAGTCAAGAGAATATTATGCACTGAGAAAAGGCAAAATTATGCAGGACAAAGTAAGCTGGTAAATATTGAACAATTAAGCTGTTCCCTCACTGAAGTCTGAGGACAAACTACAAAGCAACTTGAAAAGCAACTGAGATTCTTCTTCTATTTTGTTTGCATTAATGTTTAACACAGGAAGAGAAAGACCATGACAGATGCATAGAAAAGGTAAACTGGATGAATCAGTGGACTGAAAGAAATATCCGGAGTGAAGACAAAAGAAAATAATTCTGGCGTTCCATGGTTTATAGGTCTATTTCTTAGGGAGATTCAGAAGCATTTACTACTGCATACAGAAATACACCTTGCAGAAACCTCAGACAGAATTAACTATTTGACAGAGATAAACACTTCAGAGCATAAGGCAACTGCAATGATCAGGACGCAAAGGAGAAAATTCTCTGCATAAAACACCTACTCACCCACCTAAAAAACTCCAAAGACTTCCTGTTGCCAGCTACCAAATAAATCAATCCAAAGACAATTGTGTTTCTGCCAATGGGCATCTTTTCCCCAGAAAGTTTTAAAAGCCTTTGAGAAGGCACTGGAACGTTTCAGTCAGGAAGTGGGTGCATGTATCTGTGTACACAAAACTCCAGTTTATAACTGAATTGTAACTCAGTGACCCTAAAAATCTGTTAATGATCTTTTATATACCGAGGTATGTTTTGTTACTGATGGGCAAAAGTATCCACTTATGAAAAGATACTTTGACTTACTGTTAAGAGTAAGGATTTTTATCCCCTTTGCACATGTTTTTACACTGTGAAAACAGCTCATGTTATATTAAATTAGAAAATGGAAATGATTCCTACTACGGTATAAAGTTCACAACATAAAGTTGCTGGCATGTAGAAGCTACAGCTTCCTGTAAGTGCAGCCCACCACATATTTGTTTGTACATACATTATCCCACTTAAAAGATTTAATTGTTGCAACATGGATAACTTGCAATGAGGCAACAGGTTGTGACAAAAAGTACAAATGTAAAAGTTCAGTAAGAATAACTTGCATCAATTGAGCAGAAAGTGATTTGAGACTCTAAACTCATTCATTACATTGAAGAGACATTTTGTGTCTCAGGCAGCTTCTTTTAATTCCTTTCTTGATAAGGGTATCCTGGTGCCTTCACTTAGGTGGTCTTGTTTTCAGTTAAATCACAGAATAAGATTTAATTAAAAACATTTCAATGTTTTCATTTTACTGCTACAACTTTGATCTCTGGCTTTCCTGCTTGATATATGAACACGTTCCTACTTTCAGAACAATTTCAGTTACAACTGTGATTTACCACTCCAAGAAGAAAATACTCCCTTCCAATCTGTTACAGCTTCCCCCAAAATATAACTGACAATTTTTCTGTAAATGTCATTTCATAAATTAAAAAGAAAATTAAAAGGAAGAAAATCAAGTGGAAGAAAGGTATTTTTTATTCTGTGACTGTCAGATCCCTGATATTTCTCCAGCTGTGAAAATTTCTAAATGAAAAGGATGACAGTATAAAAGCAACACTCCTTGATGAGCATGGTAGCAGGTTTCCTCAGAGGAAGAATGCCATTGGTTGTTTAGCAAGATACTGCAATCAGAGCAAGCCAGTAAGTTAATCCTAATAAATTTTTGAGTAAGGAAAGGAAAATGTACAAGAGGGGATAAGCAGGTAGTCACTATCTATTAATACATTAGCAAGTAGCTATGCTTAAATAGCTGCCCAAAACACATTTCCTATAGAAAACCTCCTTTCCTATGTCAGGAAGAACACATTTCCCATACACAAGACCCCAAACCACTATACACCAGCACCTGAAGACTTCCATTCACAGAAACACTGAAACCACACATAACAAAACACTTCTTAAAGCCTTTACTTGCATCCTGTTTATTTTCATCCTTTCTGTGATGGAGTAAATACAGATCTGGTTTACACTGACTACTTTTTATTACTTTCACCAATGGCTGCCTTACGTAGAACAAAAATGAGACAGATCTAAGACGATATTGTTTAAGATGTTACTTAACAAATAATTTGAAAGGATAACATTGCCATGTCAAGACAATTTCAGAAAACTCCCAAGCAAATTCTTACAATTATACCTCCCTTGTTCTTAACCATAAGAACAAACTTCAGTAAATAAAAAGAAACATCAAAGAACACTTAATATTTTTAAATTAACCACAGAACTTATTTGTAAAGTTTGTTACATTTTTATATTCCAACATCGTATTTTACATTAAGTCCAGATTGTATAGTTAATTACATTTAGATTTTAAAAAACTTAAAAATAAAAAAGGAAACAAAAAAGAACAACGCTGGAAAGGTTTTAATTGAACTCGATTATTCTGTCAGATTACAAGTTGAATGAACCCACACCTGGAAGAAATTGTGCCTGGGACCAGGGGAAAAGAAGGGAAAATAAATAATTTTCCTGAATTAATCCTCCACTGAGCTCTACAGAAGCCTGTCTTTGAGAAAAGAGTATGTCAAACAATGGTAGATTAAGAATCATGGGGTTATCCATATCTTCAGCTTCATATATAGACATTTTACAGTCCCAAGAATATTCTGATTTGTTTTGCTTTCCTAGAGAAAAGGGAGGTTGGTGAGGGTCCTGTAGGAGATGAGGTACTGACAGCTGGGACACCAGTCAGTCACCACAGCTTTTTGCTGCAGCTTAAAGAAGGAACCTCGTGCCCACAGATCCACAGGAAAAAAGGTAAATGATGGAAGAAACGTTTGATTTTTTTTTTACTTCCTACCCCCCCATGAAGCCCAAATGAGCTAACCAACCTGCAGACGCTGATTCTTGCTCCATATACTTGACATCCAAACACACAGTGTTTCCCTCTTTCCCTCCCAACCAAACCAACATCATGGAACTACCGATCCCTCCTACCCCAGTGCTGCAGACACTGGAATGTTACTCTCTCCCAGTGCTTATTGATGCACACTGCAAAGTTTCCCACTACTTATAAAACTAATAGGTCTTTCTGCTCTGGAACACATGTTAACTACTACAGGAACAATATATGGTTTCATCTTTTTGATTTACATTATTTCACGTCTCATAGACAAGGATTCTGAAACAACCTTGAGACCAAGGAACATGAAAAAGGTTTTCTTTTAAAGAGCTAGGCCCCTCCTTTTCTTCACATAAAAGTTATCAGTTTGTCACAACAACTTAGGGCATTTTTCTTTCATTAAAAGCATAAATAAAATGTAAAATGAATACATAAAATTCAAGCCAAGAGACAGTGCTGCATGAGAAAGCTGAAGTCAATCAAACGCTGCCAAGAGGACAGAGTACAACTACCAGATGGCAGCACATTCAGTTCTTAAGCAAATCTAGGGAGTGCTTCATGTGTTTAGCACTCTTACTACACACTCAGGATGTGCTTTAGACAGAATAATTTATAAAACAAACTTTTTCCATTCATTACACTATAGAGATGAAATATAATGAAAGACCAAGGACACCATATCCTTAAGGAAATTGCTTTCTATAACTTTGCTCCTTGGAAAAAAAGAGTACCACCAAACCCATATATTCTTTAGAAATTCGGAGCCTTCTAGCTGGGTACACGCTTCCACCATCAGAACCATCTGACCACATATTCTGAATTTATTTTCTAAGCAGTAAGAGCCCATTTTGGCAACAGCTCTGCTGCTCTGTCTCCTGGTAAATCTCTCCTCCATCATGGTTTGTATGTACACCTGTTGTATGGCAGGAGAAGGGGCCCCACAAAATACTGGCAACTGCTGCTATCAGAAAATGCCATGTGCATCTTGTTTGGTGAAACCTTAATAAAGAAAAAGAATGGGGAAAAAATAGAAAGAAAGAGAGGCTCCAGAATATTGTCCTTGTTGGGAGGCAATAGAAAAACGTTCTGGGGGTCTCACTGCACCAAAAATAATGATTTTTCACACAGGTCGCTTAGGAAGTTAACAATTTTCCAAGCTCAAATTCATTCTGTGGGTTAAGTATATTAGTATAAACTATTTATGTATCTAACTAAATCACTCATACTTGTATCAAGACAGCCTGAAGACACATACCAACCAGTCATCTAATCTGCTCAGCACCCCAGGGTTTTGTAGAGATATTCTAAAACACTGTCATGTATCTTCAAATGTGATTTGTATTATTGTGAATTGCGGGTGCTAAGTCAGGTTATTGCATTTATATTTGCATACCTGGACACACAATCCCATCTTCCCTACCCCACTCTGTCAGCCAAATACAAGGAGACTTCCACAACTACTGGCTTTATGCAAGAACCCAACCCAAAAAGTGAATTTGTCATCTCAGAGCCCATTAATTTCCGTGAAAGTCTATGAGCCAAACATTTTAACTGGTATCTTAGCACTGAAGGTTATTTCCAAAAAATAGAAAAATCTTATTTTTATGAGAGAACTGGATGGTCCACTGTATGCACAGAGTACTTTTCAAATGAAAATCTCTGACTGATTCCCCAGTCTCCAGACAAGAGTGAAGATTAAAGAAAATAAGTAGAACAGTGACATATACTTTTCCTGTCTCATGAAGTTAAAAGACTGTCTCTGTAGTCTGAAATGAATGACTGAACTATTTAACTTCGTATTTCTGCTCACCAAACAGGCTCAGTAAATTTTTCCACTAATTTTCAAATTAGAATTAGGATTCTTCCAAGATGTGTTTCTTCACCCAATGAGTACTGGAAAAGTGCCCTTCTCCTGACAAAGGGCTTTCACAGACCTTTTACTCACAAAGTCAAATACAGAAGCTCATCCTGAGAAAACCAGTGACAATCACAACAACCAGTGTTTGTCACATGTATTTACTTCAAACATAGAGGGAAGGACTTCTGCTAAATTTTACAGCATCAGTAAAGGCGAATACATCTGATGATGACAGCTTACATCTCCACAGGAAAAGTGAACTGGAGATGGTCTCCCTGTCCACCATGTTTGCTCGTACTGGAAAATGAAATTAACTGTCAAAGATAAAAGATTCTGTTTGCACATTGCAACCACAACATTTGGTGTGGACAGCAGTTGCTGCTGATGGATGTTTTCAAACACAGCAATATGCAACACCCTCCACTACTGCTACACCACGTCTTGCAAAGCAACATGAATTTGGTTCATTTGAGAATGGAAAGAATGGCTCATGTAGCTTTGCATTATTAAAACCTGCCATACCATAAAGCTTAGCAGTTCATGTTATAAGAACTGAATAGCAGCCAAAAAGAGATTTAAACTGGCAACTGAATTGGATTATATTCAATATTGCAATGGGGCTTTTAAAATTTGCTGTCAAAATCATCCAGCTGTTAGAAAAACTAAAACCTATGAGGCTGAACTACAAGGATATCTCAAAAGTATTGCAATGTTTACAACAATTGCCAAAGTTTGCAACATTTATAAAGATCATGTAGCAGAATTATAGATACTAAGAAATATAGTGAGCTGATAAATTTTTCCAAATACTTACACAAAATGAATTACCAAAACTGCATTTTTCTGGTATTGAAACTGAATCTTGCACTGGAAAGAAAGCGCTTCGACTTCAAATACTATTGAAAACACAGTGAGGAATTACCTATCTTCAAGCATAAATATCAGCCACTACCAACTACTCTCACCATGACAAGACACTTGTCAGATCCAGGAAGAAGTAAGTATCCCAGCCACTTACACTTTCTGCATACAGAATACTGCAGGACTTGAGTAAACAAATACTCTGCAGAGCCTGCCTGAGATAAAAGGGCTCCTGTCTGATTATGCACAGATACATAACATTAAATCAAACAAAGGCTGCCTACCCATACCCAGAACCTTCAAGAGATGCCGTTGGTATGTGAACTCACATTGCAGGCATACGCTGCAGTGCACTTGAGACTGAAGAATTTATTTTCCTTTGAAGCATCCTCCATTGGGCAAGCAGACAAGGAACAAGAAGTTACGAAGTCTTTGTAACTAAGAAGAGTCAATTAACTTGTGCAACCTAACCACTAACACTCCTTCCTTCCCATTCCTCATTTAAATCTAAAATCACGTTGCAGATGAATTGAAGGAATTATTTCTTCCCATCCCAAATTACATGACAGAAGGTCTGCAAGCCCTTTGTGCACACTGACACTGAAATTGCTCTACCAAAAGCTACATAAACTGTTAAGACCTAAAGTATTGCACTTCGTCCATGGCAGTATGCGGACAGAGCTGCAAGAAGCAACACCTTAGAGTAGAGCTACTTCTCAGTGCTGACAACAAAAATGCTTAAGCTCTCAGAATATAAAACAGTCAACTCAGGAAAATAGGAAACGATAACTGAACCCTACCAGAGTAACTTTAAAGAAGTCAGAGCCCCAGTAAAAGGGTGATGTTCTTAGCTAATGTTATGATCAACTGTTAGATCCATTACGAATAAAAAACCCCGAGTATCTGGAAGGTTATTCTGAGGACTAACTAGTATCTCAGAAAAAGAAAATTTGGACTGGAAAAAGAAATAATTGCTTATTGAATATCTTAAATTCGTATCAAGTAATTCGTGAGTCAACAACACAGTAACAAAAAAACCCACCTCCTCAGTTCATGCAGTTATTTAACCTCCCAGTCCTTCAATCTTGAAGTCATAACCTATGCTGATGCAGCCGTTACTGCTACAAATGGAGCTGTGTGAGTGCAAAGGGAATCCAAAAACTAATATTTTCTATCTGTTTATATGTATTCTCATGGCTGCAGCCCAAAACTTCCACTGCAGCCCAAAATATTCCAACAGCCTCACTAACTGATAAAAAGAGTTAAGCATCAGCTGCTGTGACAATTCTACCATCACAGAGGTGGCAATGGAGATCTTGGGAAGCCCATTCATCTTCCCAAAGAACAGGTCTGATACTGAAACAATCTGTCTCAGTATTGCTTCAGGAAGGAAGTTTGGATCCAGAAGCTCCTAAACCAGACTATATCTGCCCCTTAAGCTCCTGATAACTGAGCCTCCCAAGCACCATCCTGGGCGGAGTGCAGCACCAGGTGGTGCAGATTAGTTCAAGAAGTATAGGAAAGAGCCAAAACGTTCAGATGAAAAGCTTCTGTCCTTCCACATCCAATTTGTGACAAACGCTGGCACCAAGTGATTAGGAAGCTGCTTGTGTCGAGAAGGACAACAAGAAAAAAAGAAAAGCACAGTTGAACCAGCTAAGATATGCCTTGATTAGCTGTTTGTGACATAAGAATCTGAGGGAAGCCACTGGGCCATCCACTATGAAGGTGCTGGAGATGACATTGCCAGAGCTATGAGTGGTGGAGGAGCTGAAATAGTTCCAGCATCAAGAAAGAGCTGATAGGACACACAACCAGAGGTGACCGTGTCAGTAATAAGGTGTGAACTTAGTTCATCTGCCAAGGCTATGCAGGATTTTTAAAGCAACATTCAACCAAAAACTTCAATCCAACAGGAAACAGTGCCTATTCCAGGCAACTGGTTTTACAGAAAAAAGAAAGACAAAACTAAACAAAACGAAAGAAAACAAAAAAAAACACCAAAAAAGCCACAACACCAAAAAGACCCCAAAACTGGACACCTTTCCAGAAAGTATGCTTGCAATCAAACCACTGTTGGTGCACAGCTCTTGCAGGCTCAGCCATTTGGTGCTGGTGAGCTAACACTCGGGCAGTTTGATCTAGAGGTGAGTGGCCAGAGCTGCAGAACCCAGTCTTCCCTAAACTGGGAGCAAACAAACCCCTGGTGCAAGGATACTTCCAAGTCAGTACTTGGAGAGCTAACACTGCTAAAAGCCAAAAGCACCAGCAGGTCAGGGTGTACAAACCACTTCAGGTCTCTGATTCCACCTTCCTGTCCCACTGTTCTTTTAAGGAGTTGCTGATAGCTAACTGGTTGTCTCCATGTCCTGAGCACACTAATGTCTGCAGGTGAGCTGCATCTACCCTGTGTGTTTGCCTGGTAAGCAAGACATCCTGTACCTCCACAGTTTCTACCTGGGGTTCAAAACCACCATTTGCTAGCTCCTATTACGAACTGCATTAATCTCCCATGCCCAAAGAACCACACTAAGGTTGTAAAGCAGGCTCTTTTTTTCCTTAGTATATATCCCTTTATATGATTCTAATATTAGTCTAGTTCATAACAGTAGACACTTAAAAAAACCTTCTCACTTTTTAAGTCTTGCATTTTTTTGTTTCATGTTCATTAAATTGTTGATTAAGTTGAACCAGTCCAAAATCAGCCACTGTGACAACCCCTCAAAAAACAAAAAAACAAAACTCAAGTCCTAGACTGATGAAAGAAATAAAACCTGAAGGTCTTTACCACCCTACAAAAACAGGAAAGCAAATGTTTCCTTACAAGCTGCTGCCTAATCATTTTGCTATGGTCCTCATAAACAAGTGATATTTTATACTTTTATGAACTCTTATCCCATTATTCTTTCATGGCAAGTACTCAAAATTAACTGTAGCAAAACAGTCACTTTATTAAAGACCAGGGATTTTTTTTTCACTTGCAATACATTGTGTTCTATTTCAAGCCCAGTTTTCCATCTATAACTTAGTCCTAGTTGTAGCAGAACAAAATTCCAGCTTTTATGACAGAAGACTTTTTTTGATCAATAGAAGTCAGCAGCAAAAGCGTTTGTGGTTTTTCTCTGGAAAGCATTTGTGGCCACAGACTCAAAGAAGGAAGAAAGGGAGGGGGATTAACTCTTCAGTGAAGGTCAAAAACATAATTTAAATGTGAACCAAGAAGAGCAGCTGTGTCTGTCAGCACAATCAGGATTACCAGCTGGAGAATTTACCAGCAGTATGAAAACAATGCACACCAGATGTCAAATGTTGCAACTGTGAATAGGGAAGCAACTCTGGGCATGGCACTGTCATGTTAATACTCATTACCAGACAGATTTCATATTTAGCATTTATTTATTAATTAGACACCACCAGGAAGAAACAATAACATTCTGAGCTTTGCAGTGTAAGTCAGAGACAGGTGTGCACACTGGAAACATCTACCATCCTTTATTCTCAGTTACTCTTTCACTGCAGACACAAGACAACAATTCAAAAGCTAACTAGAAAATACTAGAACATCTGTAGCTGAAATTGCTTCAGTTTCACTCAGTTCAATCAGAGCTTTTAACTTCAGTTTGGACTTTTTTCAGTTTGGACTAAATCTGAAATAAATATTAACAACAGAAGTAAAACCACACTCTCTTCCATGACTAGTTATCTGGAAAGAATTGTACCTAAGTTACAGAAAAGTGAAGCAAATACTCACTTACACCTCTACCAGCACTTCCTTCATCAGCTGCTTGTTATCTTTCTTGTCTTTCTGGGGCATTCCTGTCTTTTTTTTCCTGCACATTTTGTGTCTTGAGGATGAACTCTTCCATTCCCAGTGCTTGAAACAGAGTGTTACACCAGTTTTGCTATGTAAAATATCTGATGTTGATTTTCTTCTTTTATACCTTGGAATATTTTATTACCTTGGTCATATCCCCCTTTGCATTAATGTCTACAGAAATTATGACTCTGTCTCTGCTTGCAGCTTCTCCCATGTTCATCCCTGTTCTCCAAACATCTCTCCTAAATGCTGTAGTTGCTATATTACAGTACCCTCCTTTTTCTCCCTTCCATGCTCCTTTCCTAGGAATGGATGGCTCATCCGCTTGGTTAACCCCTACTCCTCGATCATGATGTGACACAGCTTTCCAGTTTTCATTGCTAAATTCAATTTTAACATAATATTTCTCTCATTAAAAATAAATTATAAGGCCCCAAGAAACTGAAAATATGGATAGTAATACTGGAATTATTTATCACAAAGGCTATTCCAGGAACTTGTTCGAAGTTTGTTTTATATCTTCCTTGATGGTGCAATTGCTTTATCTGAAGAGGACATGCCCACAGAAAAATATGGTACCAGCGTAACTGAATCAAGATGGATAAAGTTATTCAAATACAATTACTGCCAGCAGAGGGAATGGACATGTGTTTGTGGCACCAACATGAAACATATGTTAGTATAGGGTTGTTAACTGCTGCAATTAAAAAAAGAAATTAGAAATGCCTAACCAATTGACATATTTAACTGCTTACGCACCCATTACTTTTCCTGTTCTCTTAAAGATAGGAATTTCTTATATATTTCATTATCATTAATTCAAATTCTCCTTAGCTGCTGCACTCATTTAACTGTATTACAGCCTATTCCTCATGGCTTACCTTAGCTTTGCCATCCTGTGCAGACATATACCCAACACACATGCTCTCTGTTGTATGGCTCCACAGAAATTCCACTATAAAGGGAAATGCAAGAAGTTACAAAAAGGCCTTGGTTTAAAATACTAGATGTAATTTAACAGGACTGGTATCTTGAGGAACAAATACAGCAAGGATAAAAAACAAAGAACAAAAACTACTTGCCAGAGTAATTAAGTTTCAAAAGAAACAGCTATCAAACAAGATTTTCCTGACTATTCACAGTCACACACTGCAGAACTAATACCCAGAATGAGAATGGTACTTCAATGACATGGGGTCTCCAAGGTGAGAAATACATCAACTGCAACTGCAGTTAGAAGACTGGACCAACTTCTAAAGCAGTGGCCTGTCCCACCCATGAAGTAAAAGATGACAGAACTTGCACTTGCCTGCCTTGAACCCAGACAAAAACACCCTACAACAGCATTCTTTTTTCACAGAACTGAGCATAAATATATAAATAGTATGTAACTCTCAATAGGCAAAGGGGGATTTGTGGCTTAGCTGCCCAAGCATGATACAGGAAAACATGCAGAAATAGTCTACTATGCAATATGGGAATTGAAGGTACAGAGCAGGCAGGAAAGACATCTGGTAAAAGCAAAATTATCTTGCAGAAAAAGCAGCAGAGGTGTCTGATGGAATCAGAGTAACATGCACAATAAGAAAGATTTCTGGCAAAATTAGAGCAAGTCCTGGATTCAAAAGTATGCTGAATTACAACAGCAGATGCAAACATCCCCTTTCTTTGTGGAGAGTGTAAGGAGCACCAAAGGCAAAAAGAGGAAAGAAAGATGGAGAAGAAACCCCTATCAAAGCACTCTCAGGTCTGATTACCTGGACTTCCAGCACCAGGTATACAACATCAGCCCTATGGTCCCGCACTCACAGCTAATTTAGGATATCAATGCTAAAGACCAACTGTTGTGCTTGCAGTGACAATGATTGAGACAACTAATCACTGCTCACACGTATTGTTAATGCCTGTTAATCCAGTCAGGTGCTGTCCTGAAGTCTGAAAGTGTCCTGATTTATCAGTTGTTTAACAGCCCGTTCCAGTGATCTTTAATTGCCTGATACATAAGCGGGTATCTTTATGTACACAAATGCACTCCTACTCAGCTGCAACACAAAATTCAGACAAAAGAGCCCATTACTCAGATGTTCAACTGTCTGTCAGTGGAGCTTTGTAAATTGCCACTCTGTTTTCTTCCTGCTCTCTGTCATGGTCATTTTATTTTGTGTTCATAAAGTCCGTAATTTGGAAGGGGGGAAAGAAAAAAACAGCTGATTAGAATTCAAGGCATTTCGCAGAATTCTGTAAAAGGTTTAAAAAATGCACTGAAGCACAAATTCTTCCTCTGGATTATGGGAGGTGTCTTACATGAATTACACAAGATGCCATGAAAAGGTATTTCCACATATTTCTTTTGTGAGTGACTTTCACATACTGCAAAAAAGCATCCCTAGATGGGTTTAAAACTTTTCCTCATTCCTATTCCTCCTGTTCCTTTAACGTGGCTGATGAAGGTCACAGCATCCCGAGCACACTTATCCTTTGAACCACTTCTCCTTGCATGGCAATTAAACCAGAGCAGGAGGATCAAAGGTTAGATGATCCCAGCAAGACTTGAACATTCTGACAGATATGCAGATATCAGCATAAAAGAAAAATGAACTTGATCGAGGTGTGTGCTCTGCTCCCCCATAACAGATTCATGACTGATACCACCAAAGGTGAGTCAAAAGCTTTCAGAGAGTGAAACAAATCCAGCACAATGAATGTGTGTTTGATGGGGCCAACCTCTCCCTGGCATGCCAAAGGCTCCACTCTCAGTGCAAGCATTTTTTTTTTTGAGACAAATTTCATCCCATCTTTCAATTTTGAGAAGTTGGGAAACCGTTCAGGCCAAATACCCTCAAAATATTACATCTCTGCCTTTGATATCTACCAAAAGTGGCCTGTACTAGCACAAACCTTAGTTACTGTTAGCCATTACAAGTAGTCAAACTACAATGAAAATTCTAAATTACATGTGAAACATCTTCAGATAAGTATATTTGCAACCATTTAATACGTCACATCCTTGCCATTTGTTTCAACATTGAAAAGAAATAAAGATGATCCCTGTAACAAAGACATGAGAGTTCCTTACTCTATACACGAAGTTTTTCAGTATTAACCAACTTATTTTCAGTCCAAACAACACAAATACTATGTATGTTTAATTATTTATTATCTCAGCATACATTATAAGGCAGGAAATTTCCATGGTACAGAAATAGTACTGTGCTACAGCTAATCTCAATGTTATTTCAGTGGAAAGAAAATCAAAAATCAATGGACAAATAGTCTTTACTTATGATATATGGGGATTTTAGAAATACATTTTTGAGGAAAAAATGCCAAACCTTCATTTATAGAGTATGTTCTCCTACATGAATGACAAACATTAAATGAATAAAAAAAATTCTCTCACTTCCAAACATCAGGAATTGAAGGTTAAGTTGATCTTGTTTGTTCTTATTTAATCAGACTTGTATTTTCATTTTCTTAACTCTTTTTTTAAGGGTAGAATTTATGTTGTAGGATGCTGTTGCACTAGATAATGTCACAGTTGTGTAAATAATAATAAAGCAGAGTATTATACAACGGAAAAACACTTTAATTCTGGTACCATAACCCAAATCTATATTAGACAGGTCAATGTGACCCAATAAATAAGCACACATCTCCACATCTGAGGAGCACCACAGGAAAGGAGATGGCACAAGCATCATCTTGAAGTAATTCATATGCCCCTAATCCCAAATTCCTTCCCTTAAAGAGGCTTTACTGTCTCAGGGTTGTATTTCCACCCTGTTCTGCTCATAGTCTAGAGCCTTCAGCTCCCATCTGTTTCTCCCACACAAACCACTTGACAGTTTTCCGTAATACACTTTTCTGCCGCAAAGCAGCAAGATAGGGATTGTGTTTCCAGGACAGAAACTGGGCTGAAGGGATGTAAAGCTCTTTTGGAACCAGCCAGCTACTAGTGGAGGCAAAGTCCAGGCTCCTGCTGATTTCAGCATAAGCAGCAGAAACTCCTGTTCAGTGCAAATGCAAATAGTAACTGCGACTTATCTAAGCCCGTTTTCCTGGCCATTACCGAAAATAAACAACCATAAACAACTTCCCTCACAAATTTTATGTGTATCCTCCAAATTCACGCATTTTCTCCTGCAAAGAGGAGGAATAAAGAACTTTCTAGAAAGCATTTTTCACATATAAGCTACTGAGAGGCAGTAAACAGCTACATGCATTACCCCCAGCTAAAAATGCAATTTTTCCTATGAGGAACACATCCTGCTTCGCCACAAGCAACTATTATATATCTATGCCATAGATTTAGAAGGATCCCACACAATCCTCTGAATGACAATTCTGCTCAGAAATAATGAGTCAAGAATGCTCTTTTCCAGAGTTTTATTAGTATTAGCCTTGTTTGTTCCCTACTTTGCTTTCTAGATTTTTATTATAACAATTTCAATTCTTTTTGTTTTCTCTGTGGCTTTCAAACATGCACAGAGATTTTATTTCACCCTTCACTTTGAGTTAGCACCCAGCTGAGGTAAAAATGAGTAAGAACTTCTTACCTAGTAAAGTTGGCTTTTCCTGTGAGGATTCAGGCTCTGCTGAACACCTGCAAGAGCGGAGAACTATCACACCTCCGAGTACACCATCTTCATTGGCTAGAAAAGGTGAACCTGGGCAAAATTGTTGGGGAGAATTATTTACAATAGGAATAGTATTTTTTTTTTAATTCGACTTTTTGCCTTCCCCCTTTAATCTTGTCACTAAGGGTTGAAAAGACTGACAGGTCAAATAGTGTTTTTCCAAAAGCATCAGTTCTATTTTTCCTAGGGTTTCAAAAGGATAACTTTCTAGAATTTTAATCTACTCATCCACCAGTAATCAAAAAAATTAAGCACTACTTGGAATAAAACAAACATATTGAAAATGACACTTGTGAGTGCAAACCTATTTGTTCATGGATCAAGGAAAAGATAATAAT
Source organism: Machaerirhynchus nigripectus (assembly GCA_013397975.1). Lineage (NCBI taxonomy): Eukaryota > Metazoa > Chordata > Aves > Passeriformes > Dicruridae > Machaerirhynchus > Machaerirhynchus nigripectus. Next base: position 876,855 of record VZRQ01006817.1, read on the forward strand.
GAAAAATGGAGTGTCAAGTTGAAAAAAATTGTGACTCAATATTTAGTTCCTTCTGCTCTATAATTAATATAAAGACATATCTAAAAAATCAAGCAAATTTAGGTCATTTTTACAGTTTACTCATTTTTGCCAATTTAAAGCCCTTTGTACAGAGACACCATCAAACTGCTATAGTCTGACTTGCTTGCAAAGTTTGATGAATACTAGCAGAAAAGCCTTCCTACTTGTTACAGTGGCTTTTCTGTTGTTAATTTAAGACATAGAATATAAAAGTCTTCTATCAGAAGCTGGAAAAGCTTTAAAGTTAGCTGAACCAAGCCTAAGTATTCTTTCTCTGGTTTGCAATTTGAAATAAAATTCCTATAACTTTAAATGTGGAAACAATGGTATAATTTACATACCATTTAAAATGTCTTGAGCCACGAAATTAATCAAGTTCTTGCACTTAGGCCCACAGACATCCTAGTTACACATCTGCATTACACTATCATTTAAAATTGAATATACAATTGCAACAGCCATTTCATGTAATTCTCCTCAATTCTTTCTTTTAAATAAATTAGTGTACAGACACTGATTTGCCAGCCACAAGAACTTTAGAGCAGATCTATTCATCAGACTCTCTTAACTTGTCCACAGCTATTTGTATGATTAAAATCACTCCTTTAATGCAAATAACAACAAAACAGCCCAATAAAATCCAACTTCAAGCTTTACCATAAGGAAAACGAAAAGCTTTATCATGTTTTCTTTAAACATTAGAGCAACCATTTTCAAAACTGATACAAGGTGGTCACTGCAATAGAAGCCCAGGTTGCAGGAAAATAATAAATGCAGTATGCTTAATAAACAGTAATATCTTATTTGAGCTAATGCAAACAGATATTATCTTGAAAGTGCTACTTGCTTTGTAAAAGAACTATTACCAGTTACACCTCCTGTATTACTCACTGACTGCGACTGAATCCCTGTGAAACAAGAATCCAGCCCATGATAAGGTAATAGATAACAAAACAGGAAAGTATGGTTGGTTAAAATAGAAACACAAGGCTTGGAAAGTTGTGAAGAGTTTTACCACCCAAGTCAAAATCAGGCACTTCAAAGACAATGTCTTTACCTGAACTTGGTCTGCAGCCCTAATCTTACATTAAACTGCACAAATGATTTAGGCTCTAAGCCATGCTGTGGTGAAAAGTCAGAAAAAGTTCAGACAGAAAAAGTTCTGGTTTGTTTTTTAATAAACAGTTTCTCCTTCCCTTTCAAGGGCTGTGAGAGATTCTTCCATGGTTCTAGTGAAAAATATTAATTTACTCTTTAATTAGAATGGTTAAAAATGTTCTACTTCAGCAGAACACAGCCAGCAAACAGTGTTCAACGCAGACAGTACATTTGAGGCCACAGTAAAACACTAGGACTGTAAGAATGCACATAACACCAGACAGCAACTACTGATTATAATTTATAGAGTTGGTGCCACTGAAGTCTTGTTCTAGGAACGCTTCCATTAGTTTAACCACTTTTTTTAGGGGTTTTGTTTCTCTGAAAAAAATAAATGAAAGAGAAGTCTGTAAATAAGCTAATTACATATTTCTTCATTTTCCCAGTATTGTTGTCAACTATGCCATCAAGACTGATCAATTTTTCAGTGACCTGAGTAACTTGTATATGGTCTTTTAAAATCTTACAAAGCTTAGCAGTATATTTCTTTCCATGTACAGTCTGCAGCAAAACATGTAACACTGCATTTTTATCAAAATTCTTCCATTTTTGAATGGATTTCTTCGCAAGAATGAAATACTCATCTTCAGTAAAACACAGAATGAAAAAAGCAACCACTCTAGGCAAGTGTTTTGTGAGACTTATTTTGAAAGAGGATTTAAATAAATAATTTAAAACTTGAGCTTCAAGCACGTAAGATGAAGCCTTCAGCTTACAAAAAACATTTTCATCCAAAAAGATGCTCGACCTCTATATGAACAACTGAGAGCCCCAGTTCTGTCAGCATAAATACATTTACTTATTGACACTAAACATGGTGTCCATTATATTGCCCTAAATACGTACACAATTGTTTTCTGAACAAATTACTTCCTTCAAGGATTATGCACCATGGAAGCTTTATTACCAGTTCACAAAACTCAAAGGCTTTGAAGACCACTCAAAAGTTGGAAAACTGACTGTATTAATTCAGCCTTAGCTGAAGTACACTGCCACCCTACTGCAACTAGAAAACTCCAGAAGAGGATTGACTTAATAGCACTGCACCTGATAAACGTGTGATAAAAGTCTTAACTTCAGCACTCATGAAACACAACAGATGGGCAAGACACTGACTTCTTTAAGAATGATGCAGGTTGGGCCCTTGGAGTAAGAAGATGTTGGTTACGTCACATGAAACCAGTCACACTGCACCAACTTTGTAACAGTACTACTGGCGTGAGACAGAGATGAATAAAATGACCTAAAGTGACTTGTAGCAGGTAATTTGAATGGAGTATTGAACCAAACATCTTAAAAGTTTGTGTTATGCAAACAAAGCCTAGATGATAGGAGACATCATCTCTCCTACAGACAAAAACATAGCCTTGCTCGCCCTTTTGATCTTCTACACCATTTCATCATCACCTGCAGAATGAGCATTACTCTGGAATGGTGGGAGAAGTCTAAAAAAAGAACATACCCCTTGTTTTCATCTCCAAACACAAGCAGCAAACGAAGACACAAACACAGTCGCACTATCCCACATGGTTCAGGATCTTCCCACCCATGCCACTTCCAAAGGCCACCCTGCTTCCCCATTTCTGTTGAAGGCTGCCATTCCCAGAGACATCAGAAGCCAACTGTGTGACTACACCCTCACCCATCCCAAATGCCTTCAGCAGCAAGTTCAGCTGAATCATCTCAGTGCAAAATCAGCAACAATAGTGTGTGTCTCCAACTCACTCTCTAAGTTATGGGGAATCAACCTCTAAAAAGTCTGTAAAAACCAGTTGCCTACAATAATAATATTAAAGTATTCTGTGTTACAGTAAATGCAGGCTGTTTCTCTGATCTTAAAAATCAGACTCTAAGCCAAATTAAATCCATGCTGAACAGCGTATTGTTTAAAAGTTACTTATTTTCCCATTAAAACAATTTTTCAAAAATGTTAAAAGAGGGATTAAAATATAATACCTTTGTTAAACAAAGATCTTTCTAGGTATGCAGACTTACTGGTGATGATTACAATTATGCTAAAGAGTATATTTTAACACAGCAATACAGTGCAAATGAGTAGGTCTACGGTAAGCAAAATTCCAGACAGCTGAATGCTATGCATCCATCATTAAATCCGTAAAAATAACGGTACAAAAGCTGTATTATACTTTATTTCTAAAGAGAATCCATGTACCCTACACGGGAATTAATTTGAGCGTTCTCAAAATGCTGTGAATTCAAAGGTTAGGAACATATTTCATTCATTTAGTTCTAAAACTCAGTTTATTACAGGCAACCCATTGAGAAAAAGAAAGAAAGGTACAGACTTCTGTAAAAAATAACAATATAGGTAATAACTTTTTTATATACACATTACATTTAACTAGTATTTCAAGAGGAAGAGAAAAGTTGGAATTGAAATACTGCCACACATATTAAAGACAGAATGGTTTCTCATTAGAAAGAAAAAGTGATCTGGCTCCCACCTCCTACATCATTTTTGCTCTCTCTGTACTCTTCAGAAAGATGGATTTTCCTGTACAAATTCAAAATTTAGTTAAAATAAATGCCTACTAGCCAAAAACAGTTTTCCACTGCAATAAAATAGAACTGCTAGATAAATCTTTGATCTAATAGCTTGCTAATGACAAAATTACAAAAACCTTGGGCTTCAAATATCATTTTAAGTCTCATGAAGCTCGGTGTTCCCGTCCCAGTTACACTGGCATACCACTGAGGAATGTGGCATGAAAAATCCAAAGTAAAACTTCAACTGCAGCATTAACTAATAATGTTACTGACTGGCCACACCAGAGAGAAGGGGTAGGAGAAAAAGAGAACAAACCCCGTATTTCATTAGTTTTGGTCTAATCCTCACCTTCCCCAGCCACAAAACTACATTTTACAAAACACATTTCACTCCTTCAAAGCTCAACTATTCTGTTATTGCTATGTGACATATAGAAAGCATTATCACATTTTTATTTATGTGTTTTGTATGTTAATAATCTGTAGCAATGGTATCTCAAAAACAATCAAACAGGTCTTCACAGCAACTCCACATTCACGGATCCCATTCAGTTCTGCAAGAGCAGCCAGAACTGAACACCACGATCCAGGTTCAGCTGCTGATCAGGGACAGAACTTAGAGATTTCACAAGTGTTAAGGCAAATAATGACCTCAATATCCAGCCTTGCTCTGAGGAGTTACAAGAACACTTTTTCTTCAACGTCTCTTGTGAATTAAAGCTCTCCCGTGATGAAGTTTGCTTCCTCCGGATCATGGGATTGACAGGAGTTGTTCACGTCTGATCCTGTGCCTTTTTTCCCCGTATGTAGTTACCACACAGAACCATTCTAGCACAGATTCAACACTAAGCTGTAAAAGAAGCGTTTTATTTACACTTACCCAGCTGAAGGATGAACCAGCTGTTCATCAGATGTTTTACATTCATTCTCTTCCACAGCAGAGAAAGCATTACCAGCTTCATTGTTTACATCAGCTTTCAAAGGCTTAAAACTTGGGTCTAAACACTGACTGTGGTGTGGTGTGTGAAGCACCAAGTAAGTGCTTCAGCATCCCCCTGTTTTAACAGAGGGCAGCTAAACAGTTCTAAACCTTCTTGTGCACTGCGTGAGTGAAATTCTCATTTTTCAGGTCAACAGTCCATAGATCACCTCGGCCACTGGACTGTCAGCTTGTGTACAGAACGTGGTGAAACTGAAGCTGTTTGCCACTACTTCTGCTATGTACCCCACTAAACTCCAAGGTAACAACTGAAATAAACATTAGAGGAATATAATAAGCACTAAATGAAGCCTGCTTTTAATTTCATGCACCATTATTTGCTGAATGTTTAAGGACAAGCTGTTTCAAGTCAGAGGTCTTTGTATTTCATGATACATTAAGTAACAACATCTATATTGAATTTTTAAAGAAGCCGCAAGGGAAAACACCTGCACTTTAAAACTTTACAGGGAAGATTTTAAGAAATTAAGTAACTGAGGATACCACAGACCAGTAAAATCCCAATGCTTTTGACATGGAGAAGCATAGGGAGGACCTAGACAAATCCTTGTGGAACATCACCACGTTGTGTTTATGAAACTTCAGGGTCACTTCACTCTCTACTGAAATCTTTTCCTCTGTGTCATGGAGAAGCATAATAATGCTTCTATAGTTTGTTTCCTCTGCTAGAAAACCACAAAGGATACGACAAAGCTTAGAGTGATGCAGCACCAAAGGAAACTACAATGTACTATAAAGTAACTATAACACTGGGCAATGCCAGTCACAATCTTGTTACTGTTAAAGTATGAGGCTTTTTCCTCCCCAACAATCATAACTAATAATCAGGAAATTCATATTCTATGATTCCTAGCTGTCCAAACTCCTGCTCAGAAGAGAGGATTTTGACATCAAATTTCTAGAAGAGAAAGTGTCAGTGCTATCCTTCTGCTATTACCTTTCTGCACACTTCGCTCAACGGAAGCGCGGTTTAAAAATACAAGAACAGAGAAACATATTTCCGCTAAGAAAAGAACAAATATCAGATTTGATATTTGTTCATATATAGTTGGAATCAAATAGATTCCAACTATGTCTTTCAGCTCATTATTTTCTAATACTTCATAAGTTTTAAAGTATCTTTGGTAACGCTGCCATTGTTAAAAGCCAGATTTCCCGCCAGTGAGATGACACAAATATTTACTCTAAGTCTACATTCCACAAACTTGGCTGCATTTGAAAGGAATGATGAGTAACAAAATCCTCTGTTCTTCTGTTTGGAAGGTATTTGTGTTTACAGAACACCATTCTTCAACTGTGAACCAAACCTTTCGCGCTCTTTGACTGAAGATACGGAGCCCATTCCATTTTACAAAAGTCTAAATCTAATTTCTCTCAACTCTGATTCAACCATCAGTTGTGCATTCTCCACAGTAAGCTGGCTCTGAGAAAGGATGAGAGAAGCACATCTGACATGAGTTTGCTCATCACCTGCTGTTTAAACAGCACTCACTGTCTAAGCCAGGCATTCCCTAGCTGGAAGGATTCCCAGGGCTCCACAGAGACTCAGAGAGTCCTGTAAACAGGAAGCACCAATCTGATGTTGACTGCCAAAATCAGCTGTTCATTCCCCTGATACAAGTAACACACATTTTGACTTCTGATAAAACATTCTAGCTCAGCTTTGTTAAAGGCTGGGGATTTTTTTGCCTTGGTCCAGTATAATTCTGGTGACAGTTTGACAAGACCACCAAACAGGGCTCTAAGGACGGCAAGGGAAGCACTCATGCCATCAGCAAGGAGTCTATTAGCCCATTTTATCCTGTTGTTTCACAGGAACAAATCCTGCCCCATACCACACATCCTGTGCTATCAACTAGCACATCACCTATGAAAAGTCACAGCAAAAAAACCTATTTAGCATAAACCTACTGTTTTAAGCTCAATGCACATTTTTAACTGTTGCACTGTGTTTGCCACATAAAACTCTGCATTCCATCTGCAGAATTGCAAAGATTTCCAAAATTTCTCTACCGACTACAAACTCAATACTATGTCACATGTAACCAGCAAGATGTATCTGGATTTTGATGTTTTCCTTGATCAGTCTTCATTCACAGGACAGCTGAGCACAAACTAGATTTTATGTTTTCTAATCCAAGCACTTCACCTACACAAAAAACAAAGGTGGCTGTGTCTTTTTTTCCCACATCAGCACTGCCCAGGGTATAACTGAGCAGAGAGTACACATTCCTGCTGTCAGGCAGCAAAAGCTTGCAGTGGTAAGTTTCTGAAAATACAAGCCAGACCTGTCCCAAATAAAACATGAAACTCTGAAAAGGAATTACAAAGCATTTATATAAATGTTGTATGAATGTTTTTTTCAAATTTTCTTTTCATGAAGAGCATTAATTTGATCCTGTCTCTCACTCTTTTCGCTCCCTGCTGTTTAGCTGGGTTTGGTGTGTTTTCCCAAGGCAGTAACACATCACACTGCTAGCCTGGTACCTGTCTGTGCAGCTCCTCTTTCTCTGCAATGGATAGTTTAGCTGTAACAAAAACTTCAGCAACATTTAATATGCTCTTATCTCCAACAGAAACATTTTTGCATTTCCAGTAAAGAACACAATGTATATATCACATAGGAGCCAGTTAACATTTTAAATGAAAACATCTGTTATGCAAAGTGCTGGCAAAATATGTTTGCATTGAAAAGCAAAAGAAGAATTGCATTTTTTGCTAACCATTACCAAACAAAACAAAGAAAACCAAGAAAACTCAAAGCAACTTAAAGAAGGCACCTTTAACTAAAAAAAATTAATTTTGGAGGTTTTTATCAGCCAGTCTCTATGAACTATTTCATCAGTAGCTTTCCATTTTGTGTTTGTGTGCATGCACTAATATGAAATTGCAGAAGACTACATACAATTTTAGTATTCTTACCACAAACAGCACAATAAATTTCGAGAGTGCGGACTAAAGATCTGACTTCCCTAAAGTTAGGCCACTTCCCTCCAACACCTGCAAAGCAGGGCTACAAATTAGCACAGCTATCACAAGCATCCTTCCTAAAGGCTTCTTTTGGGTACACAAATTCCTAATTTTGGGCCACTATGCACTGGAATGAGTAATTAAATATAAAAAGCTACATTTTTGCTGCTTGGACTAGAATCTTTTTGGGGAATACACAGTTTTCTGCACTCTTACAACACCTAGAAATGACTGCAGTACAGCAGCAGATTATCAAGTGCAGTCTTCCAATGCAAAGGCGACTTCCCCTCAAACAGTCAAATGTCAGAAGCAGAATCTAACATGGATTCAACACTATAAAAAGAAATCAAGAAGTTGCAATGCCTTGCTTGCCAAGACCTAGGGCATCAGTCCCTGGGACCCCAAAAGGTGCGTATATGTCCCCCTTTCAGTTCTAATTAAAGTATCATAAAATGAGCTTTGCAACACAGTGTACAAGTACTATGTTGTCCATAAGAAATTCTGAAGATGAAAACTGTCTGTGGATTCTAAAGCTTGAAAAAATTTTAAGGGTTATGAAGACACTGCACGTCAACATATATGCCAGAGGCTTCACTGGAATTTTCAAAAGGGCAAGATTTTATGGATATTTTAAAATTCCACATTCATATTTTGCTTACGACTTGAGGAAAAAAACCAAGATCTATATTTACAAGAAATTGAAGACATATTGCACAATTTTCTTAAATCAAAGAAAAAATTGGTTTTTGAATAAAGTCTATTTCACTTTTTCAAGAAATTAATTTTATGATGTAAATAGCAAACCAGAATCTGTCTGTCCAAAGCATTTAATTAGAACACGAAATGGTTTTGAGATCTAGTATTTTTAAAAGGGTTAACATGATGAATAATTTTTACTAATGCTCCTAACCCATCTATTCCAAAATATGCAATTGTACACCACAGCCCATGATTCAGACAGGAAATTCTTTCTCCAAACCTCTCCAGGTATTCTATGACTCACATAACAATTGAGGTATTTCCAAGGGTTTTCCTTTAAATTTCCTAATATATTCTTCTGTAGTTTAACATTTTTCAGATGTAACACAACACTAAATCTGAAGCCAACTGCAACACAAGGCTTCAACAGAAATCACAAAAACGGATATCTTTATTCAATAGTTACTTGCATTTTCAACAATGTTGGGTGACATTTCAGCAATTAGGACAATATACGTACCAATAAACTTGTTTTGCATAGTCTCTAGGAGAGCTTGGTGGGCATCCTCTGTTTGCAAAGCACATGAACATTCTCTGGCCAGTATGGTCCGGACAAGGTGCTCTCCACAACCTAAAGAAACATTAAAATTGGGAATAGTCAAAATATAGATATCACTATGAAGAAACCCTGGCATTAATTTCCATCATGGCATTATTTTGGCTGTGATGACGCAAAATCATGACACTTTCTTAATAGTGATGCATATGACAATTTTCTGCCATATATTTTTTTAAGAAGGTTCACACTGAGTCACTCAAAAATTCAACTAAGTCAGGGGTTTTCTCATAACTTTCCTGAAATTTTGAGTCCACAAAGTCATAAACCCAAAAAAAAGTTATCTACAGAAAGAAGAAACAGTGACACTGCCTCTGACTTGTCATCTCTACCCAGACAGAATTCTCTTACTAATCATTCTCTCGGGAATGATCCTTGCATACAACTCTTCAAACCGAGAACAACTTCAGTGACACAGTAACTCCTTTTGCATGACAGAATCTTCTACTCAGTCCATCCGATTCAGCCTTTTCTAAACAAAGGAATACATCAATTCACCCATGCTTTTTTGCCAAAGTGGCTGGTCATTGGACTCCTAAAACAAATTCCAGTAATTTTTAAAGGTTTGTCCTTATGAAACTAAAAGGCTTCTGCAAACAACCACTTATTGCCTCAGTGCTTTCTGTACCTATCCCCTGAACCTACTTTTGGTGAAGACAAGCAGGTCATTACTGCTACTCTTGTTCTGTAGGAACACTTTCACACCTGCTATTTTTTCTCCTACACCCTTTTCCCTTCCTGTACTGTGCTTTGGGACATACAGCTGCAGCCAAACGGCACCATGCATGTTTACTTGGATCAACTGGGGTTTTTTGGACAGGAAAACCCACTGCTGATACCCTCTCCATATAGACCAAGGTCGTTACACTACTTAGGCCTCCCATTTGCCAACATTTTGTCTCAATGGCAGGGAAAGAAGCTAGAAGAGATCTAACCAAGAGCCAAGTGAACTGTGTTATCCAGTTAGGACAGAAAGAAAAACGTAACTAATGTAGAGTTGTAATGTAACAATGATCTCAAATTATCTGAACTTAAGCGACTACACTTTGATCAGATTTGTAACTTATCAGGGCCTAAAACTGCATTAGACACCAGAATACACAGAGAGAAATCAGATACACTCAGTTCACAATTATATATATAAATATTTCTAGTGTATTTCTCATTAAATGTGACAAGATGACGCAAGCACTGGAACCATAAAAAAAATCTGCTATAATCCAGTTGGACTTACTTGCTCAGGTACAGAACTACATAAATACACCTACACAGCCTCCAGAAACAAATTTATGGCTGGAAACAATCTAGTTGCTTCCAAGTGGCAGGGAGCTGGTAAGACATCAGACCTAGGCTGTCTTCAGACAAAGGCAGCTCAGCCTCCACGGGTAACTCTCACTTTACTGGAAGCACTAAGAAGCCCAGAACAGAGACACTGGCTGAAGACAGCCTAGATGTGGCATAAAGAAGAATTTAATTAAACCCAACCCAAAGCGGCTCCAGTGCAGCCTGCTGACTCTCACTGCTGTGCATATGCTGAGTTTAGAGCACTGACTGGTTTGGGTACAACATGGCACAAACACACTGGCAGGTCTGGCACTGTGTATTGGAGCTACTCACAGACTGGTTTCTTGTTCTTCTCACCATTTTTAAACCCTAATTAACATGGCAACCTACTCGAAGAATCTCTCTCTCTGGGTACTTGTCACACAATTATACCCTTCCCCTTAAATTCACAGTGAGTTTTAACTGTTCTTCAAAGATTGCTAATACAGAAGGGAAAAAAAATTACCCTCCTCGTTTCAAAGATTAAAAAAAAACCAAAAAAAACCCCAACAACAAACAAAAAAAACCACCCTCTGGAGCACTATGGATGCATTACATGTCAGAGAATCAGCCCAGGGACCAGATTGCTGAAAATTTGTGTACATGTGTCCCAAAATTCTGCTATGTTCAATCATCAAAAAAATACCTTGGTCTTCAGTTATGTGTCCCTGCTAATGGGCAGTGTCTCCTGATTAATACAATTCAGCTAAACTGAGTTGTTTGAAGTGGGACACTTTGGCATTGAATCTACATACAACTGGCACAACAGAAAGACAAAAAACTTCTTTGTATAGCAAACAGATTGAGTAAAAACCAGTTATAAAATTAGAGGAAAATGAAAGAGCCAAAATACTACAACAACTACACAGCCAAGGGAAGTTGCTCTTGAGAGCACAAGGGAAAAAGTGTTTTCACCGAGACTGTCAAGCTCTCAAGTTATTGAGAGAAGTGTCCTGGTTAGGGGATAATCTTCAAGAGGTTCGTGCAATAGAGCATCCTCTGCAGCTGCTTACAGGAGGGTCTGTCCACTCATTTGCCTCATTACACCCACACTCAAATGTTTCTGTCCACAATAGAGCTGTGAGTTAGCTACTATATATTCCAGACAAAGTGATGTATGAAGACCATGAAAAAACCCCATAAGATGCATTTTACCCATAGATCACAACGTGGACATCACTTTTTTTAAACTACGAAACTTCAATGACTGTGAAGTTTTGCTGTAAAGAACAAAACTAAACAGGCATATGCTCCAGCAAAAACTGAGAAAACTTAAAGTACCTTGAAAGGTACTGTTAGTACCTTTAAATATAACATGTAATACCTTTAAATATAACTATATGAGTAAGAAACATGGGATTTAGAATAGGAATCAAACAAATAAGACACAGAAATCAGAGTGAGCCTATGCATCTCCAATGCATCAAGTAATAAAACCAGATGTTACTACTTCACAATTTTCAAGTATTTCCTAAATCTGCATCAAAAAAACAATAGCCATTTTTTAGCATGACGTATAATGTTATTTCCCCCCCAAGAGAATGACTTTATTGAAGAGTTCCCATAACATCAAGTCTGCTCCAAAAAAAATTCAGAGAGAAAACTGAATATGGGTTGAGAACAGCTGCAGCCCACTGATGTGATCCAGGATCAACCACAAGGAAAGCAGCTTTGCAATTTTACTCACACATCACACATCTCTACATCCCCACAGACAAAGTCATTTCTTTTTGTCATATTTATGTCAACCTATAAGGCAGCAAACTTACAGACTGCTGCTGGCAGTGTATGTAAAAATCTTTCAACACATCACTTGCTGGCAGTCTGCAGGGACAGATAACTAAGGAAAAAAATTCCCCCATTTGGAAAAGAAAAATTTGTTAGTGTAGTTTTTGATGTAGGAACATCTATTTTTGAAGAAAAAAAAACAACTAAGCAGTGTTTCACATACTTTGACCAGATGAAGGCTGAGAAAAAGAATTACTTTCTATTATCTCAAGTCAGAACCAAACTTCTTGCAGGTTTAGCAAATCTGTACATCTCTACAGCCTCAAACTGGGGATGCACTGTAGATAATACTAGGACTAGACACAAATGTGTACATTACTACAGCAATCAAAACTGATTTATAACTTACAATATAAAGTAGTGGGTTCAAATTTATTTTTCCAGTCACTTTAGTCTAACCACCAGCATTAGCCAACTTCCAAAAAAGTTGTATTAACATGACTCAAGACAGTAACTACAGCGAAAGCTACTTAAACATATTTCCAAATCATGCACACAAGTTGATGAAAATGTAAATCTGGTTCATTTGCTCAGCTATCTCACATTATACTACATTTAACTGCATGTGTTAATACATTTGGCATTTCTTTCACTGAATAATACTAAAACCACACCAAGAGGGACTCCCACTAAGAATTTTTCAATTCTACATTAAAGTCTCAAATACATTAATTTTAGTAACTTTCCTGTAAACAGTTTAAATCATTTTATTATCCTTCCCAGTTATGATGATGACTTCCTCAGTAACCTGAAGCTCATTATATTTCAGAGATGAATATTTTGCAATGACAGACAAACGCTTCCCTAAGACTTCACGCATGAGTGACTCAAATGGAGACAACTAGCTGGAAAAATTTACTGGGTTAAGTTAGTGCTTCACACTGAAATAACTGTTTCATATAGTAAACAAATTATTTTCCTAACACAGTAATATTTTGCAAACACTATGTTGCCTACTTGTAACTCCTCCGCTGACAAAAACACTACTGTTGGAACTGCTGTTATCCATGTTTGCAGGGCTAAGTACAATTAATTGCCTTCCTCTAGGATTGCTACTGGCAAAGGGAAAAATGCTTCTACAGAAAACAAATAATTTATGGAGACTATTTTGATAAATCATGCCTGACAAATTTGGTGACCTTCCATGATGGGGTTACAGCATTGGAGGGTAAGGGAAGATCAACTGGTGCAATCCACCTGGACTTGTGCAAAATATTTGACACTGTCCTGCACAACATCCTTGTCTCTACCTTAGAGAGACACGGATTTGATGGGCAGACTGCGCAGTGGATAAGGAACTGGCTGGATGGTCACACTAGAAGAGCCGCGGCAATGGCTCAGTGTCCAAGTGGACACCAGTGACAAGTGGTGCTCCTCAGGGGCTGGTGCTGCTGATCTCTTCATCAGCAACAGGGACAGTGGGATTGAGAGCATCCTCAGCACATGTGCTGATGACACCGCGCTGTGTGGTGTGGTCACATGCTGGACGGAAGGGATGCCATCCAGAGGGACCTGGACAGGCTGGAGAGGTGGGTCTGTGTGAACCTCTTGGAGTTCAACAAGGCCAAGAACAAGGTGCTGCACCTGGGCGAGGGTAACCCCAATCACAAATAGAGGCTGGAGGAGAACAGATTGAGAGCAGCTCTGAGGAGGACTTCCAGGTTTTTGGTGGACAAGATGCTCAAGATGACCTTGATGACCTCAAGATGACTGACAATGTGTGCTCGCAGCCCAGAGAACCAACTGCATCCCAGGCAGCAGGGGATGGAGGGGATTCTGCCCCTCTGCCCTACACAGCTGACACCCCACCTGCAGTGCTGCATCCAGATCTAGGGTCCCCAGCATAGGAAAGATGTGGACCTGTTAGAGCAGGTCCAGATAAGGGCCATGAAGATGATTCAAGAGCTGAAGCACCTTTAACATGGAAACAGGCTAAGAGAGTTGGGTTTGTTCAACCTGGAGAAGGAAAGGCTCTGAGGAGACCTTCTAGCACCTTCCAGTACTTAAATGGGCTACAAGGAAGACAGAGAGGGACTTCTAACAAGAGCATAGAGTAATAGGAAAAGGGGGGATGTCTTTACAATGAAGGAGGGTAGATTTAAATTAGATATTAGGAAGAAATTCCTTACTATGAGGGTAGTGAGACACTGGAACCAATTGCCCAGGGAAGTTCTGAATGTGCCGTCCCAGGAAGTGTTCAAAGCCAAGCTGAATGGGGTTTTGAGCAACCTGTTCTAATGGAAGGTGTTCCTGATCATGGCAGGGTGTTGGAACTGGATTCTAAGATTCTATGAAAAAAAAAATAGATACATACAGACAGATATTTTGATGCAAGTTTCAGGCCTCCTAGATTAAGGGGAAAGAGTGTACAGATTCCTAAAGGCTCCAGAGGTATATGGCAACAGATTCCTATGACAAGGGAAGGAAAGAAGAAATGAGGCTTAAAAGCCACAACACTTTTATTTCATAAACCAACTACAAACCCAAACAAAACTCTGAATGATCCCAGAAAACCTGTCTTCAACCAGAAGCTTCTATTCCTGCCTGAAAATTACTCGAAGATCATATACAAAATCACTTGAAGATCATACAGAAACATCAACACTGATTTTCAGAGACACATATCTCGGATTATGCCACAATACAGTTTTTAATGCAGTGTTTCTTTCAAGGTGCCAGGCAGACCAACAGTGAAATAGAACTTCCCTTTTCTGTGGGTACTGAAATGTGTAATTTTACCTCCTACTCAAATACTCCTCATTGATTACTACAAGATTTGCACAAGAACAGTCTGGGAATCTACAACCTTTTTTTTTTTCCATAGTCTCTTTTTCTTCTGTTATCCTACTATAATTTAGCTGTTACGGATGCAGCAGTAGTCCCCTCAAGTTCCAATTTCAGCAGTAACAATTTGCTAGTTAGCCTATGCACAGCTTCCACAACAACCAACATACTAGGGCAGTTTTTTGTGATGTTCTTGTTTTTATTTTTTAAGATTGTTAACATCTTCAATTTTTAGCTATTATATTAGATACTATTTTACACTGCATATGCTTCTGAACAAAGGTAAGAAATCTGAGCTATAATTTTTAAATGTTAATCTCTCTGTACCAAACAGTAACTAAGGCTCAATTCATCGGTTATACAAACCCGGACTTGCTACAGACTTGGATCTTTCATTTGAGCTTCATGCAAGAAACTAAGGATTAAATCACTGGGTTTTTCCTCAGCATAGTGACTTCTCCAGAAGATTTCTAATGCTTGAAATAACCACAACAAGAGGAGAAAGAACCCAGCACAATATAAACTGAACATCCCATACAATGTGTGCTCTGCATCTTATAATGTTCCTCCGATGGAACCAAGATGGCAAACGAAAGGAAGGCCTTGTGCAAAGCAAGGGCCTCTGAGCAGCGTGTCAGAGAGAAATTGTTTTTCTGCTTCTTTTGATGGGAGATGCTTTCAAGTCAGGAAATTAGAAACAGGTGTGCCAGAGGGCACACACACATCCATGCACCACACTGAAAAACACGCGTTTTCAATTTTCAGACATGAAAGAGGCTCCTGTTGAATGGAAGGAGAAATGAAAATCTAGTTTGCTTTCTGCGAGCCATAAGCAGAGAGCTTATGGAGCTTTGACAGGCTGCCGGAGCCTGTCTAGCTATGAAACACACCTCGACACAAAGTGCTGGAACTTGTTTTAAAGAAGTACAGAATGGAAACTTATGTTACTCACATACAGTCAAGAATGGAAAAATTAATCTAGTTTACTACACTGCCAAAGTATGACTCTTCGTTTTTCAGAAGCTAAAGAGAGAAGTTACAGGTTATCTGTATTTTATCGTCTATTCTACATAGTGGAGCATGGTTCTGGCCCTGTTGTTTCTGTCCTGTTAAGCTTTGATGTTATTTTCAGTTCAATAGTAGTCCCAAAAGTGTCAGTTAACAAGTTAAAGAACTACTATTTCTGCTTTATTTCCTGGATAACTTCTAGCTATGCCTAATGGAAACACAGTGAAACCTGTGTTTCAGTAAGCTCTGCTTGTCATTTCCAGCATGTCTAGAAAGAGCTGACTAAAAACTTGTAAGCCAGTGATTTTAAAAAATGAAATACAGTACAATAAAAATATTTAGTTGGCAAGACAATGATACAGGTAGTTACATATTGAAATAAAATTTTAATGAAGACATAAAGTGCTGCAGTCTAGCAGAATGCACTACAGTATTAAATTAAAGTTACATAACTTTTAGCTTTTTTTACTCCTATCAGCTACTGTATCTTGTCTTCATACTAGCAGGAGAAATTTTTTAACTACTGACCTATTGCCAGAAAAAACACCTGCAAACAAAGTCCTGCCCAATTCCTAAAGCATTGATCCTAGAGGGATCAATGGAGCACATTCTTGCTGCAGACAGAATATTCTTAGATGATTTACCTACTAAGAAAATGCAATGGAAATTTTCCAAAAGGTTGAAACTTTAGTAAATTTGGGCAGGTTTCAAAGATAACAAAAGACAAATTCAACATGCGGACAAACTTGTGTCTAAAGTATCATCTCTAAGGAGAGGTAGGAAAACACTTATGCCTCTAAGTTTTTAATATGAGAAAAATAAATTAAAATCACTCTAAAGAACAACTCATTCAGTTTTTCTACAGTTTTACCGACAAGAAAAGAAAAGGTTAGAGAGATACAATGCCAAATGAATGGATTCTTACATTCTAAATAGTGGTAAATGGCAGATAATTTATTTTAAAAGCTTTTTGTTTGCATTATAATGAACAAGAACCATTTCAGATCTATCTCCAAGAGAGGTTAGAACACAGAAAAAATGATGGTCCCTTAAAGAAAATGTACTTTTTACATTCTTCATTACATTTAATACATTTTGAAAGATTACTTTCAGTTAAGCTGTAAAGAAAGAAGCAAACTCTTTTGCCTAGGCCTTCCTCAGAAGCTTTGCTGTTAAGGATCTCTGTAAAAGCACTACACCTCTCCAAACTATATCACTTTTGTTATCTAAAACTTACAGGGCAAGACAGTAGCTTACATGTTTGCTAACTAAACGTATACAACCATTTACTCCCAATCCCAGGAAAGTGTTTAAGACATAGAAAGGGAGCTCAGTCTGCCACCATCTCCAATTCACTTTATATCCTCGCACCTATTTCAAGGCACTTGGGCGAGGCACAGCAACGGGGCCAGGGCTAAGTGTCCAGAGCAGGAGCTGGTGCTGCACAGCTGCTGGCCCAGGTTACAAACGCGCTGCTCTGCGAGCACTGGGCCTTCCGCAGGAGGCTGCAACTTCCGCAGGCCCGTGCACCTTCAAGCTTAATAGATATTATAACATCAAGTCCAATTAAAATTTCAAGAGGCAATAAGCACTCTGATTACTGTATCCATCCAGTTCTGCTTCCCAATAAGCCTTCCAAAGGCAATTCAAACAACCATTCTGATCATTCTGAGGACAAACCCCTCAGCTTTGAACACTGCAGTACTGTGTTTAATTGACTGCTTCTCAGTGCTACCATTCCCACAAATCATCTCTGCCTGGGGCTTCCTCTCTCTGCTCCCAGGCTCGGGGTGGTGGTGAGTTAGTTCACACACCACATGCTACAGCATTGAAGCCTCCCAACTGCATCTGGATGCAAAGGCTGAATGAAGTTTTGACAGAAACATTCACTTCATAGGTAAATACTGATCTGTCTGGAGATAGACCTCTTCTCCTCCAGCCTACCTTCTGGTTCATGGTAACAATGACATAACTCTTCACCATATGCAGCTGCTTCATCTGTGATGCATTAAATTACCTCTTATTCCCCAAATCTTACAGAACCAAACTGATTTTGACAGATAATACATATGCCTACAATGAGATTAATTGTATCATAATATCTATCTCACATAGTGTAGCTCAAACAATCTGTACAGGATACAAGATTTGCATGTGAAATTCCTCTGGGCACTGGGAGCTTGGACTCAGAAGGACAGGCCAGACAGACAATGCTGCACTTGTGTGTTAGATAAGGGCTAATAATACATGCAAGGTTGAAGCAAGATTTATAATCACGTTATAAATGTCATTCACTGGCACTAGCTGCTCAGAGAAATTGTGGATGCCCCATCCCTGGAACTGTTCAAGGCCAGGCTGGATGGAGCTTTGATCTCCTGTTCTAGGAGAAGGTGTCCCTGCCCATGGTAGAGGTGTTCCATCTGTTAAGGTCCTTACAACCCCAACCATTCCATGATTCTACGAAACAGCACTGGCCAGATATTTGCTCACTGGATCCTAACACAGCCACTACTGCCCTCAACACAAAGGAATCACAAAGCCAAAGTTAGGTATTTCAAGTCAATTTTTTTGCATTAAAGCTTCCCTGAAAAGTATTTACTCTGTAGATTTGCACATCACTGTGGTTTGTTTGCAAAAGGAGTTTTCAAGTAGGAATCTACAGGTCAGTGGCTTCTGTAAGGAGACCAAAATGCTGGCTGAGGGCATCAGTTTAACAACCACAGACCATCTCTGCATAGGTGTCATTCCTATTCCATCCTATTCCACATTAACCAATCCATAGTGCCTGCAAAATGGATCCGTAAGACACACAATGGACTGGAAAGAAGGACAGATGTGAACACAAAGTTTGAGCAGGAAAAGGTGGGGCAAGGTAGAGTGAATATATTTATTCCCTTATTGATGTGGATTTCAAAAACAAGAGAAATCTCCTTGAGAAGGGGGCTGGACTAGATGTCCAGAGGTTCTTTTCAAACCAAACAATTCTGTGATTCTTCACAAAGTGTGCCATTTTTCCTTCATGGAATGATGCATTATATATACAAATGTATATCCAACACAGCTATTAAAGTATTATGATCTAACCTCTAAAAATGCAATTATGAGAACAGAGGCCACTGCTTTTGTTGAGAGACCTTAACAGTCTTTTAGGATCTTGGTGAATTCACCAACACAAGAAATTGTTAAGGAAGTCTTCACAGAATAAGTACAGTTTGTACACATATTCCTAAAACACTGCTGTTTTCTCTATCTGATTTTCATTCCATTCAAGAAAAGACTCTGTGCAGGGGAGAAGAGCAAGACATCACTGAAAGACTTTTCCCAGACAGAATCCTCAACTACACTTCATAAATAAATCTGGTACGTCCAGAAATCTGATATCCCTGGTACCTTCTCAACAAAACACAACTCTGGCTCAGCCCAATATAACAAATTATATTTACTTGATAGATAGATAGATCTGGCCCAAATATAACAAATTATAATTGTTAGCATGCTTATTTTTTTCTGAATGAGCTCAATGTATTTTAAGATTCTAGTCCTTCTTTGTATTATAAATTAGGTCATATTTAAAATCTCCCTAGGATAACCCATGTGCCTTTCTTGTATCAAATAGTCTCCTCAAATACATTTTAGTAAAAGCTGGAGATTTTGCAGCTTTGTGTCACAGAATTTCTGCATTTTGTAAATAATGCAAGGCCTTCTGTCTGTCTTCAGAAATACAATATTAAAGGTTTGCTGGCTTCAATGGCTGGTACCTAGACACAAAGCACACCCATTCTTTGTATGCTTTCCATTTCCTGCTGTTGTAAAGATGAAAGAAATGCAAGACATCGTTTTCAGTCTCTACACTTCCACTCAAAAATTCTACTTAGGCTTGCATTTTCAAAGTGTCCTGCATTAGCTGTTACTGTAATTTTACATTTACCATTATATTTATAGTTAAGGTTCTGTATATCCAAAGAGAATTACGATTTTTAAATTTATCTCCCAGGAAAGATACAGCCTGCCTCTTACTCCAGCAGTATTACTTTTGGCAGAGTTAGTGAATGAATATTCACAATCATCATGGATATTCCAACAGGGGTGGAGATTCAGTGTCACACTTGATATTATTTTGAATGAGAAGAATATGCACAAAGCCTTTGATTCTTATTATGCTGAGGAAAAAATAGGAAATGTTTTCTTAAAGTACAGCCAGAAAATGGACTATTGTTTCTCCTGCGGTTGGGTTTTGTTCACAAATGTTTTCCCTCCAAATAATATCCATCTTCCTGTGTTTACATTCATATACCAACAAAAAACATCCACCAAAGAGTTCCAAGCAGCCTTTTGAGTGTGGTTCTGGCCTCTTTTTGGGGGGAGGTGTGGGAGTGCTTAAAGGGGAGCCTGTTTTGTTTGTGTCTGTGTGCACACATGCATGGAAAAGCCTTTAAACACCAGATTTGGCTTCTACTACATTGATCCAAAACCCAGTTTAGCTGTTAGTTCCATTTATACTAACTAAAGGTCACTGGTCATGCTCATCTCACTTAGCAAGCTTTCACTCCCTCTCTACCATCATTCCTGCATGGAATGGCCCTTGCACTGTTATTAGATGCCACAGTTAAGGTTGCCCAGGTATCATGGCTTTGCCAGCAACTGCAACATTCTTTGAATTTCCTGAATTTTAATACTAGTTTTGAGATACTTGAATTCCTGTAATGTTTATCCTTCAGCTGCCAATAAAATCCCACAACCATTTTTTCCCAACCAAAAATATTAATTTTAATATAATTCAGAGTTTATATATCAAAACATCTCAAAGAACTGATGGGGGAAAAAAATCAGAAAGACTTTACTTGTTTACACAGAAACTGAATTTTAGACTGAGAGTTACAGAATAAACCTTGGATTTGAGGCCCCTGAAATTCAGTCATTCTTAAGTTCTACCATCTTCCCCCCTGTGTTTTTAAAAGTCTCCATCTTTTGATTTCAGTTGTCCCAGGCCCTGTTAAACTCTAACCATAAAATATGAGTTTTACAATACCCTGTATTTTTTAAACCTTGAAGTAACTTTTGAGAAGCCAAAAAAAACCAAAGACATTGTGGTTAAACAACAAGGCCAAGTGACTGTTAGAGGTATGAAATCGCCATGCAAAAAGCTGAAGTCATGCCCAAACAAGTTCAGAACCACCACCTTTGGCACATTCAGTACAAAAACATGATAAAAATAGCAAAAAATACTTAAGAAACAACTTGCTAAAAGGCGTAAGAACTAATACCAAATCCTTCCTGAACAGGCAAAAGCAGGAAGACTCCCAGCAGCCACAAGGCCAACAGAAGATCCAAGATATCTTCAAATAATACACAACCATTGAAAGAAAGCTACAGGAACTTGGAATTACTTTCAAGTATTTGTGTGGTGACATCTTGCCCCACCCTACTTTTTTTTTTTTTTTAAAATGAGGCAGGTACTGAAAGACATTGAAGCTTCAATTGGAGGATTTTAGAACAAAATTAGTAAAAATTCAAGAATAAAGCCTACTGTGTTATTAACTGTGGCATTTAAACCAAAACTTTTCCTTTTCCAAGGAAGTTTCTACAAAGGTAACCACAGAATAAAACTGTTCCCAGCAAAATTTAGATATCTGGTCTTCTAAGAACAAAAAGAAATGAGGAATCTTCAGAAGCCACCCTGACCTGTTAGAACAAATACATCGCCAGTTTATAAAGTCCCAGTATCACAAATTGCCAGAAGCTTGGATAATGCAGTGGAGGTTCTCTTCCCAGTCCTGTACTTTTCCCTGGAGAACTGCAAACACCCTCTGTCTGAAACAGACCACCAAACTGTCTGGAGCTCTGGTTCAACCCAATGTGTCCGTTCCATGTGGATTTCAATGTGCAAGAGTTTGTACTCTGACTGCTTTGAATTACTATTCCAAACACTCCTTTCCCCACACCACAGGTTTTCCCCAACCTGTTCAATCTCTAGTTGATCATCACTTCCAAGACTCAAAGACATGAACGATTTCTTAAGTATGGAATGAAACGTGTTTACAAAACTTGACCCCTCAAAATTGCTTTTATGAAACTAATGCCAAAAAACATCCTTTTTCAGGACTGAATATACAGCCTGATATAACAAACTCTCAGCGCTTGAATTTCTATTCTCAGCTATCACTAAAAAAAAGTTTAGAAGTGTAAACCAGCACAAATGGGAAACCTTTTATTTCCCGAAGAAATAAAATTATTTGGTTTAACATATATTAATACCAAATAGTTTTGAGGATATTTTTGATAAAGGTTTAAGGGAATTAGAGTTGAACTTTTTAGTCAAGATTTTTTTTTTAATTCCAAATGTGATTTGATGAGTCAGCACTTCTTGGAAGTCATTTAACAATAAACATTAAACATTACTCAATACCCACAGCAACCACAGTCTAATTTTATTCTTTTTTCTCTTCTCCCCACACAACGGAAAAAAATTCCCTGTAGAAACTATTAGATTTGTGCCAAATTTATGACTCAAAGACAAATTAAAATAAATAGACATGTGAAATTAAAACAATAAAATGTTATATTGTGAAAACCACGGAAATTTAAGCTGACTGTAAACTTCTTCTATGTACATATTTTAAATACGTTTCTATACAGGTGTAAATGTCTGAATGTAAAATGAAACATGACACGAATGTGCATGTACACAGTTTTTATTTATACATAACATGCAAGTTTCATTTGTTGCTGTTTTTTAAAAACATATGTCCACACAAAACCCATCTGGAAACCTACAAGAGGGGGGTATAATCACTATTACAAATACAGTCTAGTCAGGTTTTAGTTACATCAAGTGACAGTGGTGATATTCTATTAAGAAGCACTGTCCATCCTGGAGCTTTCCAAATCAAGGCATCTTCTAGAGTTTAGACAGGACCTTTATTTCCTAAAAACTTAACGATGATACATCTTAATGCACTGTTCTCTTGCTTGGCCATGGCAGTTTCACCTGAATATTTGCAGATGTTTAAGCCCCCATTCCCATCTCCTGTTGTGATCCAGCCAAGCTGTAAGTTTCATTCTTTCAACTTTTCCTACAACTTACTTTTTCCATCCCTTTACTCCTTAATTAAATTCACGGTTCACATTGTTGGATGTTCATATTTTAAACAACAGTCAGGCATCAATATATTTTAGAACTGCACTGAACATAAAGTACATTATAAAATAAAACATTATGAGCTTCTGAAATGGAAAAAAGAATGGTATTGATTACAGAAGTGTTCTCACTTCCTGTAAACATTTCTATCTCCCTCTCTCTCACAGACATACACACACTTACTTTAAAGGAAAACCAGAAACAAGAGTTTAATTAAACACCACTAGTCTGAATTTCAAATCACTGAATGAACAGATGGCCACGCTTCACAGCCGCCAGCAGGCCACTCCAATTAACTGGGACTGGGATCAGGGTAATGTCATGCAAGCTAGAAGTTTTGAACCAAACAAATATCCTAAATGTGTGTTTGTGACAGTTATAAATAGTACAACATTGAAGTATTTAGCACTATATAAAAGTGCTACCAGCAAAAAGAGAGGAGGCTTCTATTTCAGGTCAGCATTAAATCTAGTCATCTCCTGTGAGTGCACTGGGATGCTTGTCAGTACTCACACAGACTTCAAATCCAGCTGACTTTGCAAAGAACAGCTTTAAAGAACTAAATAAAGTTGTCCTTCTCAGCTTTTCCACAAACAATCTCTAATATTGGATTTATGCTTACTAATTAATATGGTCCCAAGTATTTAAAGCTATTTGGTTGCTTAGATAAGCATTTATTAAACTAAAATCAATACGATGACCCTCGAGTAAGAACGTGTTCTGGCATTCCTGCGTTCAGTAGAACCATCCCTTGAGTAAGTACCAAAAAGGACATCTGCTATTACTGACATTGAACTTAAGGGTGAACATCTACAGAAATTTTCAACAGTGTAAGACAGACATGAATCAGGGGAAATAAAAGCAACACAGGATATTCCTGATGCTCTTCAGCCTCTTTCAAATTTTAACACTGCAACCTGTTACCTTGCTCCCCCCACTGCTTCTGCATCAGGACTCTAACTCTGCATTGCCCATGGGATATAGCTGACATTACCTAAATTTCACCTCTCCCTGTACTGAGTGTTGATAACTCTGACCGCTGAGCAGTGGGCAATACCATAAATTTTGCAACCTGACTGAAGTACTTATGAAGAAGTGTTACAAGTAGTTTTTCTGATTGAGGCTGTTCATACAACTAGGGGAAGGAAAAAAAAAAGTAAAAGCAACTCCTACATAACTTCACCTTAAGACTTTTGTGTTCTGCAAGGCGTCAAATGAACACAATAGTTTTGTGTGTCCAGGACCTCAAGCCTTCCAAAGAGAACAGAAGCTCTCCTAATTCTTACATTACTTTCACAACTGCTGAATAAATATTTTCTGATACACTTATTCCAGTATTTTGGTTTTGCATTTTCCCCTTCCCTTCAGAAGGAAAACAGAGATGAAGAACAAATTCAGTCAAATACTTATTTGAAATAGTAATTAAATGTTTTGGAGGGAAATATGCTGCATGTAGCGTTTTTGTATCCAAAAGACCCTCTGATTGTGTTAGTCCTTTACCCAAGGCTTCCATTCCCAGAGGTATTCTGCATTTAATACAATACTGGGCTGATAAGCACTTTTTCACAGCAGGACAGGTTCCTTAACATCTAACAAATACAGCACGTCCTTTCAGTGCAATACAAAACAGGATAAAAATGCCCATGGTTGCTAATTAAGTAAAAAGGACAATATAAGCAACCAACAAGAGATCAGTTCATGTATTTAAAGAGAATACTGACACACACACACACATATATATATATGCAAATAAATTATACAAATCGAGAATATAGTTTGGAAATAATGCTGGTATTTTAAATTTGAAGCTAATTACAGAGAAAGATAGCAACTTCATTAAATATTTATAAAAGTAGTAAATACCTGAAGTACTCACAGCAGTGGAATAAGGGTTATGAGCTCCTGTATTTTCAGCCCAGCAGCCACAACCATAAAGAGCTGCCTAAGGAAAGAAGCACATTGCTCATAAATTTTAAGTGTATGAGACTTCTGGTTTATTCCTTTTCCTTAAAAAAATAAAAATGAAAATACAA
Source organism: Machaerirhynchus nigripectus (assembly GCA_013397975.1). NCBI lineage: Eukaryota > Metazoa > Chordata > Aves > Passeriformes > Dicruridae > Machaerirhynchus > Machaerirhynchus nigripectus. The sequence goes on from VZRQ01006817.1 coordinate 901,940, forward strand.
AAACAACCTCAAACCAACAACAATAACAGTAACAAAAAAAGAAACGCAAGAAAAATCCAAATATTAATACAAAAGATAAATAAGAATATCATAACCATATTGTAATTCCACTCCATTTTGCTACATCCTTTTACTCTTCTTGAGATCTGAGTGTTTGTCATACAGTATTCTAGCCTAGCTAAACATAAATGAGGGTAGAGATAACCCTGCTCATATAAAGCCTCTTTCACTCTGCTATTTAAAAAAAAAAAAAAAATCTTAAATACATTTCAAAAGAGAACGGCTTTTTGGACAGTGGCAAATGTTAACCAAAAATACAGCTGTACAGCAATGGACTATAAAATTCCTGATGCACCTCAAAATTCCCTAACAACAATAGGGTGACACATCATAAATATATTATTATTATTATTAACATTAATAATAAATAGAACAATACATCATTTACAAATATAATCATAATAACAAATAACACATCATAAATATCTCATGTGTTCTTTTATTACTTTGGTCCCTTCCTCCAACTGACAAGATCATTCAAAAATTAATTAGGACAGCTTCCCTAAATATTGAGAGAAATCTTATTTTAAGACTCTAAGTATTTAAGAGACCATTTGAGGTATTAAGGAGGTATTTAAGCCCAAGAAATTAACTTGTTGCTACCTCTGGCAAAAGGTGACTAATTACAGAACAACGTCTTACCTATCACTGTTTTACTACACCAATGGAGGACACTAAGAACAACACTTGCATATCAATGCAGTGGAAACACCTTCAGCATTTAACAGGCAGGAAGGGAGAACAGAAATTTGCTGTCACAGCTCCTGCTTGATACACCTGCTTGTGACACTCAACAGTCATTCCCAACTAAAAAAAAAGTGTAATAATCACCTGACCAACTCTTCCAGGATGCTTCAGTGCTAAACCTCCACTGGAGACAGCAGCAGCGACATTTCCTTCTTGGTCAACAACAACTGCACCAACTGTATCCAATGTTCCTGAGTCGTTCTCCTGCAGGACACACAAACAGAAAAAAAAAACTAGTAAAAATAGTATATTAAAGTCAGATCTTACTTCTTAGGAGTGTGGAAGTGATAGGCCTAGCAAAAAAATGGATTTGTTATCACGCACTTGTACCCAGTGTGCTGCCAAAAATCTGCCCAAAATGCTCAGACAAGACCTTAATAAAACTTCTCCAGTAACAAGAAGGTAATAAACATCTCAGAACTCATCCAATGCTTAGATCACCTGCTTTTACTCACAGAAGTGCCAAAAGTCATGTTTTCATAGTGGTTGCCACTTGTCCACTAAGAAATGATTCAGCAACTGATGCCACATCAAAAGGCCTTTCCTTAATGCCTAAAGACAGCATTTTCAGAGGCTCTGATCTTTAAAGATGTGTGATTTAAAAAAATGAAATTTAAAAAAAAACGAAACTACCAAAACAAAACAAAAAAACCCAACAACAAAATACCAAAAACAAAACCAAAAAACTAAACCAAACAAAAAAATTTAGAACACCAAAAAAAACCCCACCAAAAATCAAAAAGAAGTTTACCACGTAAAGAGAAAATACTGATATTATGACCAAGACAGTAAATAAAAGCCTCAAGAAAAAATCTCCCCTAGAACAGATTCTTTCTGCCATACTTGTTCTCAGTTCAGGAATCTTTAGTGAGTGAAGCAATTTAACCCTTTGCTCCCTGTAGCTAGAGGGTAACTAGAAAAGCATCCTTACTTCTGTGACTTCTGAGGCAGATTTACTTCCCCAGAGCAGGGGTCTTTCTTTATGTCCTTCCCCCCCTTCCTTAATACACCACGTTAAGTCCCTCTTAGAGAAGGAGCAGTTTTCCCCTCTCTGCCTAGGCGTGCCCTAGATTCCCCTCTCTGCAGAACCCAGGGCAAGGCACTCAGACTTCATGCTCCACCACACACACAGCATGCAGTGTACAGAAAATAAAACTAATAAACAAAATTGATCAATCATCCACCACGTACTCCAGAAATGCACACTGCTGCTGCACAAGCCTCAAGCCTCTTATATAGACTTACCCAGTGAAATAATGCCAAAGGTTATTAAGTTTTTCATATAAATGTGAATTTTCTGGACTAGAATTCAGAGGGAGGAATTAAAAAAAATATACACCTAACTATTCAACTTCAAGTTATCAAGTTCCCATCATCAATTAAAATTTCCATGGGCATACCATGTCACTTACCAAGCAGGATTTTTAGTATTGCAATGCCAATGATACTCTGTCCACACTTAATTTAAGACAAAACACTTGGGTTAATTGTGTGTCAGTCTTAAAAGGAAAAATATGCAGTGCAGCACACTACCACGTTCTACAGTACTTTTCAAGCAACTGGAACTCCTAAGCAGGAGTTTCATCCTTGGCTTTCACCCAGAGAAACAGTAAGTTTCTTCTCTGCGCCCACACCTAGATCTTCCTTAGCAAGTTCTACACTCAGAAGCTGGCACCGACCATACTCAGTATTAGAACAAATGGATGGATGTCCCAACAATAAAGCAGAGTAACTGCTCAAAGACAGAGAGGGGTGAAAAGTTAGAGATCCACAGTTTCAACTGGATCTGGGAAGAAGAGCAAGTTGAAAAACAGAGGAAGGAAGGATCAGGGAGCATAGGAAAAGTAGAAACAAAAGAAGTTTTGATGACAGAAGCAGAGGGGATAAGAAAAGAGCCAGCCCCCTTCCAAGTTGTAAAGATGAAATAAAACCAAGGAACCTTTTTTTAACATCTCATGTGCAAAAGTATTTTCCAACTCCATGGACTCCCAGACACACCCTCAGCTAATACTAACCCCGTTCAAACAATACAATTCAGTGGTTTGAAAAGACCTTAAGCAGCAAAGCAGGCTGCTCACTGGAGGTGCAGATTCCCATCCCTGGAGGTTTCCAAGATCAGACTGGACAAAGCTCTTCCCAACATGAATTCTCTTATGATTTCTACGTAGAGGAGAACTACTAATATGATACAGGTGTTGCTGTCCACCCTCTGCCCCCTTTTATCAATGGAAATTATACGCATAACAAAAAAACTCAGTTAATAGACAACTACAGATCTAAAAATCAAGCCTGTCAAAGTTAGGAAATACCAGAATGAAGGCCACCTGTACAATCTCAATTCATATTAAATCAAATATTTAGGGCTCCTAAAATGAACAGAAATACACCTTAGAGGGACAAGGGTTAGTATGGGTGAGTAGGTTTTTCATATCATCTAACAGCTTAGAAAAAAGGTTTGCAGCCTTCTTTGCAGCTCGATCTCTCTGCTCGATCTGCCATCTATTTCCACCTAGCTCACACACATAAATATTTGCCTTCAGTAGCTAAATTACTTACTTCTTTTTTAAAAAGATATTTTCATCAAAACCCACAAGCACTTCCAAGTACATGTTGTATGGAAAACTTTCTTCATCATTATTTCACTTCAAAGAAGACCTATTTCCTATCAGTATTTGTTGTTAATTCAGTGGTGCCTTGTTTGCTTTGACTTACTTTATTTTTAAATGGGGCAACTTAGAGGCTGGAAATCTTTTCTAAGGGTGGCGTTGCTAAGGGAAGGTTGAGTTGGCCCACACAACCTGCTGAAAGAAACCTGTATCACTGAAGCAAAGGAATTCTGTATTTTTCTTCTTGGTAATATAAATTTGCTGTCAGGAGTTGGGAGGCGGGGGGGATTTGTTATCAGAAAAAGAGTCACTGATATATAGGTGATGCTGTATTTATCCTTACTCAGCAAACTGAAAACCAGTGATGACCAGTTCTACTCCACATCCAATGGGAAAAATACATTGTCAGTATCTTCTGTGTATGTGAACTGTACTGACAACCCCACCATTTCTGAACCAGTAAATAAAGAGCTCATCACAGTTTAACACAGGAACTTCCTGTACACCTCCCTACAGAAAAGCATCATGTGCCTGAGGAGTCATAGCAAGACTGCACCTGCTGAGAAGACTTTCAGTGTCACACATTTCATCTCTTCAAATCATATGAATGTTGAAAAATAGAGGATCCTGTCCAGCTAGCATGAGGACAATAAAAACAAGTATGTTAAACACTACAATTCACAAAATCTAAAATAAGCCTAAACTTTATACAGGTCCAACAGGGACTAAACAAGATCCAGCTTGCTTGTCCTCATCTTTCTATTGATTTATTTAGTTACTTAAATTTAAAAATTTTGCAGGTTCCAAAGGAAACTTGGTGATATCTATTACCAAATCCAGTATCTGACTTCAGCCAGTAATTTATACTTGTCCACAGCAAAAGCAGTTTGGGGGTTTTAACAATGTAGTATTACAACCTAAATATAATCTATTATGTAGTTAATATTTTGCCTGGAAACAACTGAAATTCAGTGTTATAAATCAGACCTCACATTACTTAATTTGTACCTTGCAACAGGAAAGGAAATTAATTTATTAATTTAATTTATTTATTAAACGATAGTCCAAATACTGAAATTTTGCTAAGAACTTGCACACAAAACAGGAAGATGCTCATCTGCAAAACGCAGAGTTCTAGCAAGCATTTTTAAAAACTCCTCCTTCCCTCGTGCACATAAAAAAATTGTAAATGTTCATCACTACAAGCCCCTAAGGAAGCAATCAGCAGTTTAGGAGAACTCTACCCAGTGCACACTGAAAGATTCTACACACAGGGCCTTTTCCCTCTCCACTTGAGATGGTTTTGAAATGCCATGAAAAGTAATTACCACTAAATCTCATCTCTGAGTGTAACTGCCAAAATACAAAACTAATCAGATTGAAGCAATTAACATTTATATGCTATTACCCCACTATCTAATTGTACAAAGCTTGATGAACAATCCCAGCCTTCCCAGTTTAACAGTTGTTTGGTGTATAAAAAAGAACATTTTGTTTGATCTTCATGTGCAAGATAAGGAAATTATTCCATACTGTATTTCCACAGATAAGTTTTGTTGTTTTGTTTTGGCTTTAACTAGAATGGATAAAAATTATTTAGGATAAAAATTTAGGATAAAAATGGATAAAAATTATTTCTTTTCCCATATTACATAGATTTTGAAGTACACTTCTGAAATCTTTAAGGTATTATTATCAAAGACTACTTCCACACAAACGTGGGATGGAAAATTTATTTCTTTAAGGAAATTTTCAAACTGAAAGACTAAATAAGACGGACATTAGGATTGTTATAGTTGACTGCTACACTTACAATTACCCACACATAAACAAAAACATTTTCTAAATATGTTCAGACTTAATACAGTAACTGTTGATTCCACGCATATAATTCCAACTGGTGTACACATATGTGGGTACCTGTGTCAAACTAGATAAAAACCAAGCCAGTTTTAACAAAATTCAAACTAAATAATGTTATTTATAGAGTTAATTATAAAATACTGACTTAAAAACATTAATCTATTTAAAAAAATCATATGTACTAGGGGTTCTTAGTTTCACTTACTCAAATCAAGAAGAGGATGACTTTTTACAGATATGATGAGATCACTTGTAAGTTTGTAATAGCAGAAGACAAATTAAAACTAGGACTTCTAGCCAAACTCTGCTAAGCTATTTTCAATGACAATTTCCTCTGATAAAAGACAGACTAACAGTAAGCAGACAAATGTTTACTTCTGATATTTACTGGTGCTTGAGGGCAGAATTTGAGAATAGCATCTGGCTGAATGAACACACAGTCACCCCTGTGAGTATGTTTAGTTAACTTTGTTGGTGTGTGAACGATTTCTTAGCCATGTAAATCAGTAAGACTCTACAACTTAAAAAAGATTAAATTTTTACACCTTCAAAATTTGGTGAAGTTATTCATGGATCTTCCTGTGTGCAAATGTATAACCCTCTGCAAATCCCACATTGGGTGAACAGTGAAAAATACAGCAAAGAGAAAATTCCATTTACCCAGGAAACATAAGTCCTTTAGTAAGTTAGACTGCCAAATTTTTCCATACAAACCTGGACAAATTTAAATAGCCTCATTCTTTTTGAGGTTGGTATAATTACATTTTTACTGAAAACTAGTTTTCAAGCTTGTATTTTTCTTTTAAGCTGGTGACATTTATCAGTAGCTCAGACTTCCAAGTAATTTTAGTCTGTTTTCATCTGCAATGCTATCTCTTCACACTGGCCTATTAGTTTTGATCCCATTCAACTACACCTTTGATAACATGCTTTCTACCTTGCTCTCCCCAAAGCCTGCAGCACCGGCAACAGAGGCACATAAGCTCAGCTGCAGCACAGAGCTGAAGTGAGTGAGTCAAACCAGATAATGAAACAGCTCTGAAGTCCTGCTGAAAGGAATGGTCTGCAGCTCCAGAGAAGCACAGCTGATAAAAAAGTTACACGAGTATTTATCAATTAAAATAACTTTGACAAGAAGATTAACTTCTAATTACTCAAGTATTTAAATGGCTTTAAACCAATTATTTTAAAACCTTTTATGAGAGCACAGCTTTGACAGTGTGAGTTTTAGGGCAACAAATCACATGCCTCATCCTTGCTAAATGGCCCTTTTCTATTGGTCTGGGGAGAAATATTCTACTTTCTTTTTCTTTTAGAATTTGATTTTTCATTTCTATTTCATTTTGAAAAACTACTTTGAAAACCTTACTTCCTGTAAGGCTGCAGTTATAATACACCCTGTGGATAGCATGAGAATTCCATATTGAGAGCATGGGCTGGTTTTCACCCCTGCTCCATGGACAAGATGTGCCCAGACAGCTGACAAAACCAGCATGTTGTTACTGGATTACTTACCAGGGAGAAGAGATCTATTTGATCACCTCCTTTACCTACCATCACTGGCCTTTGGGGATCTCCCACAAGTGCTGCACAGGACTCTGGAGCCCTTGAAATTTCAAACCGCAGGTCGGTAAGCTCATGCACTGGCATATGTTTCAAGCATTGACTTGCCCCTTATTACGTGAACAGCAATACTGCACAGAGACCCCTCCTCCCTCAGGTACACTTTCACACTCTCAGTTTCACAAGGACGTAACTGAAGTCCTGTGAACAGGAGAAGTTCCAAAATGAACAACTAACTTCCACAGCTCCCCCATCCTTAATTTCTTCACAGGTCTTAGCTCCCTGAAAAAACAAAAAGTAGCACCCTAGACAAAACGTCTTATCTAAGAACACAGACGTAAATTGCCTAATTTATCACTGCCTGCATTTGCAGACTACAGAGAATGCACTGTTTCTAACAATTCTCTGGGATTTACACCTTATTTATATCAACATATGTAACTGCACAGTGGTCAGACAGCTTAGCAAAGCAAAGAAATGGCCAACCCGAAGGCCCACAGGCCCCAAATAAAGCAAAGGCATTTAATTCAATGAGCTATACTTTGATATTCAACAGTAAACACAAATACTGTGAATGACATTCTCATAGGTAACAAAAGCTCCACGTTCAAAACTAAGAATGAGGGGAACAGAGGGAATCCTGGTTGTTTTGTAGCACAAGTAATATGGGCCAGGTCAATGCCAGATGCATGCACAGATGCACATGTTTACCTACCTGATATTTCAAATCTCACCAATTCCAGTTCCATAATGCAGTGTGCTCAGGAAACATTAAAAAGTGGGAAACAGTGACAGAGATCCCAAGCTAAAGAAAATGTTTTGGTAAATAATTATCTTTATGTATTATGTTTACATCTGTCGTATTTCCAGTTCAAAATGAGCAAAATATTCTTCTTAGCATAAACAATATATAAAGTGATGGTTTGGTTTTCAAATAGCAAGGCAGAAAGTTTTAACTGCACTAAGTTATCATTATACCATCTAAACATTAAGATGGACAAGGAGAACAGGCTTCTGAGGCTACATCAGTCTTACATGATAAGATATGAAATCTCTTAGTAATCAGCTGTAAGTTTAGGATGACACAAGAATTTGAAACAAGAGCTAACCTTTTCATTTGATTGTCTTCTTTTCTTTAGTTGAATGAGATCTGTTTCCACCTTTTCGGCCAACTCCAGCTTCCTCTTGTTCCTCTTAAAAGCTGCTAAACTAAACCCTATAAAAATAGTTCAAAAGCATGTAACTAAGTAAAATTTACTTCATTTAAGCAAATATTGTTAAGTCGACATTTTGAAGGACACATCCCCCACTTCTTTACAGATGCAAAAAGCATCCAAAAAAGCCAAAAACTAAGTATTCAAGTTTCAGTACAAGATGTTCACATCTTTTCCTAAGTTTAAAAGTTCTACTATTGTTCAGCAACGGTGATGAATAAAATATCTGGTAGAAACACGTCGTGAACACATGGAAGCTGGTCTAAATATCTTTGGCAAAGAAGCAGCACTGCACAGAAGAGAACAGAATAAGTGGCTTGTGTTAAAATGGTTTTTGACTGCTGACAAGTAAATAGATACCATGTGAGCTCATTTTGATAGCCATAAAATTAGGCTACTATTTTATTACTTTAATCACATATCTGTATGTTTAGCCATATATTTAAAGCCACACACAAGTCCAGGAGTAGTTTCTGCTCCATAATCCAACACAGTCTAAAGACCACCTAGGTCTCAAGCAGACAAACATCTACTTTCCACATCTAAGCCCTGCATGCAGAAAGGAAGTGCTCTCTGAAGTGGACTAAAAAATAAAATTGTTATGCTTAAGAGACCAAAATAACACATTCCCGTTTTAGAAGTTTCAGTTCATGAACAAATTGCAGATATTGACATATTTAGTTTAAATTCGTTTTGACTCAATATCATCCCCAGGCTGTTTTAACATCCCTGTAAAATGTAAAGAGGTGGGGAGAAAATGTCTTTTGTCACTTGTTTAACCACACCAAATCAAGCTATTGGGAGAACAGAGTAATTTGAATTTTTTACTTATACAAGTAAGTCACAAATTCAATAGAAACTAAAAAGCACGGATTTTTCTATAAACTTTAAAAAATGCCATTTTAAATGAAATTCTGAATATAGCTACATCACTATTATTCAGAAGACTGGAACAGCTGCATGAAGTCTAGTAATAAACTCAATATTGCAGAGCCAATGGAACACAGAGCTTTCATTTACAATTCTCACAAAGTGCACAGACAGTGAGCATTTTACTTTGAAACTTCTCCATGCAGGTGTCTTTTAATCAGGTTTTTAAGTATATAAAACTGGACTTTAAACTACATACAGTTAGTTATTCAAGTATGTAACTCAAAAAGTAATTGAGAAAGCTGGCATTTCTCTCCAAAAACCTAATGAATACCAGTTTTTAAAAAATGCAAACACATATTAATCTGCCATCACCACGAAAGGAATTCATTCTACTATATAGAGCTGATTAATGCAGCTACTTAGGACAACACATTTCTATGTTTGAAATAAGGATGAAGAGGTAAAACCCAAACCCTTGATAAGGGGGAGTAGGCAAAGAATCATTTTAGTCAAGTACTAATTGGCAGCAGGGAAAAACAAACTAAAAACCTCTCACAGATCAAGAAGTGGGTAAACAGAAGCGCTCCAAAATAAACTAAGCCAGCACATTGTTCTTAAGAGAATTTTTAAACAGGAGAACTTGTAAGTTGACATGAGTTTACCAAGCACAGCAAATACCTATGGGCAGAGCCATAGGGGGTGAGTAAGAATGGTGTGTGGTCTTGGTATTCCTCAAAAGCAGGCATTACACATGGATAAATATGCCTAAGCCTGTTACCTGCTGCTGCCACTACCTCCTGCCAAGTTGGAAAAGAAGTGGACCTAGAGAGGCAAGAGGGTGCAGGAGCCCACACATGCAAACCTGAACAGGTTCCTCGTACTTCAGAATCAAATGTTAACAGTGTCCTGAAACCTTCTGTAGTATTTGCATGTTCACCAGTTCAAACATATGCACAAAGATCATATCAAACACAGAGAACACACGGACTAGTTCCAAGCTGCTCTGCCAGCTGCAGAGTGCTGCTATATGGCCCCTCAGCATCTCCACTCCACCTATACCTTGGTAGCATATTTATCCTGTTATTTTTCCACAACACACAAAATTCTCCAAGCTTGAAAGATGTTTCATTCACTTAAGACCACAGTCCTCAGCTAAGCAATTAATTTTTCAGAGGTTACCCTGTGCTTTAAGATTGTTTGTCTTTTCAAAACATGAAAAAACCTGAAGACTTACTCTGAAGGATCTGTTAACAGTAACTTCTTATGTACATTGTTAATTCAAAGTGGTATCAGTAAGCTGAGAAATACAGGGCAGAAAACATGTCATTATTAACAAATAGGTACAGGTATCTTGGGTCATGTCAGACAAATAGATGAAGACAGCTTTCTAGTAACATTTAATGATGTAGGTTGGAAGGGATATTAGGAGGCTGTATAGTCCAACCTCCTAAAAAAACCTAATCCAATTTAAAAGGACTTGTCTGGTTCTGAGTGTTTTCAATGATGGAGATTTCACAGCTCTTCTGGGCCTCTGCTTCAATATGTGATCAACCTCAGGTTTAAATAAATAAGGTATTAATTCATACTCTCCAGTTTTGTTCAGTTTACCATGAAACATCATACCTTTCCATACTGTGAGGGAATGTCAGTCTAGTCAGACATCCCCTAAAAGGGAAATTCTTGTGCTCAGGCTACATTCAACTTCAGAATAGTTGTTAGGATTAACTTTCATCTGAAAGGTAAGGATTTTGTTTTAGCAAGGACTGATGAATAACAGCCTTTCATTATTTAAGGAAAATAATTACTAGTAGTAATTATCAATTCCTCTTAGCAAGGTAAGCCAGATAATACCTCCAAAGTGACCAAATTACCATGAAATAAAGGACCAGGTTACAACTCAAAACCTGGTGATTTTTTCCTCTGATAGTTTTATGCCCAACTTCAGTTAAAAATGTCTTGAACCTTAATTTTTTTTTTCTCTCCAGAATAAGGGAATAAAGACTAAAGGAAGTGAAAGGCTGCCTGCCCTCAGTTTATTCCTGCCTTTGTGATGTTCTATCTATGTAAAACCAAGATGAATGCCATTAAAATGAACAGTATTCTCATTGCTTTGTCTTGGTCTCCTAGTGGCAAAAGAAACTGAAAAACACAAGTGAGCTTCAAACTACACATATGAAAGACGAAATTGGAGTTTTCTGAAAACATCCACTAAGTTTGGTCCTTGACAAAGAACATATTAAAACATTAAATTAAAACATTTCACAAACTAAAATACAATCCAGGATTCAAACGTGCTGGGTTAACAATGCACACACAACAAGGGAAAACAACCCACAGAAAATTTATTTTGAAAATAAGCACTATAGACAGAAAGAAACACCTATACACAATTTGAGTTCATGGTTCACACTAAATCTAAAACAAAACCTGAATGTTGTGGTGCAAGAACACTAAGAAATTTCATTTGTCCTTAATGACAGTATGAAAACCACTCTGACCTTCTCCAATGAGACATTGTATTACAAGCTTGAGAAAAGGAAAGGGGTCACAACACAGTGATAAAGACAGGCATGTTTTCCTAAAACAAATGCAATATAGCTACATCAGCCTGATGTTGCCTGGGTCAAGGAGAAAGGGAAGTAAGAGAGGCAGAGCTTACTGACTAGGGAGGAAGCTAGAAAGAGAGGTAAAGGAGCTGATGGAATTCTAGCTTGAAATATTTTTGGGTCACAGCCAAGAGGTATTGTTGTTGAAATCTATGGAAAGGTATTTAGTGAAACATCCTTTGATTTTGTTTAAGAATTTACAAGTTTAGATGTAAGTCAAACAAGTGCTTTCAGATAAAATCCCTGGCAATTACTACCCTACCCAGTAACTGCTTGTGCACTCCATGTCATGCTCACAAGAATTGAGAATTGAGTCTTGGGAGCCACAGAGTACAACCAGCACATCTGTTCTGCTCCCTCATGTATGCACCTACTGGCATAAATAAAACTGCCCCAGAGCTGCTGGGAGAGGCAGGAAAAGAAAGTAAAAAGGCCCACAGCTTTACAAAATGACTGTTCATGTTTAAAGACCATTCAGGCCTGATCCAGACTAAACACTTAATGACTGACAACCGTAGCACATCAGAACTGAAGTATTATAAATAGATACAACCTCATTTACAGTATTTATCACACATCCCTGCCTTGCAGCATGGGGCACCTCTTCTGGAACAAATAATCTTAAAGGACCTGGAAACACCTTCCCAGTCTTCCATATTCCCCCTTTAACCCCCAAGGTACCAACAGGAGCGGCCCACATGACCTCTGCAATTTGGGTTTAACTGTGCCAGACAGTGGAGGCACTGGTGGAATACTTGGTCACGGCAGAGTTGAGACAAGTGTAGGGGTTTGCCTGGGAGAAGGTTCAGAGGCTGAGCACAGGGCAGGTGGAAATAGCTCCTGCTCAACACCACTCACCAGCAGGAGAGGTTGGCATTAGTGGATGTGGTATCAGAACGTGTACTTGATAATATTTATCTGTAAATGCAGAATAAAAATCTCACAGGCTCATCTTGTTCAAAGCTAAGATTGTTGTAGGTGTTCAAAGGGTTCTGATGTTCCTGGATACCCTGATGAGAAAGGGCCACAAGACCTTCATTGCATAATTAATCAGCACAAGTTTCATCTCCTAAACAATTACTGCTAGACAATAAATACACCTTTTTTAGAGGCTTTTTTTCATCATGATCACCACCTAACAAAGAGATGAGAAAGTAATTTTCTGCAAGCAGGTCAGTGGAAGAGATCGTTAGTCTCTGAGTTCAGATGCATCTGTGTGCCACTTGTTTGCCATAAAACTTCCACATCATTTACTGATCTCCTCTACTCTGATCGTTCCCTTAACTCCTTTAACCATTATACTACGTACAAGTAAAAATTTAATCAAAAAATTTGACAGTTCTATTAGATAGTGATACAATGACTAAGTAAACAAAAGACAACTGTATTCCCCATTCCACATAGCTCTTCAGAACTTTTTCTTAGTCACCTTTCATAGCCCATTAGAAATGATTCAGAGAGCAGAAACAAATGAAAAGCAGACTTGTCCTATACATGGAGTCCTTGAAACTACTGAATTGTACATACAGACCTAAATACAACACTACGACACCTTTTCATTTTTTAAATAATGGTACAATTGATATACATCTACTTGTTAATTCTAGCCCTGTGTACTTTAAACAGGCCTGCAGCTGACAGGCTGTTTATTAGAATACACTGTAATTTCTTGCCCAAAGTTAATGCAAAACGTTTTTACTACGAATGGAAAAACATATTTCCTTAAAGTCCCCATGTTTTTTATAAGCCACATCTATTCCTTTATTCCTTTTCAGCAAGGTAGAAATTTAGAAAATGGCTATGTGAACAACTATATTTTCAAATAGAGGTAGGAAATACAAATTTTTAGCACCATTAAATGACAAAGCAAGTTCAAGACAATATTCAAAACTTCCAGGTTACAGTGGTGGAACAGAAGGCTGGGAACACAAATACCAAATACAAACTTCCTATCACACACATTACAAATTATAATGCAGTTAAACATTATGCAACGTGTAAGTGCTCAGCAATCCTTGTTTAAAATAAACTATAAATTGAAAATACTAAGAAAACTTCAAGAATATTTTGAAATCTTGAAGTAGAGCTAGAGCTCTGACCAATCATATAGCACCCCCTGGCAGACAGTGCTTAGAGCCAGCTGGCAGAAGCTTTCTGCATTTTATCTTTCTATTCCATATTAAAAGAGAATGCAACTATTGGAGAAAAGAATTAAAAAGGAATATACTAGCAAATTAGTTAACCCACAGGAATTCAAATGATCTTGTGAAGAATTCTGTTGAGCAGTTGCTAAAATAAATGACACAAATGAAAACAGACAGATGAAAATAAATTTCTTTTAAACAAAGCTATTTTAAAGGACAAATTAACACCATTTAGGCTTGTGTCAGGACTAAAAGACTACTAGAGATAGTTTCCATGTTGCCATACTTTGACAGAAACAGCAATATGAATGAGGGGAAAAGGCACTTGGCAAAAGCATATTAAAAAACAGCCTATCTCTCAGAGCACTACTCTATAGATCTGTTCTTTATAACACAAACTCAGGGTAAACTGCTGCTGGACAGAGCATTTCCTACTACTTCCTGCAAGAAATCTCTTTTTTTCCATCAAGCAGCCTTTCCTGAGCCTGGAAGATTTTCATTCAAAGCATCTTCTTGGGCACTTTGGCCCAACCTTTTTCCAGGGTAACCCACAGCTGTTCCCTTGGCTGCACTCAGCTGTTCCAGTTTCAAAACACCAAGTGACCCTACAATACTACCGCCAAATCCAGGGAGGATTTACAACTTGTATTCAGATTACCAAGCTTCCTAATCAAATCCCCAAAACCCTTGAGTTTCTATCTTCGTATGTTCCATTCTCCCCTTAAAAACAAAGAAAACATGGTCTGAACCACTGCCCTGAGCCACTGCCTGAAATTCATAGCACAGTTCCAGCAATATGGCAGATGTTTTTCTTAATACAATAATAACGAAGTAATGAGAGAACTAGGAGCGAGGTGAGATTTGGGGTTTTGGAGGAGAGGCAGGCAATACTGGTGGTCAGGGAGACATACATTCTAGTGTCACTAGAAATAGCACAGTCTGCACAACACTCATCCAAAAAGACTCTCCCTCATTAAGGAGTCAAAGCAGCCGTAAGAGAAACAGCAATTTCCTTGCATGCACAGCTAGTTAAAAAACAGTAACAAAGTGCAAGTAAAGAAATGGTCTGTTACAAGTAGAATTTCAAACCAACCCATAGCAAGCCCTGAGTCTGTTGAGCAAGATGTGATTTAACTGATGACACTAAGTTACTCAAGGTAATAAGAGAATTTGACTAAAGATGGATTCTGAGTAGAAACCTGACCATGAAGTAGCAGCTTTTATTCAGCAAGTCTCAACATAATGACAGTGAGGTAACTTACAGTCGTAAAAGTTTTTGCAGATGCTGGAAACTAATATGGGTTCAAAAGGAAACAAAAATTTCATGTCAGAAAATGCCACTGTTTACTTTCCGTGTATGCAGGAATCACTAACAAGTCAGGAATTTAGAGTCTGGAACAATTGAAGGGATAGGGGAAGGGAATCAAATATTTGCTCTGCTCTTACATTCCTCCTTAAGCATTCTTATTTGTGGCTACTCTTGAACTGCAGTCAACAAGTTATGTGGATCCACTGCAGCTATTTTTGTTCTTGTATCACCTCATTCACTGAGGTGCTTACAGTCACTTCCACACTGTTAGGGTAACAAGTTTGCTGCATGAATAGGTGCCTTCCTTCTCTTTCCCTTTGAAAACTTAACATTGTAAGCAAATGCAAGATGCTGTCTTACACCATGTTATCTTTGTCAAAGATAATTTGCATCTCTAATAGGCTGAACTGATAATTTCAGACAGAAGTGTATCGGTTATCACTAGTGCAGGCACTGATATTGGCAGTTGAGGACGTACCTCAAATTTACATTGCATATTTAAAGTGTACTTGTAACATTTGTAGGAGACTGCATTGGACAGTAATTCAGCATTTCTAATTTGTAATTACACTCTTACCACTTGGATTACACTTCCAAAGCAGTCTCTCTAGCACAGAGTAACAAAGTGCTGAGATAAGCCAGTATGGGGTCTGTACTGGCAGGCTCTAGTTTGGGCAGGAATTAATAAATTCAGCTTCCTTGTAGACTGTGGGCAATACAGACAGATCACATTTCAGGTGTTTGGGTTTTTTTTAAAACCACCCACTCCGTACACTGGAAAGTCACCAGGTTTCTACAAACAGTAGAAATCCCATTTCCTCACACACTTGACAAACGAAAGAAGACAAAGCAGGTGAGCCTTGACAAAACCTTGATGTAATTCAACAAGTAAAATGGTTTAAAAAATGCTTCCAGTTTGGTGCTTAGATACTTTGATAGTTCTGAGAGAATTATGGAGCGTGACCGCAAAGCTGATCGTGACCCTTCCTTTGATACCGATCACAGGGTAGCTGCATCCATGCAAAACACCCACCCAATCCCCCAGCCTTACTTACAGCAGCTATACCATTACTCTTCTCATCTCAGGCCCAAAAAAAGGGAGACAGAATAAGACAACTTCAAGAATGTATTTTCCACATGCAGCACAGAGAAGCAAAACATGCACATAGCTCTCCCTGCCAATACTTACAGCAAGTACATGTCTAAATTTGGATTAGAGGTTTTGGGGGGGATTTCAGTTTGGTCTTTTTGAAAATAAATTACTAAACATATTTTCGTGATGTTTGGCAACTAGTTTAGTTCTTCATTTTACAGAGCTATTCAGAAGTCATGTGATTTCTTGTTCATTTACCCCCAGTTCTCAATGCAAACTTTACCACAGCAATTGTAGCAAGCACAATCAAAAAAGTCTCTCTTTTTTTGAACATTGCTACATTATTTAACAAAACAGCAGCTCACTTCAGATGAGAGCTCTTCCAGGTTGCTTGGAAACAACATTCTCTCCGATTGTTTATTAAGCATATCTAACTTTCCTTTCCATGGTAACATTGGATAAATTTATTTTAGCTTCTTACATGTTACCTGTGAGAGAGTTTCCAGTTCCTTTTCAGTTCTAACAACCCCATATTGTCACACATGATGTTAATGGTCATTTTCCAATCCCACTGACCAGAGGTCAATGCGGTACAAGACTTACTTTGCTAAGGACTGGGATAGAAATCAGCATAACATTTTCTGGAACTGATTTTTCAGGTTTTTGTTTACTCTTGCATTGTTTTTTTCCAGGGAAAAAATCAGATATACTACCATTAATGATCATACTGCAAAATTAACTTGCCAGTCCTGGTTGTTTCAACTGTTTTAATGCAAATTGTTTTGCTAAGTAGAAGTATGCTGAATGTACTGAGGAGACAAAAAGCAATCAGTGGTCTTTTGGAGCAGGATTGTGAAAATACATTGGCTGGGATTGTTCTTCTGATGTTTCTCCAATGTAAATTCGTAGTATGGATTAGGCAAACCAAACTAGCAGTGGTCATCCCTATTCTTAAACTGTAATGTGCAGATTTGCTGTGACTGGGTACATTGTAGCTAGCAAATGTATCATCTGGCAATTAATGTCACAATCTAATCATCTCTCACAACAGAAACACACTGGTACTAGAAACAGTTGAAACCTGTGCATGCAAACAGATGTAGTCAAGGCACCTTCTTCCTGAACTATCTCCTGCATGTAAGTAGCAACTACTTTCCTAAACAGGAAAAAAAAAAACAAAAAAGCAACCCACACCCTCCAAAAAAACCTTCAAAGCTTTCAGTGTTTTCACTCTTTCTAGAGCCACAGAAATAAAGGTGTTCTGCTCAACTCAGCACAACAGTCATTTTGCGAATGCTGTTTTGGACAGCAGATGGATAGAGCAAAAGTTTCAGGCATGTGGAGCTAGAGATCAAAACTTTTTGCTAAAAATGAAATGTGTTATGAATATGTATGAAAATTGGCACGATCAAATAAAACAGCACCACTGTTTCAGGGGTTACACTTCAGTACTGAGTATCAACAATTCTGAACTGCAGTTTCTAGGTATTTATCTACATTTAAAATTAGACCAAATAAAAGGCTTAATGGGAGCCCTGGGTTTCAACCTCTGATCTAGGGATGAGCCAGATATTTGAAGTAGTAATACTGTTTAGTGTAAAATAAACATCCCTAATCTTCTACGTTCTCCCTCTTTGGGTAATAACTTCTGATTTCTTTCCTGCATAACCTCAACAGGCAGCACAGGGCACGTTCTCACCTAAAACAAACTACAGACTGGTAGTAATGGAACTTTCCAAAAGGGAGGGGGGCTGAAGAAGAGACGGAAGGGAGCCACATCCTCCTTTCCACAGGTAAGTGCACTCATTTTTAGCCTAGTTCATAAATGATGTATCAATATAACAATCACTTATTTTATTTTAAGACAAGAAGCTTTCCTAAGAAACAAGTGTTAGTACACAGTACAATCCAAGTCTATTTTCCAGAATGGGTTATTCTACCAGATTAGGTGAAGTGAAGCCTTAGGTTTAAAAAAAAATAAATAAAAAGGCAAATTAATTTGACAGTCTGTTTAGACAGGAGCAGTTCTGGACAAAGACCCAGAGATGGGTGTCACTACAGAATCTCAGAGACAAACTGGCAGCTGCTGAGTTTTGATACATGGCTAGTTGGTGTTGTTACGATCCAAGATGGATCATAATGGGAGACTTGTAGGACTGAGCTTTTAAAGAGCCTACATTTTGGTTAAAAAAAGTCCGTCATTGGATTTAGTCCTAGAATCACAGAATCACTTAAATTAGATGTTGCTAAAATGCAGCTAAAATAATAGTTTACAATTCTTTCTATTTAGATACTTATTAGAAAATTAGTAAACTTAAAACAACCCTTACAGACCATAACACCATAAGCTAGTTGAATGTTAAGAACAATGAAGTGATGTACACCTCAAAAGATGAGGCACCATTTAAAGTTACTCTGTCCTGTTCTTCCTACTGACACCACCAGTTTACTCACTTGTAGCCATGATACCTGGAGGACATGCTGGTATCCCGTGATCAACTGCCCATCTGTAAGCTCCTTCACCAACTAAAAAGCTAGGAGACACAGAAGAGGGAGTTTAAACAAAACCATATAACAAATCCCCCTTTGCTTGCAATTATTTTTTCTATTTGGTTTGGTCATTTTTAAATCATAAGCTGTCAATATTTCACAGCACTGTCTGCTATAATTACATTTGGCAACCTTATATAGTTTCATTAAAAGATTATGCAGCTCTGACATTAAGTTTATTACTGGACAGAACTAAGTGCTATTAAATTTGAAATTCATTACCAAATAGCACCAGCTTTCAACTGTAGCTAAAACAGGACAGAGCTGTCTCGAGTCTTGCTCTCTGTAACAACTTAGCAAGATCCTGAAGACTAAAAATATGGGATGAGTAAGGTGAGAATGGTAAGGTATTTCCAGTAAAGTCAGCCAGTGCCAAAGGAATACCAAGAAGTATTTTGAGAACTGCAACACAAGCTAAAAACTAACCTTACTTAGAAGGATTAAGGTCTATTTCATGGAGTTTTATCAAGCATTTGCAAATGAGACTAGCCCACTAAATTTTAAATATACTTGTAAAAAAACTCTAGCCATCTGAGAAGCTGTTTTCTAGTCACTACTGAACACTTTACCACAGTGAGACAGTACACACTGCTGTGACAACAAACGAGCAAAAAATATACACACACATGGAACTTTTAGGGATAGAAGAAAAGGCAAACCTCAATTATCTATGTTGTTTCCCCTTAAAGAAATTAATCTTATTGCCTGAAAAAGGGTATGTAGTAGCTGGAAACGAGACACTTTCATAGAGCTGCTGCACAACACAATGAAGGACAACTACTCCCAGTCTTATTTCAAAAACGGATGAAGTTAAGAATAACACAACTGCCTAATGGACACAAGGAGCAAAGACTAAGAATTTTCAGCAAGTTGGAAAAAGTTTTACAGAAATACCAGAGTTACAAACATGAGTCTAAAGAAGTTATTCCTGCTACAAAATAGTCCCTGGGGCCACGCAGCTCTTCTCAGTTTCTGAGAACAGTACTGATATAGCAAATTGGTTGGCATTACTGCTGCTGGAAGTTTTCTTGACAGTGCTATACCCAACACCTGCAGATTTCATTATGTAGTAATTTGTGGTGGTATTTTCTATCTTCTATATGATTTAATCAATCCAAGAGGTGTCCCCAGTCTTTCTTTACAAAAGTCTCAAAAAAAGGTCGATCTAAATGAGAATTTGAATTGTTAAATGGTTATTTCTTACCATTGTTAGTGCAGCTCCAGGTAAAAATTGTTCACGTTGCAAGACACTGTAGGATAAGTTATTGGGTACTTTGGGAGAAACTCAAGCATCTACTGTTAGGTAAATTAGTGCTCAAGAAACAACCTGGCACTAACACATAACATTAAAAACTTTCAATTTTAACATAAAAAAAGATATGCAAACTGTAGCCAAACCTAATTTAGCAGTATTCTTCATTGTTTAAAAGAAGGTGGTTTTGGTCTTTATCAAACAATACATTTTTGGGAAGTAAATAAGCACTTCCTTTTCAATAAAACAATTTACACAGAGAGAAAGGTTAGGTGGGAAAAGCATCGAACTCAGCACTGGGAGTTTGCTATATGGTAACTCAAGCACAGGTTAGTCAAACACTGTTTTTACAAGCAGTTTCACAACTGCCTTTTTAATACCTAAAAACAGAAAATATCACTAGTATTTATGAAGAGTGCAAAAAAGCACCCAAGTGTGTCTCCTAACTTATGTGATGTGACTTCCAGTTTGTTCACATTTCTGTCCTTAATTCCTAGATTCCCTTCCCTCCTATAAGACTGACACAGTTTTAGTCCCAAAGAGTCAGTAAATTAGTTAGAGCAGAAAACTAACTGAGGCTCCATATCATCACAGAGATCATCCACCTTTTTTAAGCTACTCAGTTCAGGTCTTTAAAGGACACCGTAATCACAGAAAAGTTAGAATAAACTGTTTACAAGACAAATAACATAAGGATCTCAGTGCTTTGTTGTCTGTACATAAAAACAAAACTACCACCAAGCTTGATTTACTGGAGGAGAGGGAAAAGGGAATAAAGCCAGTGCACTATAGAAAGCAGTGAAAACCACCCCAAGTTTCAAAAGCCCTTAGGCTAATTCAAAACACAATTTTCCAAAGGGAGGGGAAAAACAAAAACATAAACAAAGGATGAATGAGTTTATTCTCTGCTGCTCTGAAAGTTGGGTCTGCACAAACAGGACATAAAGATCTTTCTTGCAAATATATCAGACAGAGTACTCTGTAGTTCTTACAGGCTCAGAACACAGAAGATGAAGATACCCTCCAAGCAAGGAGGTGGTGCTTGGATGTGCTTTCCAGTTCCAGGCACACTAGGCCATATTAATAGAAAATGTAAGTAAAGGCCTCTAAAGTGGTCTTTTTAGGCAATTTTCTCCAAGAAAATGATTATGCTGGTGGAACAGCATAACAGGGCCACTTAATATGGGCTGTAGGGAAATAGGCTGCTCCAAGCTAAACAGAACTGTCAGAAGGTTTGGTTCATGGTCAAGGTGATCCTTCTTGTAATAAATACACTTTGTAACATTTTATGATAAAAAAAGAAGAAATTGTTCTGAAGACATACAGAACAGAGATAAAAGGTGGTGGAAATCTTCACTCACCCTGGGAACTTCCTTGACTACACACTGCCCTACGAGTTACACAATGTTTGTATCCTGCACACAATATTGCAAAGCTGTGAAGCAAGTACAAATCCCTGTATACCCAAACCGAGGGGGAAACCTAACAAGGAATTCCTTCCCATATGGCTTATTATCAGTAAAACAGATATGAAAAAGAGATATGGACATGGACTTGATGTCAGTACTACTAAGGAATTCTAAGAAAGGAGACATTTAGGTGTGTTTGTGCTGTCCTGCAAATCTTACCAACATACCTCTAAGAGCAAACAGATGCAAATAAGCCTTTTTCCTTAGGTCAAGTTTTCATAGTAGGAAACAGAAAATCTTCAAGCTTATTACTACAAAATATCAAATCCATTATTCTGTGATCAAAGGCCTCTTCCAAAGGTTCATCCAGTTTGTAACTGTGAAATTACAACAGTGCTTTCTTTTGTAAAAGTTATACAAGGAACAGGAATATCTTACATGAGATTATGTAGTATTTACAAGTTAAGTGTTTTCTGTTCCTGCATCAGAGAAAATCCTGACAACACCAAGCTCAATAAAGTGTGACAGAAAGATGTAAGGACATTAGAGGTTTCAACAAATGCACCATGCATTCAGGATTTCTCTAAACTTTTAAAATTCTGATTTGGATAGTGGAATTCGGTGTTTTAAACAACAAGAGATTGATCCAAAAGGACACACTCTACAGAGCAATTTACAGCACATTGGATACATCAGTTCAGACACTTGATGCCTCCTTCCCAATAAGCTTACCATCTCTGAATAACTTAAGTCACATTCATTAGAATTTCTTCTCGTGAAAATCAGAAATGTACCACTTTGAATTGGTTTTGAACTGCCACTATAAAAATGTATGTTGTGCCGGGGTAAACCAGCCAAGCAAACTGTCTCCACGTGTTCTTTCATAGTGAAAAATTCCCTAATGCCACTTTCACTGAGCTCACAGCTCCTGAATTTTTCCTGTTTGGTCATGTGCCAAACATTTTTGGCAGAAAACACTAAGCTAGCTTAGATCATGCTATAGAAATAGTCCCTACCATAGGTTTCTTTAACAAGCAGGTTCTTAGGCTAAGCAGTACCTGGAAGATTCCCGAATACACTATGTGCCAATGAGAAACAAGATGAAAATTGCATATCTTTACAATTAAAAATCACTTACTAGAATCCTGACACTTCCTAGGAATGCCAAAATACGGCTAATCTCTTGTCATTTAACTCTAAGTATTCCCAGTTTGGGCAGGAATATATTTCAGTACCAAAACAATGTGTCGTGCCAACCCCAGCCAGAAAAGCAAGGCATAAAATCTTCCATACCATCACCTTCAATGTACATAAGCTTTATCATTCTGACCTTGGGATACCCTGTGTATATAGAAGCATCCACCACAGCAAGCCCAAAGCATAACCCGTCATATCCCACTAGTATAGACTGTTTCCAGGGTAAAAGATTTGCTTTAATAAAGCATGCATTCAAAATCCAGAAGGGGGGAAAAAAGGAAATGAAAGTATTTTTCAGGTAACTGAGGTGCACAACATTTGCACAGTAAACTGCATGTGTTGGCTCCAAAGACAGCTCATCTCTCACCTTGGGATTTGAGCTACCCTGTCTTTAAAAGCATCCACTAGCCTTGCATAGTCCTCAAAAGATTTAGTCTTGCCCTTGGAGGGCAAGAGGATACAGTTCCTTTTGCACTCAGTATTTTTAAAATAATTGCAGCATAAACTAGGTCACAAAGTCACAGCAAAATGCCCAAGTACTCTTCCTTACAATAATTCTAGAACGCTGATGATACAAGTAAAACAATCCAAAGTGTTGCTCCCATAGCTGACTTCACTACTGCTTCTGGAACACCAGAACAACACCTAATTTCACACTCTAATGTACCTCAGCAAAGCCTCATTTTCTCCAGACAGCTAGAGAAATGAGCCACAAACAGCTATTGAAATTAAAGTTCCTATTCTTAAATAAACCTCTCCACAATTACGCTGTTCTGTATCCATTAAAGGGAAGAGTTTAAAATGCAAAATCTGTCTGCTGATGATTTGATTTCAAGGTGGTGTTTTTTGATCTATGAACTTCTTTTGCACATGACAGAACACTGAAATCCTCACAATTTAAACTGGAATACTATACCACCCAGCTACAGACTACTTGGCTAATTTTACAGAACACTACAGTAAGGAAAGTAAAATTTGTGAATCTAAATATATGGTTTTTTAAACTACATAAATGCTGGTTTAATACTTCTGCAAATACTGACCATTAATTGGCAAAGGGCAGTAAATTCTGCCACAGGTATGACAACTGATGATAGCAGTCAAGTAGTATGAATGAATTATTCAAGTTCTCTACCTGTCAATTTAAACTGCTAATGAAAATAAGATGGTTTTAAGAGCAATAAACTCTGACACATTTCTTGGATTCTTTCCAGAGTGAGGCAGTAACATTTGACATTATTATGTGTTTAATACTTACCTCTTCCATCTAAGTTTTATATCCATCTCAATGACAGAGTGCTTGATTTCATTTTTGTCGTAAATATTATTACATTTATCTTTAAAATACAAGGATGTTACTAAACACGGCATATTTCCACAAAGCCACAAAGGCAGTAAAATAGGATGTTTTTCTATACTTATTAAAAACTTGTTCCTTTTTGTTAAAGGTAGACAGAGGCAAAGGCAGTTGAATTTCCCTTTAATCTTGATGTTTTTTGGGATTTTTCAGAAGGCTACAGTAACAAACATAAGAATTAAGTATGACAACTGGAAATAATCAGACAGACAGAAACTATCACAAAATGATGTTGCCATCTATATCTAATACTTCCTTTCACTGAGTTCATAAGACGTTTCAAGATCAGAAAACAAAGCTTATCTTCTTTTTAAAGGCTGTATGTAAAACAGCACCAGCCTTCCTGGGTGAGATAAAACCTTCAAATATTGCATCCATGCAGTAGAGACGAAAGACGGAAGAAAAGTCAAGCAGAACAAAGCAATTACCAAGGTGGAATTCTGCCAGCAGAGAGTTTCCCCTTCTGCCCTTCACACAACAATCTATTTGCAACCGAAACTGGATTCTTGATTCCTAAAAAAAAAAAAAAATTAGCAAAAAATGGGAACAAAACATTAAAATATTTTTCTTCATAGCACTATAGTGCTCATTTTGGCAGTGGAACTCAGCTTCCTTTAATTGCCATGGGTTTGTCAAGTCATTAAGAGACACCTTATGTTTCAACGTAGTAACAACTTTTTCAGTTTTCCCTTCACGTCCTGTTAGTGGTGGCAAAGCCTTCTAGTCAACACCTTCCCCACTTTTTCTTTTAAGAGAAAGAACAAAATGGATTGAAATAAGAGGAGTGATCTCCTGCCACAGAAATCTCATGTAAAATCTATTGTATCTAAGGGTCAAAGATGTTTATAAGCATTAATTTTTCTAGGTGGAATTTTCATTTGGATGTATCTGGCCAGAACAGAAATTACAGGATTCAGGCCTAGTCGTCTCTCATTCTCTCATTTCCTCCTTCCCATGGTTGGAAGGATACATTTTGTAACAAACAAGGCTTGAAACACTTAATTTTACTATGTATTTTAGATTTATATCTACATGAGGAAGCTATTACCAATTTAGAACTATTCTAGGATAAAGAACAAAGCTTGAAATCTTGTCAGAAAAGCTATTCAATAGTAACAGCTAAGGCTGTTCATGTACTTAGAATAAAACCTCAACAATCCCTGTTTGGGACTTTATATTTGTTTTATACTGAAAGCTAAAACTAGACAAAAGAGAGAAATACATTAGTTCTCATATTAAATAAATCCCATATGCAAATAAATGCCTGAGCACAAAAAGAAATAAAAAGCCTAATTTAAATGCTTGTAATATTTTTTAACAACTGAATTTTATTACGAAATTATCATTCTACAAATTCATCTGAGCAAACTCAGTGCCACTGTGAATACTGTGTGGTATCACACAATTGTGCTACATCAAAGGATTATCAGTGAACTAATAAGACAACATGTGACACAAAGAAATTAACACAAACCAGCATTTCAGGGAGCAGTAACGCCTCCCATATTTTTTAAAGAGGCAGAATTTATTTAAACACGGAAGAATTTACAATATGTCCCCCTTCAAAACAGTAACAAAAAAACCCCAAAAATCGATCTTTGCACTTATATCGGTAGTTAGCTTTATAATATATAGTTAACATACCACTCAGTGCTCCAACTGCTCCAAAATTCAATGACTTTCCATCCATTATACTGGCATCACATTCTATCTCACCCAGAAGGTTTAGGTTAGATCCCAATCCTGCATTTGTAAAAGGAGAATCCTAAAAATAAGAACAAAACACTATAAGACCACATCCATAACAGACTAGATCAAAACCTCTGTACAACTGATCTGATGTCACTGATCTTGGTGCAGTGCATTTTCTTATTTTAGTAGTTTAATCTTCCACAACAAAAACAAGGGCAATTTGAACAGAGTATCTAAAATTACTAGAACAGATAGCTTGCACCTCTATAGGGTGTGATACATCTCCAATGTAATAATACACTAATATAAAACCAATCACCCAACAATTTAGGATGAACATTTCCATGCAAGCAAAAGCCTTACAGTACGAGGGAAAATCTCTCCCTCCCCCAAAGTACACTCTTCACTTGGTCCTTAACCAACAAGTAATATTTAAGTAACATCTTATAATGACTACACAGACCAGTCTACCTTTGAAACTCCTAAGTATAACACTGCAGCAGCAAAACAGAACTGTCCCTTTTGTGAAGATTCTAAGTCCATGACTGCAGATTCACATGCAGAAGTGAAGAACTGGCACCACTAACAATTCACTTCTATAAAATTTCTATTTGACCATTAGCATAAGGGCTGTGGTCTGGAAGCTTCTTGAGTGAAAACCAATACTTATTTCATAAAAAGTACGGAACAACATTTTAAGAACATCATAAACCTAACTCCTTTTTTGTTAACACCTTCTGTGGCTTTTAACAAACCCAAGGTTCTCAAAGAGTAAGTTCTGCATCTAGAACTAAACCCCATTTTTACCCTTCTATTTCATCAGAAATGTACTTTAAAACCACAAAGTGTCAAAGTAGCACAGTTCAGCAGTCGCACTGCCAGCTCAATACAATCCCCTCTTCTAGATGCAAGCACAAAAGGAATACAGGACAAAGAGAGATAATAGCTAAATCCAATTTCAGAGAGATGCTGCTGCTTTCAGAGTTTCCCATGTTTAAATTACAACAGTGTAACAACCTGATGTGACAAAGAACAATGTTTGTCTAGACCACCTGTGAACATGTACTGTAGAAGTATGACATCTCATTTCACTGATGAGTAATAAAAGCTGAATCAGGAAACAAATTACTGGAAACAGCTCAAAGTTCTGTCTTACATGTTAAGTGAACTGGTTGGGTTTTGTACATACTTATTTGCAATGAATTCAAAGAAATGAAAGAGATGAGCCCACAGAAATGAAAAATACACCTGTGTCAGTTAGCTTTTATTAACTTTCAAATGAACAAGTAAATTCATAATCTGTTCTGCAAGATGTTGATTCTAATTCACAGAGATATGTAAAACATTCTCAGTGTTTGAGTCACCAAAACACCATCTTCCTGACGAATCATGAGAACAAGATCCCTGATTAATACATAATCATGAAACTGGCCTTCATTTTCTGCTTTTTCCTTCTGAAGCAGCACAAGATTTTATCCTATTTTATCCCACACCACAGCACTTCTTCCAATTCACTGTGTATATTCATTTTGTTGTTCATTTTGACAGCTACACCTCACAGCAAATGACTAAATCTGAAAAGATTTTAGGAAAACGAAACATTTACTGTTTAGACCTCACAAATAACTTTCCGTAAAAGGGGGATGGACAGGGGGAAAATATGTTTAAAAACAGATGATGGCCTTGGAAAGGGAGAAGACTCAGAGTAGCCACTGGCTCAACTGGCTTCATTGCTCCCCAGGCTCTACAAATATGAAGAAAATTAGGTCAGTGAAGTTTAGAAAAAAAGGGAGCAGAGAAGTGGTGGAAGGAATTGAAAGCGAACAGTGAAAGGTACTTGGAAGACACAGTAAAACCAGGAATGCTTAGGATGAACAATGCTTGCTTCTAGTGCTGTCCAAGTTCTTTGACCTTGGGTAATCAGAGTGCAAAGACCTATGAGTCTGGAGACAAATCTCTAATGTTCTGTTCCAAAAACATTCACTCAAGGCATTATACTCAAAAGAAATAGCAAAGAGGAAAAATGTTGTGCTCCACAGATTTGCCACTGCCACAAAGTAGCTGTTATCTTAAGCATAGATGTCATGGCCAAATAAAGGGAGTAAGAAGGACCCACCAGAGAAGAAGTCCTGGTAACACTGTTGGGAATCATTCTGCACTCAAGACACAAAAGGTCTCTATTATCTGGTAAAGGTAATAATCAAAAGAGGATAGGAAAAAAATAGAGGATACAGAGTTCACCTTATTTCTAAGGATCTAGATGTGCTACATGCTTTGGCATAGCACCTTCACTGGCACAACCTCAAGGATGCACCAAGAGATAATTTACTCAGAGGATCTAAAGACAAAGGGAATGTCACTTATTTCCCCCTACAGAATGTTTATCAGAATACTACAGACTTTTTAATAAATAAGAACTCCACCTCAAATTACAGATTTGTCTCTTTGGTGGGGTAATTCTCATATTAAGACTCAGAAGGAATCTTACCAGTACAATCAGTCACAACATGAGTAACTTCTCGAGTAAAAAGAAATAAAGACCAACTTCCAAGCATCTGTTCAAAATTTCGGTGGAGTTTCACTTAGCTTTAGAATTAGATTGCATTCAATTAAGAAAACAGTCTCAGAATTCCTAAGAGGAAGATGGTTTAACCTCACAAATCTGAAAGGCAATCTGAAAACAGCTTTAGAGAAACTGGGTGTGAACCCACGGAATTTTTGATATCTACCTGAGTGTCTCTGAGGTGAGATAAAAGCCTTTGAAACAAGGTAGGGGAAAACCTTTATTAAAAAATGGAAACAAGACATTCACACCTACTTCTGTGAATAGGCAAAGGCATGAAATATACCACACAAATACAATCTCTTTTTGAAAACTCTGCGAAGTCTGACCAAAAGATTTCAAGAGTCTGATACACAAGTGGAGGAATATAATGAATGTATGAACATTACGGTGTATTTTGAAATGAAAATTCAAAACTTCCAAGGAATGCAGAAACACTAAAACAGAAGCATGAATGCCTTCAAAGAGGGAAGAAACAAACTGACCAAAGTCTCTTCATACTTTTACACAGAAAAATGCAGCACGGCAAGACCTGACTACCATAAAATGGGGAAGAACCCAACCAAAGCATGTGTCCAGGAAAAGGGAGGATAGGAAAAGAGAAAAAGGTATCTTCAGGAATATACTTCGATTTAAAACCCCAAGCAGCAATCAGCCTTTTGTGTTTCTAAAGAAACTGGAAGATATGTAAGCAAACCACGCCTGAGCTTGGCATATCAACAAGCCTTGCTACCATAGACGAGTAAGTAGGAAAAGACAAATGGCTATTCAAAGCATTTTAACAAAATGTAAGTCTTCAATAACATGAAAAATACTAGACTTCCTGGCAATTACTCCACAAAGTATCTCTAACTTACCATGTAAACGTGTAGCAAAGGAGGTAAGAGAAAGCTTTAAGATGTGAAATAAGAGTTTCATTTCCCTAAGCTACCCATCTTGCAAAAACTCTCAAGAGTCTGAGGGTATCATTTTTATTTTTAGAATCCTTTTTACTTCAAAATGTATTATAAATGTTCTGGCAGCAAATACAGGAATCCTGAAGTTCCTAGCTGTGGTCAAAGTTGGTATGCCTGAGGAAGTTACTAAACTCTCTAACACTTATATCTAAGCAAATAGTTAAAACGCTCTGTTTTCAATGAACGCAAAAGAACATTCCATCCATCTTTGATACAGTTTTGGCCATGGTTTATTTGTCACTTCTAAAACAAATTCAAAGTCTACAGGCATTTCTTTTCAAATACTGTAATTTTAAAAGTTATTTTTCTGTGGGAATTTCATGACAACAATCAATAGTCTACAAGGATGAATCACATCCCTTTCAATTACACCAGCAAAACTGTTTTTAAACAACGCTTTTGTCACAAATTACTGTTGGTCAGTCTGCAGCCAAACATCATAGTACTGCTTTTAACTAGAATTAACAACTTCCAGTTCATTACCCATTAAAAGTTCATCTATGGTGACTGCCTTAATACAACAAGGCTGCTTCTACTTGAAAGAGAAGTCCTTGGGACTAAGGCTGTATACTGAAAAGTCTTAATTACTAGGAAAATAACTTTTAAAACCCCAAAAAACAGAGAAAAAACCAATTTGTCAAGAAAAAAGGTTCCTTCACTGCAAAATTTCACTGACAACCACAGAAATACACTGCTTGAGTATAATAACAGGTGCAAAACATTCTTTGCATTGATCCACAACAACATGCAAAATAAACTGAGCAATTTCAGTAGCAAGGAGATTGGAACCCAAAATGTCACATCTGCTTCCCCATTAATCATATTAATTCCCAATTTAAATTATGTTCATAAAGAACATTCTACTGAAGTCAGGCAAAGAAACAAGTAATCTACACACATATTAATAAAGGATTACACTAAACTAAGGAACAATTTGCAATCTTCATCACTCTTTACAACCACTTTATGTTCCTGTCTCTAGTACCTGACCAGAAGACTTCCTTAAGTGCTCTATAGTCAAAGAAAAGCTTGAAATGGCATAATTTTCTCACAGCCAGACATAAATGCAAATCAGCATGTGGTTTTGCTGAAAACAGCATATTTTTATGTGGGTTGTATGGGGTCTCCTGCCCCCCCCCACAAAAAAAAAAACCTGTTTAATAATTGCATTGTGTTTCAAGAAAAATCCAGGCATCGTATGGTGGCTGATAGCAAGAGTGCAAAAATTAACAGTACTGCAATAATGTCTGCAGAAGTAAACAGAGTAAATAATGAGTCTTATGAAATACCTTGTCCAAACCATTTTATTATCAAAAGCTGATAGAGGTAACATTTGTTTCTCTGCAAGGACAAAGCTCTCAAACCAAAAAACATACCTGCCTTAATGACCTTATCAAATACAGCTTATTATGAAGACTAGCACAGTTGTTTTAACAGTATTCTGTGCCAGTCTTGTTCCTTTGCAAAAGAAACCCACCTTTTCCTCTAGCTAACTATTAGCATTATTATCATATTCACAGAACACCATTTCACTTGAGAGTCACACAGTCCAGCAAAGAAAGGCTGTTCTTTCTGCACTTAGAGCCTGAAAAAATAAAACACAGACAGCATACCACAAGCAAACTGTCAGCTTGCTCATAAAAGATCAAGAGGAACTCTTGTGCCTCAACAAGTCTTTGAAGTGATGCCTTTTGGATGAGCTGAAACCCTGTGTAACAGGAGTTGTGTAACTGAGCGGAACTGAGGAAAAAAAAATCCATCTTTCGTGATATTTCCACGAAAAGATATTTGTGCCTTGCAAAGACTACAAATTTTTGGAATACAGCATTAGAAGTCTGAAAGAACTGTAAAAGTGATTAAATATTTCAGATAAACTCATAGCAGTGTGTCCTACAGAAATCAAAATATCAAGACGTTACAGTCAGTATACTTTACAACGAAATCTGTTATCATTTAATACTATCTTTTGTTGTTCTGTATCTTCATTTGTGTAACAGGGAGACAAGGAAACAAACAGTTTCATCCAGATTTTTGTTATGTATTTGCCAATTTCAAATGCTAAAACACTCCACGTTTATGCTAAAGCATAAACAAAAGGGAGTGACAGCTCACTAGAGAGACCACCAACACAAACCTATATTTTTACTCATAAAATCTTGCACTTAATGAGAAACACTATTCTGATTGCTTTGGTGACTTGCCACATGCAGTTTGTTTTCCAGAGAGTAACAGAAAAACCACCAGTACTAAACCAGAAGATGCAGCTCCAGAAATGACAGAGATGTCTGGAGGTGGTGTTCAGAATGAGGTATGAGTAGATACAAGCCTTTCCGTATTTTGGAAGCTGACAGTCTTAACACTTGGGAGCTTCTCATACCAGATCCAAAAAACTGCCACTGCAAACCCCACCATTTTCTGTTTTGAGTATAAATTTGACTTTTCCTCAATGTAACTGCATAACTAATTAAATCTAAAAGAAGCCCAAATCCCAAACCCAGTATTCCCTATTCCAGTAACAGACAGAACCCCCAATTAAGAGATTAAATATATCACTTAATGAATAAATGAAAGCAAATAATTACATTAATGACTGCAGTACAACCTGAACAAAATGATATTTTATCTTAAACACAGAAAAAAGGTAAAAAAAAAGGTTTTGTGCAACAGAACACATAAAATTACTACCTAAGACAACTGCAGAACCAGAAAGTGGAATGATGGCAGGCATCAGCACAATAACAGCAAGACCAATACAGAGAAGATTTCTGATTGAAGTAACTGGAAAAAACTTTTTCATCTAATCTTAAAGCCATAACTTGTTCTACAGAAGCTACTTCAGAGTATGTGAATCTACTAAAGCAAAAGACAAGTCTCTTGGGGATAACAAAAACATACAAAATATTTACCCCAGACACAGCTGCAAAGTGATCTACAACTGTTGGGTTAAGCTTCTCAAAATATGTTTTCCTCTGTAGCTCAGGAACACGATAAAAATCACAACCCAAAGCAGATTTTTATTTTTGTTTTCCAGTGAGGAGGGAGCTGACACACCAACCAGTCTCCGAGAGCAGCCTCGGTGAGCTTAGGGAAGTGCATCGTAAATAATTCCATTAGAGAGATACCCGCTGCTTTCTGCGAGCTATACTCTAACGTGTAAGATAACACATGAAAGAGTATTTGAACGGCTCAGAGAGACCCACAGGAGTGCTGAAAGCCAAGGCACTTGCCAAGTTAGCAGTGTGACTGAAGCCTTGGCTCCCAGTCAGCATGTCTAACACACACTGAAGTATGCACTTACTGCCTGCCTTACGCTAACCCCATCGAGTACATTAATGAGCACTTTCCCAACATGTGGGTAAGCAAATCCAGTGCTAATCCTCTTGGAATACTAGCAAAAATTCCAAATGCAGGAAATTATTTTTACAACACAACACTTACCTTGCCTTCCTTTTTTTTTACTAATGAAGTTGGAGAGGAAGAAGCAATTACTTCCTAGAGAACAAGAATACCTGTTTCCATCATTACTGTCATGAGGGATTAGTGGATCTGGGACAATGACCAAACTGTCTCATTCACATCCCAGAAGTGTTTAGCTTTACTCACTTCTACATTATTTCACAGGGACCTTCACTGAAGGCAGATGCTATAAAAATCTCATCACTCCAAAAAGACACTTTTCCAAAAACCTTACAAACAGCTGCTCATCATGATGTTCTATCTTAATTAACAAGCACTGTTCTGAAATAAAAGCATCACTTGTCCTATTCCCCTGCACATATTTTGTCATAAAAATCAGAACCAGTAGCATATTTTTTACCCTAAGAACGATCTGCCTGTAGCTCAGTAAGTCAGAAATAAAGTTCCTTACAAAGTGTTCAGTAAGTCTTTAATCACTGCATTTATTCTTGAAAGGTAAAGACTATCTGATAAGGCATACCCAAGATGACAACCAAATTGCACCAACTAGAAAACTTTTATTCAGTTCACATTTTTATAAAGTCCTTAAACACACTTACACCAAAATATAGTGGACAAGCAAAAGATAAAATTAGTGTAGCACAAAAACAAAAATCCACTGAGATCTCCCATTTAATACCCTCCTACAGAAAAGTCTGGCAAGATTTACCCAAGAGACATATTTACTACTAGTCAGAAACTCATACCTCTAATTCTATAAGTGCTGCAGTCACTGCATCTGTTGCAAGAGCACCAGCCTGTAGCTTTTCAATTGCCTGTAAAACAGAAGTTTTGGTTGATGATTAGGAAATTCTATTATTCTGTGGCTGAGCCCTACATTTTCCTAGTCCTGTATAAAATAAAATCTTCACCAAATTAGTTTCAAATGTAAGAGGGTGTAGAAACAAGAAGCACTGGAAAAAGTCAGTATGAACCATGTGAGGGCAGATCCGAAGGTAGGATTTTACTACTATGACATTGTGACACTGCATTAAGTAGCAGATTCCTACACAGTCAAATTTATATCAAAATAACTTCTTATACTTGATGTCCTCAAACACCAAATGTTTCAGTCAACAAGTTTCAGATCTTCCTTCCAAGATTCAACTCAAAAATTTCCAGTATCACATACAGCAATTATCATAAAATTGAAGAGAATTTCACAACCTCATCTAAAAGCCAACACCAATCAAGTAAGATAATGTTACCTTCAAATTATATACACACACAGCAGTGAACTTCTAGAGCTTAACAGTATTTATTAGATCCATACTGAACAAGACCTTACAGTCAAGCTCTCTCAGGGAACCCCAGAAAACAACTATGGCTGCAAGACAAACGTGAAACTGCTTGTTCTTCACAGCAGTTATTTATGTTGGCTACTCAGCTCAAGAGTAGCCACACAGAATCTCAAATTGGACTTGAATTCAACAGTAGATCTCACATCATTAGCTGGAAAATTACTTTCACCAGGGCTAATAAAGCCAGTGTTAAGTTTGGATGATTTGTGAGGCCCCTCATTACAAAATTGGATCGGTATTAGGATTGAGCAACAAACTGTAACACAAAGTGATAATTATCAGAGACCAACTCAGACTCTTCTAAAAATCCTGCCAAGCTCCCAAGCTCCTTCTCCCTGGAGAAAGCAAAAGACATTAAAAATTTTAGAGAGAGGTCTTCCAGCTATTCATTCAACACTTAATAGACACAACTTGTGAGTTCCAAAGCAAAGCTCTTGGAAGAGATGAAAACATAGTCGTTTCCACGGAAATTAAAGTCTTGCCATTTCTCCCTTTCCAGCTTTGATTTCTTTTTGTTTTTTTCCTGTTTCTGCCTCCCTTCCTATTTAGAGGGTAAGAGCTATCAAGAAGAAAATAATCTAGAAACCCCTACATTCACAGAGCAACTTGGATGCTAGAGTTTAAGTAAACTCCTAAGAGTGAACATGGATGAAATCAAAATACAGACACCATATTTAGCTCCAGAAACCCCAGAGTAGTGCAGGAAGCTGTAGGAATACTCCTTGTAGGTACCACTGTGACCTTCTCTTGCTCTCCCACTGTTCCTTTGGTGTCTGCTATTTGCCAGCAACCATTCTAATGATGCTGCATCTCACGGCCAGGCACTATCCTGTCTCTGTATCATAGTAACTGTTTCTGCTGTGTTTGCCCTGATTTCCCTCTGCAAACCCATACAGCCCGAGCAGCTAAGCCCAGATATGTCCATTCCTACTGAAGGGACAATGCTACCAAAGGTGTTTCTTGTGTACCCAGTACAGGACTGTGGAGCTGCTAACATGTACCTTCTGGCAGGCTCTTTTGCACACATGCTTGTACTCTTTAGCTTTGGATTCGGAATGATAACCTGCACCTGCAATTGAAGCAAAAGGAAAATATATTATAGCACTGGCAAGCTACAGCCTGTAGTTCACATAGAGATTTAGGACACAGGCAGATACAGCATTCCTTATTCCAGATTACATTGGTATTTCCTTTTTGTATCAACGATTGACAACTTTATGCATTCCAACATACCATCAAACACACTCAGTAAAATACAGGATACAGAGCATATGTCCAGCAGCAGGCAGGTATATGTATCAGCATCAATCTCTTCCTATAAACACTTTCTTAGACATTCCAGTTTCACTCATTCTTGGAGGATTTCCAGCAGAGGTTTTTTCTTTACTATTCATTATTGGGAAAAGCTCTCAGTTTTAAGTCAAACTCTGATTTTCTTTTTACCACAATTACCATTCTGCTCATTTTCTCACATTTATGCTACATTTTTAGAGCTTGTTTCTCCTGACTTAGAACAAGGAGTTAGTTCCTTGAAATGAAGATCACACAGATTTTTCACCTTTTTCTTATTTCCAGTCTTTAGCTCTATCCCACTGTATTGAAACATTCTGCCCATTTTGAAGCCACTGCCTCTATTTCCGTACCTGAAAAATTTAACAATGCCACCACTCAACTAAATGCAGCATCAGAAAAACAAGAGTAGCACACTTATATGTAAAATCTACTTCTGTTTTACCAGGTTTTGCACTTAAAAATGTGTTTGTATTTATTTCAACTTCCTTTTGCTCACCTTTAGAAATAATAGTTTTGAGAAACTCTTAACCAAAAAAGCTTTAATACTACTACCAAAGTGACCCAGTAAAGGACACTATATTGAGCAATTCCATTTGCTCTTACAATAGAATACCAGGGTCATCAAATATCAACCCAGAATAAATTATTTGAGGTTTGGGTTTGGGTTTTTTTTTAACCTTAATGATTTTACAAAGCAAGTAACATGCTGCCTTTTCAAATATTTTAGGCATCACCAGGCCACTTTCCTCTATTTCAGCTCATGTCCTCACACAGATGTTCAAAACAAATATACACCCAGATATAAGCACTGTTAACCTCATGATTCATAGTATTTAATAAAGAACCTACGAGAAGAGAACTTATGAGCAAGACACAAATAACACCTAATTTTTGTATCAGATCTGAGTAGAGGAGCCCTTCATTGCATGTGGAAAGAATAAACAGTAACTCACCTAAACATGAACAAGATCAAAAAAATAGACTCGGAAGAAAAAAAATCTCAAAAGGGTAAAAAGAGTTCTACAACAAACAGCCCAAGGAGGTTTCAGAAGGTCTTAGCTGGACTGTCCTTATGGACGAGTTAGACAGAAACCAGCACTAACGAAACTACCTTATTTGGTCCTTCCATAGATAACGAAACAGACTGAAACATCTCCCCCATTTTGCAGGTTTGCCAAACTTAGCAGACAACTGCAGAATATGACATTTTATAACCATTTACATTTAGGGGTTTTCTTCGTCAAGGAGAAAAAAAATACCATCCAGAACACCCACATAGCTACATTTTGATTAAGAGCTTCCAGTGCAACTTCCAATCAAACTCTCCATTCCCAGAAGTGCACACAGAGGTAACGTTACTTTATTAGCACACTGGTAGTCCAAAACCACTATAAAATTTTTGCTGATATCTAGTTTGATATCAAAACATGCATTATTTCCATTCCAGCTGTTCTGCTTCCACATCTTACCTGCATGGACAAGCACAAATCCCACTCGTTTCCCTCTTTGGGTTTGCTTTGTTTCGGGCTCTTTGACCACCACTTTTACAGCTGTAACCTGAGATGATTTGGAAGGTAACACTTCTACTGAACTTATCCCCTTCTCCATGGTCACACATTAGGATCACCATCTTCTACTGGGAAGGAGCACACTTCCATTCAAAAATAAAGTCTGGAGAGTAGTCATCCTAGAATCAGATCAGATGTATACATTAGACACTGATTTCAAGAGATGAATTTCACACAAATAACCTCAGAAAGAACTTCTGGGAGAGAGGTGTGAACCAAGGACAACACATCTCTCCCAAGGAGGGCTTCCGAATTCTGCCTCTTCCCTAAGCAACAGCATTAATGAGACTTAAAATAATCAAAGGTCACATTGCAAGCTGAAAGCAGCCTTTTCACTACAACATCTTGAACCTAATGATCTTGCCAGACACCGGAAATAATTGTTAATGTAAGTTTTGCTTTCCATGGTGTCCTGTTTTTCAACAATACAACTTATTTCTCCACCCATCACATATAACTAACACAGGAGTAACCCTTTAAAACACCATACCTTTTCCTTTCTTTTGCAGAGAATAGCTGTTTAAGATCCTATAATGAACTCCTATTCTTCTATACTGTTTCATCCCATCTCCTTATAATTCCCTGCTAATTTGCAGCAGGAAAAGAAAAAAATAAATTAACTTTTTTTTAATGACAAAGTATTTCTAAAACAAAACCAAATAAGCCTAAAACAGTTGAATAATGTTTGCCTGTGTAAGCAGAGCTACCATGCTTACTAGTGAACCACAACATGCTTAAGTCAAGCTCAAATAATTTAGTAACTCTGTTGGTTTTGATAGTTACCCTTAGGATGTTTAAGGAATTTAATGTTTATATAAAGCTAATGGAAATATTGTCAATAATGTCTAGTACATGAAACAAAAAAGTAACAATACAGAATGACGTATGTATCAGGAGTTGCCAAATTCCTTCTATTTACTGTTGCTCTTATCCACAGCTTACTCTGTATTAATCCTGACACAAAACCATTTGTTTAGTTCAGCAGGCAAAACAGAAACAGAAACTTTACGTGTTGAATTACTTAAGGAAGTGAAGCACTTAAGCAAGTGAAAACCACGCAGTGTTAATGCAGAAATGGAGAAAACCTCTGTAATATATTAATATAGGTTATATTTTAAGAACTAGATTAATTTTAAGGTCCCTCCCAATCCAAACCATTCTTAGACTCTACACCTCTATATTCCAGTATAATGCCTATCACTCCTACCATCTCGAAAAGGACTTTGTAACCCAAGAACATTGGAGAGTGAACAGAAGTGGAAAAATGAGATATTTGATGCATAAGACTCAAGCCACTGACTTTGCAAATGCTATATGGCTTACTCCAGTAATTAAATACCACTCCATTTAAATGACCCAAACTATGCAAATGATGTTTAGCAAGTTCAGCACTGCCAAACAAACCAGCTGGTTTGCCACAACTATTCTTTTGATAAGAAGAATTAGCACAGCTCTGGAGGAAGTTATTTATTTACCATAATTTCTTCTTAAATGCTAAACATACATAGTAATCTTCATTCATTTATAAATTTACTTTCCAAATTAAATATGAACTTATTGTTATAATTATATATGTCTTGAAACAAAATGAAAGGCCACTACAACACACAGGCTCTACAGAAAGAGGATTACATCCAATTGTAATGGTCACTTGTATAAACTTCAGTGCCAAAATTAAAGTATTAATCACTGCATTTACTTCCTTTTTACTAATAATAGTAAAGAAGGCTCCAACAACCACTGGTCTTCATTGATCTTCACCTTTGTTGCATCTTGTAACACCCTACAGGAAGTCACTCCTGCAACAAGGGCACAGCACAAGACTTCAGTACAGTGACAGAGGAGCAAGTAAGGAACTTAAACTCTCACAGGAATGGAAGAAACAGTGTGGTGGTAGGGAAAGCAATAATGACAATTAAATGGCTTTTGAAAATTCAGATGGAGATGTCATGTAAAGACTTACTAACGGTGTAACTGCAGGCTGAAAATCCTAATTAGGCCTTTGCATACAGCTGGGTCTAAGGATGTGTTTATGTCTACCAGAAAACGTACAGGCCACCTATCTCTCATTTGCTTCAGTTTGTAACACTTCCTCCCCACCAACTCAATTTTCTCAAACCCCTCCCATCTCAAACTCTTCAAGTCCTTTCACATTTCATTCACAAACCTGCTGCTTCTACTTATTAAGCTCCCACTGGATTCAACTTTTCCCTTTCAAGCCTCTGCTAGGATTTACCAATTCTCCCTCCTGGCTGTCACACCTCCACCACTCCTGATTTCATTCCTCCTTGGTACCCATTCCCTGCTCTCCATCTGTACAGCGACAGAAACTGTGGAAGAACACACACCAGCGTGACTGCTGGAGAACAGGAACTACAATGATTTTACCATAGCACCCAAAGCCCTGACCGCACTGCTAAAGTAACTTTGAATCCTAAACAGGCGCTCGGAGAAACACAAACACACGCGAGGGTCACGCCGAGGCGTCTCCCTCCCGCCCGGGGTGACGCCTCAGAGCTCAGAGCCCCGCAGGGAGCGGCCGTGGAGCGAGCGGAGCGCAGGGGCGGGCAGGGGCCGACACTCCCACGCCTCTATCCCGATCCCGGCGGCGCGGTGCTCCCGCCGCCCGGCTCGTGAC